>CM053603.1:151640304-151667157 GCA_028646535.1 Procyon lotor
TTTGAGCATTTAGTGGCTGGACATTCAGAATAGACTCTGAGGGTAATAGGAGCTTTTTAACCCAATAGATTTCAAAACAATTGTTACTTCATCAGGTGTTGACTTGCAGGAGTGTAATAATGTTAATATACCTTGTCACTAGCCTAACTCTGTCTCTGAATAAATCCTTCCCAGTTTCCCTATCTGGTGTTTTTTAGCCTATGATATGTAGGCCATATATATGATCAGTGATCAGTGATTGGGACCTCATTGAATTCTCAAAGGCAGACTTTTTGAAATCTTATAAAAAAATTTTACTTCACCGTATGTCTTCTGCTAATCACAAGCAGGTCTTTTTATGGAATTTTGTTCACACAATATAATTCTCTTTCCATTTCTTTTTCAATTTTTCCATATGTGGTATGGTTGGTTTCTCCTTGCTGGATATAGTTTATTTGGTTACTATTTAACGTTATGATGCATGTTTATTAAAACAATGAAATGTTTTTCAGAACCTAACATAATACTGGAAGTTTGATTTAGTACCTGTTGAGCAGAATGATTGTTTCCTCAATTCTGGACACTTCTATTAATACAGACTAAAAGTGAATTCACTGTTATAGAGGTTGTATATGACTTTTCTATCTTTTCTTTGAATCAAAAACAAATTTCTCGGGGCACCTGGGTGGCTCAGTCATTAAGCATCTGCCTTCAGCTCAGGTCATGATCCCAGGGTCTTGGGATCGAGCCCCTCATCGGGCTACTTGCTCGGCAGGAAGCCTGCTTCTCCCGCTGCCATTCCCTCTGCTTGCGTTCCCTCTCTTGCTGTGTTTCTCTCTGTCAAATAAATAAAATCTTAAAAAAATAAATAAATAAAAAAACCCCAAAAAACAAATTTCTCATTAATGGTTAGAAACCAGGCCCCTTCCCTTCTACTTAATTCCCTTTAGATACTGATGTAGTTGTTCGGAGACCTAAAAACCTTTTTTTTTTTTTTTTCCTTATGCTGCTATTATATTTCCCTTTGGCATTGAATGTCTTCTAACCTGAATTTATGTAAACTGAAATTAACACTTCAAAGTTCAAGATGCATTTCCATCACATCACTAGTTGTAGTCATTTTTAAACTTAAGGAATATGACACAAACAGGTCACTTGAAAATGATTCTGCCTAGGATAAATCAAAAGAAATGGCAAATGATTTAGAGGCACTTTAAAAAATCTGTAATAATGCTTCTTGGAGCTTCACTAAGTTGTAAAGATCATCCGCTGTGCTAATAATAGTGGTAAATACAGTGTGTGGGTGGTTAATGTTAAATCACTCAAATACCCTTTAGAAAGCTTCAGATATAAGAAAAGCCTGAAAGAAATGGATGAAAGGGAAAACTACGTAATTGTTCTTAGACTAATGGGAGATGTTGGTTTGAAACTTTACCCCAGGAAACTAAATTACTATCATAGAAGCAATTATGTTTTGTGCCTTCATCTTTGCACGTGTTCTTTCTTGAAATAATTACATCCATCAGACAGCTGGGATTGGAATGGTAACCCATTTTCATGCAGAGCCTCTCTCCTGGTGTAGGTACACTTGGAAAATACTTGAAAGGTGTTTGACTCAGAAATAAAACTTCATGCTAATTACACAAGTAGTTAATGAGCCTATGTGTAAGTAAACTTGTTTAAACATAAGACTTTGAAGTACATGTTTTTTAGTTTGTTTTTCTTTTCTTTTTTTCTTTTTTTTAAGAGGGTGGAGGAAAGGGACCTGCGGTGGGGGAGGGAGGTTCAGCAGGCTCCACACTCAGCACAGAGCCCAACTTGGGGCTCATTCTCATGACTCTGAAATCATGACCTGAGCCAAAACCAAGAGCTGGACATTTAACTGAGCCACTCAGGTGCCCCTATGTTCTTAATAGTAGCACATATATCACAAAAAGTCAAATTGTTAATGGGGACACGAGCATTATTTTACCTTTGCATCAGATGGTTGTGTCTAGGTTTCACCCAGGGAATTAAAATGCTTTGGAATTCCTTGGTGAAGAAGTACTAATGCCTAGGCTTTTCCTCAGAATAATTAAATCACACTGTCCGGGGCAGTAGATAACATCTTTGAAGTAGGGAATTTTAAAAATCCTAAGGCCAAGGCCACATTTCAAACCAATTAAAAATCAGAATCCTTGGTGGATGGAGTAGAGCTATCGCAATTTTAATAATCTTCCAAAAAATAACTCTTCCAGATGATTCTAATATCCAGACATTTGCGAACCAGGTACATGAGTAGGTCCCAGACACTTGTTTTTAAAAAATTCTTCAGAAAATTCTGCTTGAGGCTTGTTTGGGGATTTCTGATAAAGAATTACTACCCCAAACAAGCAAACTGTCCAACTGCAGGCACCTAGATCACCTGAAGCAGCCCTAGTAAGTCTAATTTCTGGGTCCGGTGTTCTTCTCTCGACTGTTCTAAGTTCTACCAAAAATCTAATATCTGTTGCTAACATTGTTAGATTGTAACAATAGAAGACTTAAGAGTACTTAATAAGCTTCTGACAAAATTAAAAAAAATCTGAGGAAGACATGTGAGGGTGATTCAAATGCTTGTTGAATGAATAGATGAGTTTGCCTATAGGAAGATGTCATTGGAGCCTTGCTCTTGACATCACACCATAGGAAGTCCTGCTGGGTCAGTTCTCCATCTCCTATTCCAATCACATTGATGTGGATCATCTCAAATTACACAACAAATGAAAAAGGTTTATAAAGTCATTTGCTTCCAAATATATTCTTTTGTAATGTGATTAGGGATTAGTTTTCTAGGGCTGCGGTAATGAAGGGCCATAGACTGGGGGGATTTGACAACAAATTTATCTAGAAGTGTGAGGTCAAGGTGTTGGCAGCGATGAGTTCTTCTGAGGCCTCTCTGGCTGGTAGGTGGCCACCACCTTTTCCGTGTGTCTTTGCATGGTCTTCTCTCTGTACATGCACAGTTTTGGGTTCTAATGTCTTAAAAGGACACCAGTCAGATTGAGTTAAGGCCCACCCTAATGACCTCAGTTGAATTTGTCCTTAAAGAGGTAATTTTCTCCATGTACAGTCACATTTTGAGGTATAGGATTTAGAATTTCAACTTCGGAATTTGGGGAGGGGGACAAAATTCTATCCATAATGGGTGGAAAGAACACTATTTAGGCATGTTCAAGTGTCTATTGTTTAATCATATAGCAAAAACACTGGTGTTAGTGACACCTGGGGTGTGTGTTTTGATTGCAGAATAATCACAAAAAGATGAGAATCCATTTAAGTTTATGGCCCAATTAATGTAGGATGATTGGCCATTATCTGCATGAGAAGCAGTGCTCACACAAACGTGTATGAAAATGTCTCCAAGTCTAATGTGGTTGTGTAATTTTTAAATTCCATGGCCAAGATAAGATAATTGTCTGTCAATCCACTACCGTCTGACACTGAAGGTTTTTCTTTAGGTGTTTTTGACACATCAGCTTCTTTATTCTATGTAAAAAGCTCAACACTTCTAACTCAATGGCTTAAACTTAGAGCTAAACAAAGCACTAATTTTGACTGAGCAGTTTTTTTTTATGATTATTCTTTGTTAACATGCTTCATATGTATGTTGCAGACACATACGTGAGCTTTGTTAGCATTCCATTAGAAACCATAGAGAAGTGTGGATGATTTGAGGTTGATGGCACAGCACTAAGTGAGAAATCCCAGTGTGATTTTTATAAACTAGAGCTGTTGCCAGCCTCATGCTATTTGAAAGCTATAACATATGGTAAATCTATAAGCGCTGTATTTTTCCACAACTCTTAAACCATAACCTACCAGTATTATGTATTAGAGACTAGTTTCTAAAAATCTCTTAAAATGCATTCTTTGATAAATTTGCTTTTTCTAAATCAAGTTTCAATTAAACTTCTGCAACTAAAATTACAGCTTGTAAGTGTACCAATTTAACAAACATTTACACCAAAGTCATTCCAGCTCTACAAAGGTGTAGGGTATTTCCTGTTCCTGGAAAGCTTTCCCTGTCCCTTCCTAGTCAGTTTCTCCCAGCCTCTGCCAAAGCAACCACTTTCTACAGCCTTTGTTATTTCAGGCCAGCATTTTGCTAATTGTTCTACCAGTACATTTCCAATAAAAATTTTCTCTCTCTTTCCAGCCTTCAGTAACACTGCAAGAACACTTTCGCTTCTGTCTGCTGCCCACGACCGGTGACATGGCTTAGTTTTCTCACACACTCGCATCCCACTTGCGGTAATGATCTTGACTTCAGTAACCAAAGAGCTTTCCCTTTTCTTTTTTAACCTTTTTTTTTCTTTTTAAAGAATTTAGAGTGTGCGTGCAAGTGTGGGGGAGGGGCAGAGAGAGAGATTCTCAAGCAGACTCCCAGCTGAGCACGGAGTGCAGCCGGCCAGCGGCTCAATCCCACAACTCTGATATTATAACCTGAGATGAAATCAAAAGTCAGACACTTTACCGACTGAGCCACCCAGGTGCCCCCCCTGCCCCCCGCTTTTTTAATACTTCTTGTAAATGGAGTGAAGCAGTGTGGATGCTACTGTCCCTGGCTTCTTTTGCTCAACGTAAGATCTGAGATTGAGCTTTTCCACAGTACTTGGCTCTTATTGCAGCGTGGTGCTTCATTGCTTAACCTCGCTTATTCTTATGATGAATATTTGGTGTGTTTTTAGTTTGGGACTCTTATGATCATAGTTTCTATGAAGATTTTTTTTTTTTTTTTTTTTTTTACTTTTGGTGAAATTGGGCCCTCATTTCTCTGGGATATATACTTAGGAGTGAAATTGCTGGGTCAGAGGAAGGCATGTACTTAATTTGGGTAGATACTTGTAAGTAGTTTACCAAACTGGCTGAACCAATTCCTATTTCCTCTTGCAATGTATAAAAGTTACAGTTGGTTCACATCTAATTGCCCATAAAGCCACACAAAAAGCCCAGATTGAAATTTTAAAAAATATTTTTATTATTTTTATTTAGTTGAGAGGGAGTGAGAGAGGAAGAGAGCAGAGCAGGGGGGAACAGCAGGCAGAGGGAGAGGGAGAAGCAGACTCCCTCTCAGCAGGAAGCCTGATGTGGGGCTCAGTCCCAGGACCCTGGGATCATGACCTGAGCCAAAGGCAGACGCTTAACCAACTGAGCCACCCAGGCGCCCCCCAGATTGAACTTTAAACCGCCAAATATGTGGTGCTTAAACAAATGTAAGATTGATGAATAAAGCATGAATCAGGTCCTTATAGGTATAATTGAGTAATATACTTGAAGTGTTTTGTGATATTTAAACTGAGCTCTTTTCTTTTTGCATCGGTAGTCATAATCATGGAATTTGTTCATGGCAATTGTTATTCAATAATGTAATAGTTTGTTATTCCTGTATGTTAATAAAACACTAGATTGTTTTATTAACAGAGTCTAAATGGCCAAATTAATTGACCTCCTTGCTTTATAGATAATATAAACTAATAACATATATTAAAAAATAAGGATTTAAAAGTATATATTGTTTTTCGACAAACTTTTATATATAAACTTTATTTAAACTTAACAGTGCCTCTGAAGATGATGATATTTCCTTTTGGCAGAAAAAACAAGATTTTATAGACTTACGTTGCCAAATTTCATAGCAACTTAATAACGTGTGGAATTAAATCTAGCTTTTTTGGCTACAGATCAAAAGCCTTGTCTATCTCTCTATAAACAATAAGCACATATTTAAAGGATGAATTCAATTATTTTCAAGCAGACTGTGGTAACCCCAGGATTTAAGTAAGTCTTACTTATAACAATGTATTAAATATTTTTATATATTATAGAATATAGCTTTACTTTTAAAATAAGATCCTTATGTTAATTTAATATAAAACTTATGTTTTGAAATGTAATGAATTTGTCTATAATGACCCTACCATCTCTTTATAAGAATAAAATTATTTCTAAATAGGATATTTCATATATATTTTTATTCCACTTTGGTTGTCTACAAAATATATTGCAGACAATAGGATAATTCCTCAATTATCTGTGGGTATCTCAATGCTCTGTGGTTTTAGGAATGTTCTTTAGTACCTTTGAAAGAAAAATGAAGCATTTAGAGAAATTTTCTTCCTGTTATACTAAATTGCTTTTTCTTGCTAAAATGCTTAGTCTGTAGAAGTGATTCTAGACAGAAGTTTACTGGTTGTTTTTTTTTTTTAAAGATTTTATTTTTATTTATTTATTTGACAGAGAGAGATCACAAGTAGGCAGAGAGGCAGGCAGAGAGAGGGGGAAACAGGCTCCCTGCTGAGCAGAGAGCCCAATGTGGGGCTGGATCCCAGGACCCTGAGATCATGACCTGAGTGGAAGGCAGAGGCTTTAACCCACTGAGCCGCCCAGGCACCCCTGTTTTTTTTGTTTGTTTTAAGTTTGAATACATCAAATTGGTGGTATGTTTACATATTTTCCCCGCAATCCTATGAAAATATATCAATATCACATTATTGAGGCAAAAATAGTTTCTATTTAATTTTTTTGTCATAAAATATGAATATTCAAGCTCTGGGGATTTGAAAATTTGAATTTTCAAATTTGAAAAATTTGTAAAAGCTAAAGCAAATATGCATATGTATCTTTATAAGTATATATACACATTATTTCATCAGTGTTCATATATTTAGTCTATCTTTGTTTTTTATAACACCCTTAAAAATCATCAAATGCTTCCCAAAACTTCTACTTCTGCCTCTTCACCAATCATTGATTATTGTTTGGATTAAATTCAGTTTATGTTTTAATCCCTTATGTGATGGGTCAAACTGCATATAACTTTAGAAGATGTGAGGGAAAAACTGTTTAAAAGTAAGAAAAAAAAGTTATACTCTCACAGTTAACCTTTACATGACTTTTTCATCATTTTTTTTTTAAGATTTTATTTATTATTTGACAGGGACACAGGGAGAGAAGGAACACAAGAAGCAGGGAGAGTGGGAGGGGAGAAGCAGGCTCCCCGCCGAGCAGCAGGGAGCCCAATGTGGGGCTTGAACCTAGGCCCCCGGGATCAGGACCTGAGCTGAAGGCAGATGCTTAATGACTGAACCACCCAGGCACCCCTCATGATTATTTTCTACCTCATACATCTTATAGTTCTCTACGCAGACTATTTCAGCTTCTAGTGCTTTATACACCTACATTTTCTGGTAGGGACTGCCTGTGATCCTCGAACTTGGGATCAGGCATAAACCGTTGTATCACCTGAGGTGGTGAAATCAGAAGATTTTGTCTTTATTTCAGAGCTGAGTTCTGTTGGCAAGGCCACTGGGTATTTCAGGCTGTCAGTTGTTTTTTCAGATATTTCTCTTTCAGCAGAATTTCCTAGCTTAGCTTTCTCTTTGGGTTTAGGCCATGACTCTCTCGTTGATTTTTGTCCATGATGATTTAACTGCTTCATAAATTTGCTGGCTTATAGTATATGCCCTTTTCCCCAGTTCCTTTGCAATTATTACTGACTGAACTGGGTAGCAAACAGTTGCTCCTAAAGTGGCCAGTCCTGGGATAAGCAATTTTCTTGAACCTAGAACCTTTTGCAAATTGCATTGTATCCATTATCCCATTTTTCACACACACATACACACCTTGGCACCAGCCAGCAGAATGACCAGTTGTAGTGTGGATGGATGCACAGCCCAAATGTAGATGACCAGGCTGCCCTTCAACATATTAAGGCTGTGGAGGTGGTACAGCACGTATGGGGAGCTGCTCTGGTTTTACTAGCTGCTTTTTGTATTCTCTTTTAGGTGCATGCACAGTTACAGATGCAGGTATCAGTTGTCAGCTTTCTAGGTACGGTTGTCAGCTTTCCCATCCTAACATCCGCCATATCTGATACCTGCTCCATCTGAGTTTTCATATGGTGTGCAGAGAGGGACAAAGAAGTTCAATTCAGTTTTTATTTAAGTCATTGTAAGTTTTGAAAGGTGTCCTGTTAAAGTAGGTTGGCAGTCCAAAGCTCTGGGTTCCAGTCTTATATTTGAAGCTGAATAATCATTAGCAAACCTCATTGTTTTTTTCAACTGTCAAATGAGAGGTTTGGACTAAGTGAAGCTCAAAGATCCTTAAAACTCTAAAAATACGTGTATTCATTTTATGAGTAGTTTTCTTTGGCTTCTTAAGTCTTTGTGGTTTTGGCTGCTGTTGTAGCTCTTGTTTTGAAACTGGAATTTCTTTTTTTTTCTCCCCTTTTTTAAACGAAGGGAAAATACTTTTGCTAGGTTATGTCATGCTCATTTGATTAAAAGGTGATGGTGGGGTTATGTGTTAATATCAGAGTCTTTGTTTTAGATCCTTTTGGGCAGAGGCATTATGATGCTTTTGAATAGAATGACATTCTTGCAGAAAACTTGCTGTAACCCACTTCTCTTTGAAGAACAGGCCCTTTATAGTTCTTTAGTTTTTTTATTTCCTCTAAATACATTCAGTGAAATTTTCATTTCATATTTCAATTGACTTGTGTATTTGAATAATGCACCTTGTTAACATGATTCCACAAAATAGGCTTTATTGAAGGTTCTTTCATTTAGTGGTTTTTAGAATTCATTAAAATTTTCCATCATAATTGTACCTCATGAGTAATTTATGGCATGTAGTAGGCATTCAAAAAATTGTTTGAGTTGAATTGACCTCAGTAGAATTACTGGGAAATAAGATATTCCAAGTATGTGGAACCTAGCCACTTTTTTTTTTAAACTTTAAAACTTTTGATTATCATACAAATAGAATTCCTTCTGATATATAAACCTTGTGTTTGAGGTCCTTTTTTTTTTTTTTTAAAGATTTGTCAGAGCATAAGCAGGGGAAGTGGCAGACAGAGGGAGAAGCAGGCTCCCCTGCTGAGCAAGGAGCCTGATGTAGGACTCGATCCCAGCATCCTGGGATCCTGATCTGAGCTGAAGGCAACTGCTTAACTGACTGAGCCATCCAGGCATCCCCTGTTTCTGAATTCTTAAAGATTGTATGGAATAGAACTGACTGCCTCAGTCCCCACCTGGGAGAACAGACTATCCCCATTTTGATCACAAAGTATTATCCTGTGCTTAGTAAAGTTTCCCAAGTGATATATTCTATCAAATTATCCCTGGATAACTATAAATTTTATATTTCCCTAGACTTCCTATTGTATCCATTTTAAACGTTTCAGCCTTTATATCTTAGATAGCTAGGAAAGCTAAGTGGCTGTACTTAGTAGGATAATATGTTAGGAAAGTGGCTTTTTGGCTGTGTAAATCTGTGTTTTCTGTTTCACAAAATCTCTAAAACCAGTTTTATTTACTTCAGAGGTCTTTTTTGCATGTTGGTTTCTGATTGGGTTTTATGTTGTTTATGTAACCTATTATCTTCAGATAAGTGGCATATTTCTATATTGCTTTTTAAAAATAGTTATGTTAGACAAGTAACTTGAGTCTAGGCTATATGTTATTGTGCATGGAATGAAGTATTAGCACTGCCTTGTGTCCCATAGATTTTTAAGTTGTGAGATATTTCAAATGTGTAGAGAAATGGAAAGGATAACATTATGAACACTTTTTTCCACCACCCACCCAACTTTATTAATCTTAGTTTTTCATGTCTTCATAGTTTTTTAAAAGAAGTAATATTTTACAGATGTAATGGAAGTATGGTTTCCATTTCTAGTATAATCATTTTAAAAAAATGTTTTACTATTGGGGTTGACTTCTATCTTTTACCTTTATTTTGTTTAAGCTGGAATACTTATTCATCCATTTAAGTAAGAAACATTTGAGTATGTAGCAGCTACTGTGCAACACTGAAAGATATGATGAAGAATAATTCCTGTCCTTTTGGATTAAATAGGCAAGTTTAGGGGTAGGATGAAGTCAGGAAAAGACCCACAAATCACTGCAATACAGTGATAATGGCAAGTGGCATAGAAACAGCCAAATGATACCTGGAGTTTGAAACGAGAGAGAGACTATCTGACTGGAAATATCAGCTGATGCTTTGAGAAAGAGGTGCCATTTGAATTAAAACTTAGTTTGAATTTTGTTTTATAGAGATAGGTGTTTTTTTTTAATGTTTTTCATTTATCACTTGGTAAAAGATGAATACAGGCAGATTGTTGTACCTATATATTTCGCCTAGTTTTGTATCCAATGATCCCACATCATAATACTTCAATAATATCTATGAATGGTAGCCTTCATGTGGGGCCCTTTACTTATTTTTTGAAAGGTTTTATTTATTTGACAGAGAGAGACAGCGAGAGCAGGAACACAAGCAGGAGGGGGTGGGGTAGGAGAGGGAGAAGCAGGCTTCCCACTGGACAGGGAGCCTGATGTGGGGCTCGATCCCAGAACCCTGAGATCATGACCTGGGCTGAAGGCAGACGCTTAATGACTGAGCCACCCAGGTGCCCCTCCTGTGGCCTTTAATGAACTAATCAGTCATGTCACTGACATAGCGGGAGCTGACACTTCTGAAAGATTTTCTTATTAGAGTTAGTCAATATCATATAGTGGGGACTACAGCAGTGTAGATCTCCATTTACTACAATAATACCTTAAGAAAATGCTGTTCTTCCCCTTTTGCCTCACCTGAGAAAGCTGGACACATTTTAGTTCTTCTGTATCTTTAATTCCATAACCCTTATGTCCTGACCAATCGCTGCCTTTTATTTTTGCTTTGGTGCTTATCCATCTTAATGTTTATTTTGTAGATATAGTTCATATAATAATCTTTGTACTGCATTGGAATAAAATGGAAAGAATTGCCTAATTTTTATTTGAACATATTTACACTGAATTGGACTTTGAATTCAAGTATTTGAGGATGGGTGTTTAGGTGTGTGGCTACAGTTTAGGAATGAAATAGTCATGCTGATTTCTAAGTAATAATTTATTTATATTTCAGATTCAAAATTAGTAAATATAAACAGTTTTACTGTCTGGATGCTGGTCTTGATTTCTTGTTTTGATGCTTTTTTGGGGCAATTTATCATAAAAAGTATGTTTCATGTATAAGAATGGTCTCAGGCAATATAGTCACATTTAGATCAGTTTTACTATTTTAACTAACTTGACCTATCTATATCAACATTTCCTGAAGCTAAAGAATCCCTTATGGATCACAAAATTTTCCATTTTTTCAAATGAGTTAAAGGACATGCAGGGATTAAATCGCTCATCTAAATTCACTTAATTGTAAAAACCACAATAGAACTCAAGTCTTCTAAGTTCTGTGTGTGTGTGTGTGTGTGTGTGTGTGTGTGTGTGTGTGTGTGTATGTGTGTTACCACATTGTGGCAAATAATCGTGTTTGGCAATTTTGTAAAGAAAAAAGTTACAAATAGTTCGATTTTTGAAAGATGTTTTGTTTTGTTTTGTTTTTAGTTTTTTCCCTCTAAATCAACTTGAGGTGAAACTTGAATGACTAGCTGATCAGGAAGATTGGTCATATACAGGCAGGCCTCAAGACACTGCTTTATTGTGTTTCACAAATACTGTGTTTTATACAAATTGAAGATTTGTAGCAACTCCGTCGCAAGCAAGTCTGCCAGTGCTATTTTTCCCATAGTATTTGCTCACCTGGTGTCTCTGTCATCTTTAGGTACTTCTTGCAATATTTCAGTTTTTTGCATTATTATATTATGATCTATGATCATTGCTCTTTGATGTTACTATTATAACTGTTTTTGGAGTACCACAACCTTGCCCATACAAAATGTTGAAATTAATTCATATGACTGCTCCATCAACTGTCCCATTATTTCTCCCCTTCTCCTTGGGCCTCTCTATTCCTTGATACACAATGATATTAAAGTTATGCCGATTAATAACTCTACAAAGCCTTTAAGTGTTCAAGTGAAAGAAATGGTCTATCGATATGGCAGACTTAGTTGTTGCCTTATTTTGGAATTGCCACAGCCATCCCGACCTTCAGTAACCCCTCCCCTGATCAATGAGTAGCCATCAACATCAAGGCAAGATCCTCTGCCAGCAAGATTACAACTCACTGAAAGTTGAGTTGATGGTTTGCATTTTTAAGTAACAAAGCTTTTTTTTTTTTTAAATTGAATTATAGTTGACATAGTGTTATATTAGTTTCGAGGTATACGATATGACACAACAGTTCTGTATATTACCCAGTTCTCATCAAGATAAGTGTATTTTTTTTTTAAGAGGGCCAGGGGGAAAGGGAAAAGCTTAAGCAGGCTTCATGCCCAGTGCAGAACCCCATGTGGGGCTTAATCTCACAACCCTGAGATCACGACCTGAGCTGAAATCAAGAACTGGATGCCAATAATGAGCCAACCGGGGTGCCCCAAGATAATTGTACTCTTAGTCTGCTTTATCCATTTCATTTCTTCCTGACCCACCTCCCCTCTAGCAACCACCAGTTTGTTCTCTTTATTTAAGAGTCTATTTTTTTTTTTCCTTTTTTCTTAAATTCCACATATGAGTGTGGAATTTTTCTTTCTCTGACTTATTTCATTTTAGCATTACACTCTAGGTCCATTTATGTTGTTGCAGATGGAAAGATCTTATCCTTTTTATGGCTGAGTAATATTCCACTGCTGTGTGATTATATATAATCATATATGGATATGATTTTTTTTTTGAAGCACGACCGTTTCTTTATTAAATTATACAAAAAGGGGAGGGGTGGGGAGGGGGGCAGCTGTGGGGCTTGGCCCCAACCCTGGCCCCACCCTGGCCTGGTGCTGTCTGAGAGAAGGGCATCTGAGGGAGACCCAGAGATCAGGCAGGGTAGGGATGGACAGGACATGAGGCTGGGATGCAGAGGCGAGGAAGGAGAGGCTACCGGAGGAGAGGTGGGGGGAGGGAGGAAGAGAGCGAGGACAGGGAGAAGAGCAATTGGGGACCAGCTGGGGAGCTCAGATGGAACAGGTCAAGAGGTGGAACGATGGCAGAGTGAGGATGGAAGGGGCAGTGTCTGGAGAGGCGGACATGAGAAAGGCTGGGGACAAAGAGGGTGGCGGCTCCAGTGCGGGGTCCAGAGCCAGGAGCCAGGTGAAGAGCGGCTGCACTCGTCTGTGCATTCATATATATATGAATATATATATTCTTCTCCCTCTCTCTCCCACTTTATCCATTCATCTATTGATAGACATTAGACATTTGGGTTACTTCCATATCTTGGCTATTGTAAATAATGCTGCAATAAATACAGGGGTGCATATGTCTTCCCAATTTAGTGTTTTTGTTTTCTATGTGTAAATACTTAGTAGAGGAATTACTGGATCCTATGGTAATCCAATTTTTAACTTTTTGAGGACCCTCCATAATGTTTTCTGCAGTGGTTGTACCAATTTGCATTCTCACCAGCAGTGCATAAAGATATATACCACTTTTTCTCTACATCCTTGCCAACACTCATTCTCTTATCTTTTTGATTCTAGCCACCCTGACAGGTATAGAGTGATATCTCATTTTAATTTTATTTGCATTTTCCTGATTATTAGGGATGTTGAGCATCTTTTCATATGTCAGGCATCTGTGTGTCTTATTTGGAAAAAGGTCTATTCACATCCTCTGTCCATTTTTTTTTAATTGGAGCATTCTTTTAGTGTTAAGTTGTATAAGTTCTTTATATATTTTGAATCTTAACTACTTATCAGATATCATTGGCAACTATCTTTTTCCATTTAGTAGGTTGTCTTTTTTGTTTTGCTGATGGTTTCCTTTGCTTTGCAAAAGCTTTTTATTTTGGTGCAATCCTAACAGTTTGGTGTAATCCGAATAGTTTAATTTTTCCTTGTGTGAAAAGACCTATCTAGAAAAATATTTCTATGACTGATGTAAAAGAAATTACTGCCTATGTTTTCTACTAGGAGTTTTGTGGTTTTAGGTCTCACATTTGGGTTTAGCAATAAATTATTTTTAAATTAAGGCATGTACTTTTTTTAAAAGACATACTGCTATTGTACACTTCATAGACAATAGTATAAACATAATTTATATATGCAATGGGATAAGAAAAAGTTCATTTGCCTCTCTGTATTGCAATACTTGCTTTGTTTAGCTGGTCTGGAGCTGAACTCATCATGTCTCTGAGGTATCCCTATAAAGATATAATAGTCTATGACAACAATTTATATTATAAAATGCCTTTAATAGTAATAGTGTTCACTCATAAAGAAACATGACCATCTAGAGCATAAAATCATTTGAAACTAATTCAAGTTAATTATTAGAAATTACACATCTCTTTAAAATATATTTCAATGTGAGGCATAGCAGCACTTGAGGGGGGAACCCCCAAAACTAGAGTTCTTGAAGAGTCATTAGGTTATCCTTTATTAGAGTAAAAAAGCAGATAATGTTTTTGTATTTTTCCAGGTGAAATTTAACTCAGTGTTACATACTTTTATTTATAGCTATGTATATTTAATGTAAAGTTAAAATTATTTCCCATTAAAAAATGAAGGAAGAAAGAAAAATATGATTTATGCTTGTACACTAGATTTTGCTAATATTTTAAAAAATCTTTTTAATTGAAATATGAGTACAAAGAAGCATGTGGATTGATACATTTTTATAAATTGAACACATTCATGTAGTCATGAGGCAGATAAAAATTAATAATATTATTAACACCCCAGAAAACTTCTGGTTATTATTCCCACTTCCAAAATTAATCACTGTTCTGAATTCTGAATTCACCATACAGTCTTGTTTTTTCTGTTTTGAATTTTAAAGAAACAAAATCCTATGTATGTACATTTTTGAGTCTGGCTTTTTACTCAATATTATATCTCTAAAACTTATCCATATTGTTGAATGTGCTGCAATTGTTGTGGAATAGTCCATGTATGAATATAATGTTTACTTATTTATAGTACTATTGATTCACTTTGTTTCAAGTTTTGGACTATTAAAAAGTACTACTATAAAAATTCTTGTACATGTCCAATGCACAAATGTATAATTCTATCTGATGTATTTTTATATTCTAGGAGCAAATTTGATGGCTTATATGATATTTATGTTCTGATTCCATGGATACTGGCAAATGTTTTCCAAGTTGATTTTACTAGGATATACTCCTGCCAGCAGTGGCTAAATTTTAGTCATTCTAGTACATTTGTATTGATGTCTCATTTAATTTGTGTTTCCCTAATGAGTATGGTGTTGAGTAACTTTTAATGTGCTTATCTGTCATCCATATATATTTTGTCAAATTGGGCATTTTTTCTTATCATTGGCATATCAGAGTTCTTTAAATATTCTGGATACTGGTAAGTGTTTTGTAAATACTTCCATTTTGGGGCTGTCTTTCATTTCTATAATAGTGTTTTTTTTTATTTTTTAAAAGATTTTATTTATCTGACAGAGAGAGATCACAAGTAGGCAGAGAGGCAGGCAGAGAGAGGGGGAAGCAGGCTCCCAGCTGAGCATAAAGCCCAATGTGGGGCTCGATCCCAGGACTCTGAGATCATGACCTGAGCTGAAGGCAGAGCCTTTAACCCACTGAGCCACCCAGGCGCCCCTATAAAAGTGTTTAAAAAACAAACAACAGAAGTTTTATGGGCATCTGGGTAGTTTAGTTGGTTAAACATCTGACTCTAGATTTCAGCTCAGGTCATGACCTCAGGATCATGAAATCAAGCCCTGTCTTGGGCTCCACACTGAGCATGGAGTCTGCCTGGGATGTCTCTCTCCCTCTCCCCAAAATCTCTCCTCTCTCTTTAAATAAGTAAATCTTTATAAAAATTAAATATGAAAGGAAATATTTTTTTCTCACTTTGTGGTTTAATTTTTATCTTCATGGTATCTTTTGGTGAACTAATTTTTAGCCATATAACTTTTTAAGATACTTATTAGAGAGAGAGAGAACATGGGTTGGTAGGGGCAGAGAGAGAGAGAGAATCTCCAGCAGACTCCCCTCTGAGCAGGGAGCCTAGTGCAGGGCTCCATCTCCCAACCCCGACATTAGGACCTGAGCTGAAATCAAGAATCTGGTGCTCAACTGACTGAGCCACTCAGGTACACTAAACAGTGTCAAATTTATTTATTCTTGTGTTTAGTGCTTTTTTGTGATCTGTTTAAGAAATTTCTGCCTATCCTAGGATTAAGGTGTCCTCTAGTGTTATTTTTCCAAAGCTTTATTTTTACAATTCACATTCATGTTTATAATTCATGTAGAATTCCATGTCACTTAGGCATCAAGATTCATTTTCTCCCACATGGATATCCATTAATGCAAATAGAATCTATTATTGAGATCATCCTTTTTCAGGGTACTGGGGTGGCTCAGTCATTAAAGCATCTGACTTCAGCTCAGGTCATGATCTCAGGCTCCTGGAATGGAGGAGGGAGCCTGCTTCCCCCTCTCCCTCTGCCCTCCCCTCTCTCATGCTTTTGTGTGCTCTCTCATTCTTTCTCTTTCTCAAATAAATTCCTCCAATGTTATTCTTCAAGATTATCTTGGTCAGTTCTAGCCTTTGAATTTCTATGGAAACTTTGAAGTCAAATTGTCTATCTTAACTACTATATATTTCAATATTAATTTTCATAATTTATCTGACTTTTTTTGAGGGGAGAGAGAGAGAGGTGATGATGGGCAGAGGGAGAGGGAAAGAAAGACTCTTAAGCAAACTTCATGCCCAACATGGAGCCCTATGTTGGGCTTGATCTCACAACTCTGAGAGATCATAGTGACCTGAGCCAAAATCAAGAGTTGAGCACTTAAGTAAATAAACCACCCAGGCATTCCAATTTATCTGAATTTCTAAATTTTCAAACTAAACAGGTTGATAAGTTTATTTTGTGTGACACGTTATTTTTTAAATATCAATGTGAAATATTCCAATTATTTAAATCTAAACAGTCCTTTAAAAATATCAGCGACTTTTATGTTCTTGAGTCATTAGAAAATGGTATTAAATTTGCCAAACTTCTCTGACATTAAAGTGGTAAAAGTAAAACAACAACAATCTGTGTAGCCAGAGCGAAAGTTTCAGTAGAAATAAAAGATCTCCGAGCTCCCGAATGAGGTAGTTGAAGTGATTATGGTGGTTGAGAGAAGTCCCTCAGGAGGGTGGGGAGTAGGGGGCCATGTTTTCTAGAGCAGAGTGCTGCTGCTACTGCGCATCTGGGAGAGTTGGGAAGATGTCTCACTGTAAATTTTTATCAAGTTAACAAGCTTTAGCCTTGTTGGTAATTTTATACAGCGTATGTTTATGATCCTTCTTAGTGATAGAGGATTTTCATCTTGTCTCCCACAATTTAACCTTTAGATAATTGCCTTCAGTTTTCTGCAATCAGTATTTTTAAAAATCTTCTTAATGCATAAGAAACATTTTTCAAAGGAATCATGCCAAACCTTTCAATTACAGGATTCATTGTAGATGGTGTACTTAGATACCCACCCTGCCTTTATTTTAAATCAATCTTAAAAAAGGTGGGACTTACTGAAATGTTTAAAAAGAAATCCAGATTCTACAAAGAATATTTAAATGATTCCTGAAAAAGAAATAGCCTGATGAAATTCCATATCCAACTGCTGCCTATTATAAACCAAAGAAACTATTGATTCCCAAGGATTTATAAATTCTGATAAATTCAAAATACAGGTTATTTCAAATAGAAGATGGTGAAGATTTTTGCATCAACTATTTAAAGTCCCTAACGCTGCATTGGAATTGATTTAATGCATTTTTTCAGCTTTATTACCTGTATTATTCCCCTCGTACCTGGCCTGTATTTCTGCTTCACTTAAAGCTCTCAGCTTGGTGATTCCTGAACTGGTCCATGACCAACTCCAGATCAGATTCTCGTGAGGCTGCTTCAAAGATTAAAAACAATGGTTTTTCTCCTGAAATTAGATGTTTCTTTTGTAAAGAAGTGGGTGAATTTATTTATCAACTCAGGAATTATCATAATAAGCTAGTCTATTAGGCTGTCAGTAGATTAAAAATATCTGTAAAAAGCACAAAATAAAAGAATATCACACTTTTATTTTTGTTACAATGTCACTTTTTTTTTGACAAAATATATCAGACTGATGACATTTGTTTTATGTGAGAGGTTCTAAAAGTATCCAGTGGGCAATTCCAGATGTTGTCCCCAAATATGCTCTGGATTGACTAGTTAGAATAATTTTTTGCCACGTTCAAACATTCGTATTTCTTTCCCCCAAAAATGGCATATTGTTTTGAGTCACTGACAGTTATTGTGGGTGTATTCTTCTTTCAAATATAAAGTAAATTCTTTGTCATTATTTATGTCTGGTGAGTCATTAAGAATACCACACAAATCTGACTTGTATTGCAGTTGATGATTTAATTAATAGTTTAAGGACTTCCCGATTTTTTTTTTTCTATTCAGAGAATCTTTTTGATTGTTGCATTATATAAATAGGTGGTAAACGGCAAGGTACAGAATTTTAAGGCATATATATTGAAGAGTACATTCTTTCTCCTGTCCCTAGTCACTCAAATTCCAGCAGACAGCCATTATTTTCTATAACTTCTAAAGATATTATAAGTATTTAAACATCAATAAATTGATTTATATAAATGTATGTGTATAATTTTTACCGTGATTGCATAGTATACATGCTGCTCTAGTTTGACTTGTGTTATATCTTGGATTATTTTCCATATTTATAGAGTATCTTAATATTTTTGATGATGGTATAGTGTTACCTCGTATGAAGGCACATTAAATATTTTACCCAGTTCTTCGACTAGTTGGACATTAAGATGGCTTACAACATTTTGCATAACAAAATATGTTTCAATGAAAATAATTCTACATTAGTTTACTTATACATTCACAAGTTCCAATTACCCTTCCGCATTAATATGTAACTATGTCTCTTTTCCATACGCTCTCTTCACTTTTTTTCTCACTAACTTAATGAGTAAAAAAAAAAAAAAGAAATCTCTGATTTTAATTTGCACGTGTGTTAATCTGAATAGAGTTGAGTGTCTTTTCCTATATTTAAGAGTTGTTTACATTTGAAGCGGTATGCCAATGTCAAGTCTAATAAACATATCACCCCAAATATGATTCAGTTCAAAACCTTGTTCTTCCTACAGATGGCATGTTTCAGACTGGACGGCTTATTTTATTGTTTACTCCTTTTCCTCTCTAAATTGCCTCTGGTTATTCTGGGACTGGGCTAGAGAGAGAGGCAGGTGAACCAAAGACCAGGAAAGTTTTACTTCAGTTGTGCCATCTGAATATATCCTTGGAGTCTCTAGGTTTGACAATGCCAGTTGCTGACTTTTTCACTTGCAACATATGTTTGTGGTTTTCCCTGGAGAACTTCCTTCTGGGAACCTCTAGGTACATTTCCTTTGATGAGAGTCATGCTTTCTTTGCTGCTTTTAACTCCAACCCAAGCTCTGGATTCTTCTAATCAGCCCTCTGTTGGGGGCCTTTTGCCTCTCCCAATATCCTCCAACACAGAGAGTCTACCGCTTGGGATATCTTTTGGTTTGAGCAAAAGGTTGTTTTGTTTTGTTTGATTTATGAACAAGGAAAGGAGGGGGATAGTTACCAAGATAGTTCTCAAAACAGTCTCCCCTTGGGGTTAATGCAGGTTTTATTTAGCATGGCAGGGGCAGGAAGCTTGCATATATATTAGGGAATTCATACATAGTTTATTAAGTATCTAAGTTAAATGCACATGCTTAGCATGTTAACATGGTAGTGCATATCTCTTTTGTTCAAAAAAATGGCAGAACACCACCCCACCCCTGGGAGGAGAGTTTAGTGTTAAAATGCACTAAAGGCAGCTAAGGGCAGCTTTGGGGACTTCTGCACTGTCCTCTGCTCAGATCTGGGTCAAACTGGTTCTGTGTTTTTGCATCTGCACCCTGGGGGTGTTCAACTTTTCTAGTGGTTTTGGTGGTGGTTCAGCGTTTCATGTGGCTCTTCCAAGTTGAGTTCCTGTGAAATGTTTCCTGGAAACAACTTTCACCTACCCTGTAGATTTTGTTATGTCTTCAATGACACAAATGGTTTTCACGGATGAACCTCTTTATAAGATGACCCAAAGCTGCCTTTCTTGATGAGTTCATGCCTAGTTTTATGACAATAGATATCTTTGATGTTGATGAACATCTAGGAAATCCCCAAAGCAGCCCTCTTTGTGTTCAGACCTCCATCCCTTTCTTTCCCTTAGACTCACCTGGTAAATGTATTACTCCAAACCTTGACTGGTTCTTCTCCCTTGACCTGGGATGAAGAGAAGCCAAAATTCTACTCCAACAACTTTATCCAAAGAAAGTTCTCTTTGTCAGCTTCTTTAGCTCCAGACTTCCAGTAAGTGTTTCTTTCACTTGATGTAAGATGAGTAATGGGCTGGCAGAACTGGCTTCATAGTCTCGTAATGTCTTTGACTGTAGGATATTCGGGTCTTTGTCACATTGTTTATTGCTTTCAGTCTTTGGGGATCAGCACAAACTTGCAGAAAGCAGTAAGAATCACAGGCAGTATCCTGCTACATGTATATGGTGTAATAAAATGAAATAAAAAAAACCTCTAGCAAAACACAGCTGTTTTCTGATCTCCTCAAGGTACAATAGTTAGTTCACTTTAAGGAGTTATTAATAAAAGCTTATGTAATGCATATTATATACTAGGTTCCAATCTAACATTTTAAAGTTATAAACTTATTTAAATCTCAAATATCATATCCAGTTGGGTACTGTTATTATCCCCATTTTTGTAAATGGGGAACTGAAGGCTGAAAAAGTAGTTTGTCCAAGATCACCCGTCTAGTCATTGGGCCTAGATTTTGAACCAAGTCTAACTCCACAGTCTGGAGTCTGTGCTATTAACTATTACATTATTTTGGCTCCTATTACTTTATGTTGACTGTTTTCAGGGAAAGAAAATTAAATCTAAAGACCAATTACCCTCATTATTGGTTGCCTTCATATGTCTTGTTGACAACTGAAATGTTCTGAATGTGTAGGCTCAAATTTCTTAATAAACCAGTTCTCAAACTATACCAGAAATTCAAAGAAATCTCAAAGGAAATTTTATTCAGGACTTGAATTCCACTTAATGATTATTTAGAGAAAATAGGGGAACCTGGTTGACTCCGTGAGTTAAGTGTCCAACTCTTGATTTCAGCTCAGGTCATGATCTGCTTAAGATTCTTCCTCTCCCTCTGCCCCTCCCCATCCTGCTCACACATGCTCTTTCCAACTCATATATAAATATATATACATAAATAGTAAGACAAAAAAAAATAGACTTGCAATTCCAGGTTCAGTCAGTTAAGTGCCAGCTTTCGGCTCAGGTCCTGGAATCGAGTCTTGCATGGAGCCTGTATTTCCCTCTGCCTATGTGCCTCTCTCTCTCCTCTCTCTCTGTCACACAAATAAATAAAACCTTTTAAAAAAAAAGTATTTAAAAAAAAAAAAAGGATATGTTATAAGCACTGATATATAAATTCTTGAAACCAATGATGATTATAGAGAAGAGAAACCCAGGGGGAAGCATTGTTATTTGAGTATTCAAAATATGAAGACTCAAAGTTCTACATCTGCTTAAGGAACTGAAACTCATCATTGATCACTGGTATTGATATATAGTTGACAAACTGGTAAACATTTGTCTTCACTTAGCATAGGTGTCTACTCCTGCTCCTGACATCAATTTTCAGATTGACTATTTCAAAAATATGGGTACATGCAGATACAACCATAAAATGCAAATGGAATGCAAAATGATTGCCAACTAAAACTCAAAATCTTTTAAAGGGTAAAGACTGTCATGAAGTCAAGTTCAATGATGTTTTTAGAGCTCTTTGAATCACATTCAGTGTCATGGATAAATGAGTGGAAGAAATTCACTATCAGTGCTTTTTCAAAGAAATTAAGCTTCACCTTGTGTTTGAATTAGATTTGTAAGGGGTAATAATCTCTACAACTTGGGGAAAGAGTCTGCTAAAATTCTCTTGAAAAAATACTAAAAATTTGGTAGGTTAAGAACAGTGGACAAGCTGGCAGATTTCTGTTCTTTGTAACTTAAAATACAATTTCCTGTAATATGTCTTATAACCCACATGGTTAAGCTTCCATCAGAAGTTTGTGGTCAAAAAATACATTTATAAGACTTGTTATGCAAGCATTTATATTCTTCTTCTCATTAACTATGAGTAAATATAGGGAGAAGGTATGTAAACTTGATAACCAGCAGTGAAAGAACACACATATCTCTAATCTGTTATGAGGGTTTTTTTTTTTTTAAATCAATATTGCTTTATTTATTTCTCTACTTGCATTCCAGCACTCATTCAATTATTGTTAGTATTATTTGCAGATATTTACATACATTTAAATGTACAAATCTTAGATCTAGGTTTTAAACAGATACAGTCTACAATCCACAACCTGTCTTGATATAAAACATTTGTATCTTCTCCAAAATTCCCTTTATCCTTCTCTAGTCTTGCCTATTTCCACCCCTAACTTCAGATGAAAATACCAAAACATTGCCCTAATTTTTGTGAAACTTAAAGTCTTGCCTGTTTTAGAACTTGTATGGTGGAAATTCCTGTATTTTTTGTTTGTTTGTTTCTGGCTTCTTTTGCTCAGCCTCTCTGTGAGATTCATCCATATTGTCAAGCCTATCAATAGTTTCCTCTGTTGTGTTAGCAGAATTATGTTGTATGAATTTACTACAAATTGTTATCTATTTTTTTGTCAGGGGATACTTTGGTTGTTTCCAATTTTATGCTATTGGGAATGAAATTCCTGTAAACATTCTTACATACATTGTTTTATAAAGACATTTTCATTTCTGTTGGATAAAACCTCTAGGAGCAGAATCACTGCATCTATAGATAGGTCTGTGTTTAACTTCACAAAGAAATGTCTAAACAGTTTTCCAAAGTGGTTGTACCAGCAACATATGAGATTTGCAGCTGTTCTACATCTTGCTAATATTTGATATTATTTAAGTTTAGGCGTTTTCATGAGTATACTCTAGTATCTCAGTGTGTGTGTGTGCGTTTATTGATATATAGTTGACATACAATGTTACATAGGTTTCAGGTTCACAGCATAGTGATTTAACAAGTTTATACTCGATGAAGTGCTCACACAAGTGTAGCTACCATCTCTCACCATACAATGCTATTACAGTACTATTGACTGTATTCCCTTTTATCCCCATGACTCACTCAATCCCTGACTAGAAGGCTGTATCTTCCCACTCCCCTTCTCCCATTTTACCCATTTAACCCATCCTCCCCATTCCCTCCCTCTGGCAACCATTAGTTTTCTATATTTGAGTCTTCTTCTGATTTTTATTTATTCATTTGTTTTAGTTTTTTTTTTACTCCACATGTAAGTGAAATTGTAGGATATTTCTTTCTTAGCATGACTCCTTTCACTCTACATCTATCAAGTTGTTGCAAATAGTAAGAGCTCATCCTTTTTACAGCTACGTAATATTCTATTTTGTGTGTGTATGTGTGTACACAACATCCTCTTTATCCATTCTTCTATTGATGAGCACCTAGCTTGATTCCAGATGTTGGCTATTGTAAATAATGTGATGCAATAAGCATATGTCTTTTTGAATTAGTGTTTTCATTTTCTTTGGGTAAAATACCTAGTAGTGGAATTATTGGATAATACAGTATTTTTTTTTTTTTTTTAAAGATTTTATTTATTTGACAGAGAGAAACACAGCGAGAGAGGGAACACAGGCAGAGGGAATGGTAGCGGGAGAAGCAGGCTTCCTGCAGAGCAGAGAGCCCGATGCGGGGCTCGATCCCAGGACCCTGGGATCTGACCTGGGCCGAAGGCAGACGCTTAACGACTGAGCCACCCAGGCGCCCCCAGTATTTTTTAATTTTTTGAGGCACCTCCATACTGTTTTCCACAATGGCTATACCAGTTTGCATTCCCACCAACAGTCTATGAAGTTTCCTTTCACTCCATATCCTCACTAACACTTTTTGTTTTAGCCATTCTGACAGGTGTGAGGTGATACCCTCTGGTGGTTTTGATTTGCATTTCCCTGATGATGAGTGATGAACATCTTATGTGTCTGTTGACTGTATATACATCTTTGGAAAAATCTCTATTCAGGTTCTCTGCCCATCTTCTAATCTGATTGGTATTTTTTGGGGAGGATTCAAATTGTGTAAGTTACTTAAATATTTTGGATATTAACTCCTTATCAGATATATCATTGGCAAATATTTTTTCCCATTCAGGAAGTTGCCTTTTTGTTTGCTGATGGTTTCCTTTGTTGCTCGAAAGCTTTATTTGGTGTTGTCCTGATACATTACTTTTGCTTTTCTTTTGCCTCAAGAGACATGTCTAGAAAAACTTTTCTATGGCTGATGTCCTAGAAATTACTGCCTGTGTTTTCTTCTGGGAGTTTATGGTTTTAGGTCTCACATTTGGATCTTTAATCCATTTTGAGTTTTTGTGTATGGTGTGAGAAAGTCATCCAGTGTCATTCTTTTGCTAGTAGCTATACAATTTTCCCAGCACTATTTAATGAAGAAGCTATATTTTCCCCATTGTACATATATTATGCATCCTTTGTTGAAGATTAATTGACTACATAAGGTGGGTTTTTTGTGGCTTTCTATTCCCTTTCAGTCAGTTATTTTTGTGCCAGTACCATACTGTTTTGATTACTAAAGCTTTGTAGTGTATCTTGAAATCTGGGATTGTGGTACCTTCAGCTTTGTTCTTCTTTCTCAAGATTGCTTTGGCTATTTGAATTCCTTTGATTCCACACAAATTTTAGTATTATTTATTCTAATTTTGTGAAAAACATTGGTATTTTGATAGGTATCACATTAAATCTGTGAATTGCTTGGGTAGGATGGAATGTCTATTTTATTTGTGTTGTGTTCAGTTTCTTTCATCAGTGTTTTATAGCTTTTTCACCTCTTGGTTAAATTTATTTCTAGGTATTCCATTCTTTTTTGGTGCAATTGTAAATGGAATTGTTTTCTTAATTTCCCTTTCTGCTATTTCACTATTAGTGTATAGAAACACAATTGATTTTTGTGTATTTTGTATCCTGCAACTTCAGTGAACTTAATTATTCTAATAGTTTTTTTGGTGGAGTTTTTAGGGTATTCTGTGTATAGTATCATGTTATATGCAAATACTGACAATTTAACTTCTTCCTTACCAATTTGGATGCCTTTAGTTACTTGTCTGATTGCTGTGGCTAGGACTTCCAGTACTATATTGAATGAAAGTGGTGAGAGTGGACATCCTTGTCCTGTTCCTGATCTTAGAAGAAAAATTCTGTTTTTCACCACATCACCAACATGATGTTAGCTGTGGTTTTTCATATATGGCCTTTGTTGGGTGAAGGTGTGTTCTCTCTAAACCCGCTTTGAGAATTTTACTGAGACCTTTAATTCAATTAGCTGAACTCTAACAGCATCATGGAGTTTTAGTAACTTCATTGATATGAGTAAATATTTTATAAGATTTCTTCCTTCACACAGTAAGAAAGGTAATTTTACATAGCATTTAAATTGTCCAGGAATGAAAACTCATATTCACCAGTTTCTTAATAAATACAATTGAAATTTATACTTTATAATACAGCTCAATCACATTAAAGTCTATAATCTGACTCCACAAATTGAAGAGAAAATTGGCAAGAATTATGACATTATAAGGCCTTTAAAAGAGACTTATTTGAATATCAAATGATTCAAAAAGAGAAGATAGATGAAGCAGTTGGCAATTTTTGCACAAATTTTTCTCCTTAAGTTCATGCTATAAAAGTCAAATGTAAAGTGAAAGCTGTTGAATCACAATATCACACAATTTTCCAGAATTATGCTAAAATGTCAACAGTTGATTTATCCTTTGTTCTAGGATTTAGCCTAGTTGAAATTTGAATGTATCTTAGCTAAATGCCATAGATTTGGATGAAATAGAAAAGTACACATGATAATATAAACAAACTCATAAAGGAAGTAATGTAAAAAAATAGGTAGGTGACTAGGTACATTTTGTTGTAGCTAGTCAGGAAGTAGTAACAAACTGAACCATTAATTAAGGAATTAAGCATCATAGTTAGTGAGAAAGAATCATACTATTATATTTTTGAGTGCTAAAAAGTGGTTTGCTAGGATTATGATCCAGTTAATATAACAGGCTAAAATATTCATACTTTAGTACCTGTTGAAAACCACTGAAAACTCTGGATAAAAATTTGAAAACTAGATACTTTTAAAAGCATCAAACAGTGACAATATAGTGAAAAATCACCAGGCTAACTGTAAGTGGAAACTAGAGTTTGTATGAACATTTAGAGTGCCAAAGTCACGTTTTGGCATTTAGCAAGCTAGCTGTGTACATACTGGCTTTGGAAGCCTGAGTGGAACTAGCAGAAAAATACCCAGAGCTCAAAATTGCCCAAAATGGGTTGCACAGTTATAGTAATGGTGAACCAAAAATACATTGAACCACATGCTTGGCCAAGGGGCCAGTGAATAAAGTTGCTTTGTTACTGAGCAGAGCATGAAAGCAAAACAAAAAAAACAAATTTACTGAGGCCTGTTTTTTGTGTTGGTGGCTTGCTTGTTTTTGCCAAGCAAAGAGTCTCCCTTGGCGACTGTTCCCTGTGCATTTGTAAAGATTGGGTACAGTGTTTTGTACATGTCAAGCCCAATTTGTTGACAGTGTTGCTCAAGAATTCCGTATCCTTACTGATTTACAGTCTTACTATTTTAACAATTACTGGGACAAGGGGTTTTAAATCTTTAAAGTGGATTCCTAGTAGACAACAACTGTTGGACCTTCTTTTTTTTATTCAGCTCTACAGTTTTTTAATTGTACTGTGTAGATATACATTCAATCTAATTATT
>CM053603.1:151667657-151697633 GCA_028646535.1 Procyon lotor
GGTCTTGTTTTTCCTATCCGCCATGAATTACCAGAGATCAGTTTCATCTTAGACGTTTCATTCTCTGAAATGAACCCTCTTCTGTGACACACACACACACTCTGTTTGGAAAACAAACTTAATTGCAAAGCACCAATTTGTCTTCGATATTCATTATCTGTGAGTGTTTATTACTGTTCTAGAAAATTATATTACAATTTTCTTTTAATTATCTTCCTGAGGATGTAGTTCATTTCCTGATGACAACTGAAAAACATCCAAATGACTGCCAGCCATAATTAAGATATGTTACTTCAGGAGATATTCAGTCCTTGAGTGTTTAATTAAGTTCAGTTTCAATCCTAACCTTGGCCATAAAATATTCAAGTATATGATATATATGTGAAAAATTGATGAATTTTTTTGGTGGCTTTATATAAAATTGTTCTAGAAAAATTATCTTTCAGTTGACTTCCAATCTGTGTGAATAATATATATATGATCTATCTATCTAGATATGGAAAGAGTTTGGCTATGGCAATTCAGTTATTATAGGAGGTATTATAAGGAAATATGCACATAATTGGTTAAGAAAAAAGGCCTCCCCAGGACCCTGAGGTTTTTCTCTCTGGAAGAAAAGAAATATTAAATAAATGGTGTGGGAAGAAAAATGATAACGCTATTCAGAGAAGGAATATAAGGATTTTTTTCTTTGAGAAATTAGAGATTCTGCATGTGATTGTGGGTTTTGAGAATAAGTAGAACATGTGGGTATGTACTGAAGATAGGATGGGGCCAACAGAGTACTTTTTAATTTTTAAAGTATCCAACCATGTTATTTCATGGAATTGTGTTTATTATTACATGCGCTGTGGTTAAAGAGAGACCCGGACAGTATCATAGGCAGATCTTCAGGAGTCACAAGCAAGATTTAGTCATGCTCAGGAGAGTAGAGGCAACTTCCTATGATTTTCATGTACTAAGCTCTTTTATTGAGCAAGCACGCAACAAATGTTAGCTTTTCTCTCATTGGTGATGATGTGATGATTGCAAGGAACTCCTGGAGTAAGTGCAGCTACTGGATGCCTCCAGCAGGGGGAAGCAGATCCCTTCAGAGTTGGGTAGCTGATTTCAAAAGCTTCCATTTGCAACTAACAATTGCCAGGGAGTAGGTTTGTTGGGAGTAGGTGTCATTACCCAAAACATGATAGTGCTAACCCATCTTCTTAATCTTCCCTCTTTTATAGGCATTTATTCCTTCGACTTGCATTTTTTGAGTTAAGTCTGATGGAGGCAATTCATATTTTAGGAACAGAACAAGGGTACACAAAGTACTTTATATATTTTTATATATTGATAAATATATTACTATAGTCCAATCCATAACACAGCCTCGATTAACGATTTATGCTCCAGACTCCCTACTGAGTCTGGAGTCTAGAACCACAGACTACTTGGCAGGCACTGCCCAAACCTGGACATAGCTACAGATAACTTGGAGGTACAAACATAATATTGAGATCTCACAACTTTGCCACTTCAGCTTGTTTTTGGCTACGCCCTTGGTTTCTCTTTGTCCTGTCCAATTGCAAGGAGGAGAACTAGAAAAGGTTACCTAACAATATTCCTGCGGAATTCTAAGCTTATTGGTAAGCCCATTCAGACAAATGGAGCTGCTGCTATCCTTGTTGGAATTTTCTTCAAGTTAAATGGAGATTATTGGACTAGATTACTTCATGTGTGATAAGGAACTAAAGTATTTGGTTTGGATAATAACAGAAAGAATGACTGTAAAATACTGGAGATTTCAGAACTTGTTGAAACACCCTTTTAGCTTAAAAGAATTTTTGCACTTTTTGTCCTGTCAACTACATTTTTTCATTCATCTGCTAATCTTGTGATTTTACACTCGGAACTAGATCTCATTTTTCCATTTTCTGGGTGGAGGGGGGGGATTCTATTAGTTTCATGTGTATTTTTCCTGCTATCTCTAGGTTTCTGTGTCATACCCTTCTTACTATTTCTTCAAAAATAATTCTTACATTTTCCTCCTTATCCCCCTAAGGCTGAGCCTCCCTCAAGCCTTGTACTCAATTCCATAGTTTAATTACATTAAACATAGAAGATGTATTGTCACAAAAAGTGCATAAAGAGAGCTATGCTTTCAGTAAGTACTTATTGTCCACTTGCCACTAGGAGTGGTAGGAAAGTCACTCTCCTAACTGGCTATCTTTTCGAAGTAAATTTTATTCTCTTTCATATTAAACAATAAAAGCAGGATTTTCCCCCTTACTGACCCAATTTAAGAGTATTATGCTTCTTCTTCTCAAAGAATATCTAGTCTATGTAATATGAATGGAAAGGAGCTGGGGAGGGCCCGAATCTATGTAAAATGATTAGCATTTCCATCATTTGTTGACATGCTGTCTATTTTACCGAGTTGCTCACATTTTTACCTAGAAGGAATAATACCTTGGCAGAACTCATTTTACTGATATGGTATATGTTTCTGAATTGTTGAAATCCTACTTATCTTTTAAGACATTACTGAAGCACCATCTCTTCCATGAAGGCAAAAGCATCGATTACTTTCTTCTTCTGTACATGAACCATGTCCTCTCATGGTTCAAACTACTTGTTTTGGAAATGAATGTTTACTGTGCTGTCTGTAAATGGCTTGAGCACAGTGACCTTTGGCTACTCACCGTAGTGTCCAACAAACACCTGGCAGGTAGAAGCAGGCAATAAATTGTGTATTTCATACCCACTGCATCTTGTTTTCTAATATTGTTCAAATTTATTCCTTTGCTGTAATAAATATTTGTATTTCAGCTGACTCACTTAAAATAAATATTTTAAGTAGATGGGAGGAAGGTGGTAAAAGCATTTATAGAGTTTATCAAGAAAACTATTATGGCTGCTTTATTTCCTTCACAAGAATAGTAAACACTGGCAATATTTACATAGACATTTTCTTACTGGACTGGAAATTATAAAATTGGTTACTTTAAAAAATACTCAGTAACTTAGTCTCTTATTTGGTTTAAGCTATGTAGGAGCACCCTTAGCACTTTAGTTGGTTGGAGAAAGTGTAAAATACACCATAGATAAAATTTAAGGTAATGTTACTCAAGAGTTAACAATAGACAGTATTTTATGACCTTCTCTAGAGAAGAGCTTTTCTAGAGCTTCTCCCCAGTACCCTCCATATATCATTCTTTCTTAATACCAGAGTGGATAATTAGTATAGAATTTCAGTAGCTGTTTATTTACTTTTGCATATAAAAAATCTGGCAATACTAATAACCTAGAAATTGGTGGTATATGGAAATAGACATATGCTTGTGGCTACACAATCTTTTAAAATACTTTTCCTCCCCATATTTTGACAGTTCTTTACAATCTCAAATTGTTAGTTACCTTTCTCAAGATAAATATTTCCCCGCCCCTTAATGACTGTGTTACTTAGGCCTCACAAAATAGACCTATAAATGCAGGAGTTTGAATTGGGGGTGAACTTCAGGGGGAATAAGTGGGTTCTCTCTTCTTGCTGCTGGCATGGGTAGAGGCAGAGGCTGGCTACCTCTGGGTTCTGTAGCAGTAGCAAGTCCCCTAGCGGGCCGTTGTGCAATGAAGTTTGGGGAATTACTTCTGGAAGTTCATCCAGTAGTCTTCCTACAAAACTATGAGGTTTCAAACATCCTTTAATAAATCCACTGGAGCTCAAACTAAGTAGAATAGGCTATTCTGTTTCCTGTAATAAGGAAATTTATGTCTTAGTTTAAAATATTATATCTGATACCTTCATATACCCAGAAACCCAGCACTTAACTTCACTCACAGTGAATCCTTGAAAACCATTTGCTGATGATGATAATGAGCATTCGCTGAAACATAATTTAAAGGGCTTTATTTTGCACAAAAGTGGAGCTCGCTTTTTGTTTTTGTCAATAAGAATGCAAATGCTCTCTACTTAAATAGATCTCTCTCTTGTTAAGAAAGAAGAACCATGCATTACGGGGTTGTTCTTTTTAAATTTTGATTTGAGGGCCACCTTGCTGGCTCAGTCTGTGGAGCATGTGACTCTTGATCTCGGTGTTGTGAGTTCCAGCCCCATATTCGATGTAGAGATTACTTAAATTTTGACTTGAAAACCCAACTTGCCATGCCAAGAAATGTGTTTTCTGAAACCCCCATAAAGATGTATATATGTCAAACATTTTCTTTTCTATATCCTTTTGGACCAAGTTCAGAAATATTTCTGCAGCCAAATACATCTGTCAGTTTCTTAACTATAAAAAGAAAAATTTATGAATTTTATCAAATCATTGCATAATAAAATGAAAGAAAACAGGGTAATATGAAGTATAAAAATGGCCTTTTATCCAAGTACTTTTATCCAAATACCCCCAAGTATTATCTCCAATTTTGTATATCTACATTAAAAAAGTTTTGCTGTTGAAACTTTTTTCCTAGAACATCTAAGAGTGGTAAAGGTTATGACAGAATTGATATTTACTGTAACATCGTACTGTCCCAACAAACTAAGCTGTTTATATTGTATCCTTTGCTGTTTCATTCGAATCATTAGGAGTTTAAAGTTTATTGGTTTTGGAGTAAGTTTGTAACCTCTCTCTGACATCTTTCCCTTCTTTATACCTGCAGGGCACATAACTGAATTGATCATAAGCCTTGTTTATGGCACATTCTCAATTTTGATCTATCTTCAGCCATCTTTTAATTATTCCTTATTCATTTGTTTTTATGACATAATGGATGCCAGTGACACTTTCTGGGTGTAGTTTATGTTTTCCATATTTATACAATATGCACTCCGGAATACCAAACTACTTGAGAGATGAAACAAACAGAACTAGCTTCAGTCCTTCAGCGAATGACTGAGTCTTTTATAGGGAAAGAACATACCATTAAAAAAAAAAAAAAGAACATACCATTAAAAAATAATTTGTAATAAAAATACCAGTTAGGGACACCTAGGGGACTTGGTTGGCTAAGTGGCTGCTTTTGGCTTGGATCGTGATCCCAGGGTCCTGGGATCGAGCCCCACATCTGGTTCTCTGTTGGCAGGGAGTTGGCCTCTCCCTCTCGCTCTCCCTCTGCCTGCTGCTCTGCCTGCTGGTGCTCTCTCAAATAAATAAAATCTTAAAAAAAAAATACAAGTTAGTGTACAGCATTCTGATAAAGTTATTGCTTTCGCAAATTAAAACTTCTAGTAGCTTAGAGGAATATCAAATTTGATAAATTTTTTGAAACCAAGGTTAAATTGTGTAAGTCCTGCCGCTTTACTACTTGTATTTAAGCATGAGGTGCTTTTTATAGGTGGCAGAAGAATGGGGGATGAATACCATGCTGCTCACTTATCCCTGAGCATGATTAAGTTACAGATCACTCTTTAGAAGCCTTCACTGGTATACCTTGTTGGGAAGCCTGATCAAGGACAGAACTCAGTCTCCTTCGAACAAATACATTATAAAGAATTCCAAAACCTTAGGGGCCCCTGGGTGGCTCAATTGGTTAAGCATCTGACTCTTGACTTAGGTCATGATCTCGTGGTCATTAGACGAAACACCCCCCACCCCAACCCCATGGAGCCCCATATGGGGCTCTTTGTCAGGCTCCAACTGGGTATGGAGCCTGCTTAAGATTCTCCCTCTCCCTCTGCCCCCTCAACTCATTCTTTCTCTTTCCTAAAAACAAAAAACAAAAAACTCCTCATACTTTACCTTCTAGAATTAGAATTATGCACTAAGCCTTTAAATATATTGTCTGTATTCATATTTTTATAATGTCCCAATAACTCAAAATTCATTATATATATGGATATTTGTGAATTTTTCTTGAGTAGAAGATTTTTGTTGGAGACCTGATATGGAACAATGCTAGTTTTAGATGCTTTAATATTTGGAGTCCTGTTATGGGTAAAAATAGAGTGGCAGAATAATAAATAGTAACAAGAAGAAGTGTTGAAAGTTTTCATATTAATAACCAGCTGAAATTGAGATTTAATAGTAAAAGCTTCAAAAGACTGTATACATGTGTGGCAGCTTTCAAGGGCTAATCAAAGACAAACAGACATCATTCTGTATTTTTCCATTATATCCCTGAACTAATCTGCTACAGCTTCCACAATAAAATGCCACAGACTGAGTGGCTTAAACAATAGATATTTATTTTCTCACAGTTTTGGAAGCTGGAAGTCTAAGATAAGGTGTCAGGAGCCTGGTTTCCCCTGAGCATCCTCTCAGTGGCCCAAAATGGCTGCCTCCTCCCTGCTTCCTCACATGGCCTTTCCTCTGGGCCCAGGAACCCCTGACATCTCTTCTGTGTATCTTAATCTCATAAAGACACCGGTAAGACTGGGTTAAATCTTAGGATCAGGCCTAGTGACCTGATTTTAACTTATCATGTTAAGGCTCTATTTCCAAAAATAGTCCCATTCTGAGGTACTGGGGGTTAAACCTCACATAAGAATTTTAAGGGGACACAATTCAGCCCATAATAATCCTCCCATCTGAAATATTATCATCATCCACACATCTTATGAACTCTATATTCCAACTAAAATAGAAAATTTCTCTTTTCCTGAACAAACCAGGATTTTATAAATCTTCACTATTTCCCCCCTCACTTTTGTAAAATGTGTGCTTTCTCTATTTTTCTCTGTCATGATTTTACTCACCCTTTAAGACTCTATAACTTCCTTTGGGGGCATTTTTAACTAACTTGGTTAGAAGACATCTCTGCCCCTGGGTTCTGTTAGTCTTTTGTTTGTTGAACTTTTATCAGAGGAATCTTTGATTCACAATCATAATTGATATGTGCCTTATTTCTTCTTTTATACTATTTTATAGAAGTCTTGTCTTATTTATTTGTAAATCCCTGTACTACATGGTATAATGCATTGTGAATAGTGAATAATAAATATGCTACTGACTGGTTAAGACTTAATGATATGAAAAGGTTGGTTCTTTTTTCTTCAGTCCATTAGCATTTTTTCTAATGTTTCAGTTTTATCCATGAAGATTTTGTCATAAAAATTCCCAATAACTCACAATGCACTTTTAATGACTGCCTTGTTTAGCATGTTTTGTGCATTTTTGAGCATAATTCTCTCAGTATTTGATAGACCAAAAGAACATGGATAGAGAACATTTGAAGAGCCAACTAACAAGACCGATCTAATTAGTTTATATAGAACACAAATACTGGAAATAAAACTGTTTTGATGGCCTTCTTAGAGTGGGAAGAGAGTACTGTAGACTAAACATTCAGGGAAAAGGAATATTTATTAATCTAGTTCAGGAAGATTAAAAGTGATGCATGAAAGACTCCAGGGTTTTCATTTTCTGTTTTAGAGAAAATAAAGGAGTCATTAGACCAAAAGCCATGTAAAATGTGTAGCATTCATAATCTCTATATATTTTTCCTATATATAATTTTGGAATCTCTTATTTCCCTATGAGGATCTGTAGCAAAGTCATTATAAAAGTGCCTCTCTGGGTTAGGGAATAGCAATAAGGGATCTGGAATATGATGGTGAGAGTTTTTGGAAAATACAATGATTTTCCTAGGCAGGTTTTGGAGCAAATGAATGATCTCATCTCTTGAGAAGTGAAAAAAGGATAGTTTTGGGGGATTCACTTGAAGATACAAAGAAAATAAGAGAGGTTCCTAGAGTGGTATTATACTCTACAATGCCACATGCGGGGTTCACACAGATGGGTCTTTTGGTTCTGTGTGTGTGTGTGCGCGCACATGCGCGTGTATGTGTGTGTGTGTTTTCCCCCTTATGATGTGTAAGAGAAGGAGGTTTTCTATATTTCCTAGTTTTTGACACTCCCTCCAAGAGGCCAGTCTTTGAACTCCTACACATTCATTCCCACAGATACTAAATTTATCTGGAGCACACTTTGGCTCTAAATTCGGAACAGATGGAGAAGGATGCTGTCTAAGAAAAGCAGAAATGACAGAATTACATTTGGCTTGAATGTTCTTCATTAAGATAATTTATTGTGTTAATGCTGTGACTGCATCTTTCTACTCTGAGGGTAAGAGACTTCTGGCCTAAGTATGGCCAGAAAAGAACACTAGTATTCCTTTTTTTTTTTGTCCTGATCAGCAATAAAGTAAAAGATAAAAATGGAAAGAGGAGAAAAGGAAGGGGATAAAAAAAGAGGTCTTTCTTTGGAGAGTAGTTGGGGCAAAAAATGATCTGGGGAAGAAGATTTAGGAATCCACAGGAATCTTTGTATTCAAACTCAGGCAGGCCTGAGCAGGCAGTTGGGGAGAACGTTGCCAAAATTTTCTTCTCTTTGAGGTTGTAGTGATTAAAACACAAAAATATACCAAAAACATAAGAGTAAGTATAATAATGAAAAATTGATCTGCTCTGAATTTAAAAAAAAAAGGTAGGGATATCATAAGGAAATTCTGACATGTTGACATGTAGCCCTTAGAGATTCAGGCTAGCCAGGGTTTACTTCTGAAATTGAAACTTACCAGTAGTGAATTCAGTTGGTCGGTCAGTTCTGGTAATTTCAAGGATGAATGTGTAACCTCATAAATGGGTAGGGACTTACACAGCCAGCCACCGTAGGTTCTAAATTTCCAGAACCTGTGTGTCCCGTGAAATTCCTCTTAGTATTTATGGACACAGTATAGTGAGTTAGTAAAATCTAAGGGCACACTTTTATTTACATTTTAGTAAAATCAAGTGGAATGCTGATTTCCTCTGTTCTCCTCTATGCATAAAACATTGGCATCATATGATGAAACCAGACATGGCCTCTCCAGTTCTTAGGTCAGTGACTGTTTCTGGAACTTCAGTGTGATACTTATCACCTGCAGAATCCTGATAAGATTCCGACTCTGATTCGCTAAGTCTGGGATGGAATTCTGAATTTCTAACAAGCTCCCAGTGTTGCAGCTAAATTAAAACAACCAAAAAACCCCCAAACCCCCCATACTTTAAGGAGAAAGACCTTAGGTAATAAAAGATGCACCTCTATGTATCAAATACTTTCTTAATGAATTTGTACATAGTTAGAAAACTTAATCAAATTATTTTTGGGGAAGATTGGAAAAATGTAAAGTCCTTACATTGGAGGACAGATAATAGGTACATTATGGCATTTTAATTTTTGTTTGTATAAGTATTACCATGGAACATCAGAAGAAAATCTGTATGTTCACCAAGTATATATATGAATAAAATTTAATTTTGTATTTAAAATATATAATTTTAATGAGTTAAGTCAGTCTTGTCAGTCTTCTCACATGCCCATTTGAGTATGTAGTAGAGTTCCTGCTATTTTGGCACTTAATAACTATATTCTAAATTAATGAGATAGTAAGGAATATTCTTTTTTTATTCTTATGGTGATTATGTATAATAAATAATTCTTATAAATATCTAGGCCTGGGAAGAGGATATATCAACTCTTACTGGTCTATTTGTCCAGAATTCATTTTATACACATTTGCATACATTTATACATTTTATACACTCTCTATTATGAATTGAGTACAAGTATTCTGTCCTATTCTTTGTCCTCAGTACTGCTTTAGAACCCATCATATAGATATTCACTGGGACTAAAAAGTCCCGAACGTTTTTGGAGAAGCTAATGTCTCCCTGGCTAAGATAAGCTCTATTGATTTTATGTGGAAGTGGGGACAACTCTGAAAAGGGCAAGATTTAATTAGGAGAGATAGGGATATATTAAAAGATGGTAGCAAATGTGTCAATGAGAAAGATCGCAGGATGTGAGAACAAATGATATGAAGTTAGGAGTGATTTTAAAAGGTGAATTATACTTATTTTAAAATGTTACCTAGAACCAGTCCTACACTTTTCCTTCTTCAAAATGTGGAAACTGAACATGAATCTGTCTCAAAGTTTAATCTCTCTTGCCTTCAGAATCCCAGAGAACACTCCAATTTTGTCTACTTCCTGAAACCCCCTGACTATAATGTTCTGGTTAACTTTAGTTCTAGTGTTATGATTTGTACTGTATTTACCACATTGCTTATTAGTTGTCTCATCAGTAAAATGTGTACATTAATAAAATAATTTCTGTGTAAAAAAGGACAGCTGATTGTAAGCCAGAAAACTCTGGTTCTGGGCTTGGCATTTCTATCTTCTCTCTGTGTGACCTTAAGAAAACTACTTAATATTTCTTGATTTCAGAATGACAGAGGGTGGGCTTCATCAATCTGTCTGATTCTGAACCTCTAAATTTCAATCCTATGAAACACGTTTTAATGAAACTATTCCATTTAAAGTAACCAAAAATAATACATAATGCAAATCACAAATGTTTGACATCTCTGATTTCTGTTAAAAAAATAATCTTTATAGAACCCTTTCATTTGATGATATGAATACATACTTGACATAATTACAAACTATGTTTAAATATTCTGTCCTAGGAAATAGTGAAAGTTTCTAATGAAATGGAAACTATCATGTTTTAACATAAGCATTTTTAAAAAAAGAACCATGAAATTATATGTGTGATATGTTTTCATTAAATTCTTAAGCTTTTGAAATAATATTAAATCAGAGATGAATTTTGTATATAGGTATCAACATTTTCTGCAATGGAAATATTTTGGACACAATTCTAAAAGTCTATGAGAAATTCAATATATATAACATATATATTACATATATTATATATTAGTTTGTTTCACTACAAATACTTAAGCCATCAAGAGAAAATTCAAACTCAAATCATCTACTTATATGATTTTTCAATATTTGATTGCCAGTTAATTGAATGAGGACTCATTTCTAGTTCACATATATACTACAGAGTATCTCTCTGAATAAAAAAGCCAAAACAAGTTCAGTGCAATTTTAAAATAGTGCTTCATATGGAGAACACATTTTTTCCCACTTAGAAAAGGTAACTCTACGAACTCTTAAGAAAAAGTCCAAGGGTATCAAGTACTATGAGGTAAGAGATAAACTCACCCTTACTAGAATTGCCTTGCATTATCTTCAATTCGTCATTTATTAGAAAACTTCAGATAAATGTTTAAAATAGGGATCATAAAAGATATTCATAACAATGTCAATTGAAGCCATCATCATACTTAATAAAACTGAATCACAGGATGCTTTAATGCAGTAAGTTGTAATCTAATTTTTAGATATGTCTTAGACACGAAAGAAATCCCAGATAAGGGGCGCCTGCGTGGCTCAGTCATTAAGCGTCTGCCTTCGGCCAGGTCAGATCCCAGGGTTCTGGGATCAAGCCCCGCATTGGGCTCTCGGCTCTGCGGGAAGCCTGCTTCTCCTGCTACCATTCCCCCTGCTTGTGTTCCCTCTTTTGCTGTGTTTCTCTCTGTCAAATAAATAAAATCTTAAAAAAAAAAAAAAAAAGAAATCCCAGATAATGTTAAGATGAGTGATTACATGTATTTATGTATTCAACAATCATAAATGTACATAAATAATATTTCAAGTGTCTCAACAGAAATTAAGGAAGCTGGTGAGATAATAGCACGTTTTATCAAGGGCATTTTAAAGACAAGATACCATATGTAATTTCTATTGACTAATAGGTACTTTCTTAAACATAAAGAAAAATTTCTGCTAAAATTAACTAATCTAAAACGTTAGAACATTTATAATATATTATCAATATAACTAATAATATTTTATCATTTCGCATTACATTATTACTCTGTAGCCAAACTCCTTCAAAATTATTTATGGACTTTCACTGTAACTTATAATACTTATGGTAGATTATTGCAAGTTCACAATTCAAGCACATTTATCTCTAGTTCCTAGTCATCTGTGATCTCTAGCAGTGCTTTCATTTTGTTCATTAATCTTCTACCCAGTTCCACTGTGGCTCTTTTTCTTTTTCTTTTTTTTTTTTTTTTTTTAAGATTTTATTTATTTGACAGAGAGAAACACAGCGAGAGAGGGAACACAAGCAGTGGGGATGGTAGCGGGAGAAGCAGGCTTCCTACAGAGCAAGGAGCCCGATGCGGGGCTCGATCCCAGGCCCCTGGGATCTGACCTGGGCTGAAGGCAGACGCTTAACGACTGAGCCACCCAGGCGCCCTGTGGCTCTTTTTCTAAAGAAGTTTCCCAGAGTCCTAGAAATTTAGTGATTTTCCATTTAATTTAGTTGACTGTTTCTGATGTCCTATCTTTAGCAAAAATTTAATAACAATCACTGCATTCACAGAATTATATATAAAAGCACCTAGGAGTTCTCATAATAGAGACAGTTAAAAATCTTCTGAAAATCAAAATTAATAAGGTTTGTAGGAACAGAAGATGGATTATCTAAATGGTTTTCTTAACATTTAGAGAAGAAATAGGAACTTGAAGTGGTGTTTGTAAATACTTTCACCATCTGTTTAACTAAGTTTTCCTGTTCTTAATTTCATTTTTGCTGTTTCACCTTGAGGATAATGCAATTTTAGTAATGGGATTTTACTTACCAAAATATGAATCCAAAGTTCCTTTTGGTCTTAATCTACAGGTAGAAAATGGAAGAATTTTTTGTGGTGCTCTAATGGCTAAATATCCATCTTCTGGGTCACAGTGGGAGCATGAACATTTAGATTATGAAAATTAAATAATATATATTTTTTCTTTTTCTATAAAGTCAAAATCATTGCAAACTTAAAGTCTTTTACAATGAACTTCTAGGTGATTCATTTATGAAATGGTCCTCTGTGTCTAAGAGAATTGTTAATTTATATGTTTTTCTTTTGGAAGGAAAGAATTTTCCAAGGGGAGAAAAGACAAGAAGGTAAACTTCCTCAGTAGGAATCACACAAATTTGAAGAAATGGGGGTTTGAATTCCAAAATTCTAACAGAACCAGCCTTGCTGGGAAAGTCACAGTATGAAGGATATTAGAAGGTTGCAGGATGACTGGTGCCCATGCTGAAAATCTACCCTCAGTCAGTGGAGATGGCCTCACAGTGATGGGTGCTGGTAAATTTCATGCAGGGTTCTCAGTTCCAGGAATGCACTGCAAGTCCAAACCCCTCTTCCCAAACAGTATCAACTGTTTATCTTCTTATCATTCAAAATACTGATAGAATATGTTGAGTTAGTATCAGCTTGATAATAATCTGTCAGTAATAATTTTTGAATAGAATAGTAATTTCTGATCCAAATTAGGTGATTCTGTTAGTAAGAATTGCCTGTCACTTATACTTGGAATCATATCAACTACCTAGGAGTACCTCTTATTTCATGAATCAGGTAACATTTTAAGCGACACTACGTCAAAGAGAACACACTGTTTAATATGTTGTAGTTGACCAATAGATCCATTCTTTTTTTTTTTTTTTTAAGATTTTATTTATTTATTTATTTGACACGGAGAGAGTACAAGTAGGCAGAGGGAGAGGGTGGGAGCCTGATACAGGGCTCAATCCCAGGACTGTGGGATCGTGACCTGAGCCGAAGGCAGCTGCTTAACTGACTGAGACGCCCAGGTGCCCCCAATAGATCCATTCTTTAGAGCAACTTTGGCAGAAAGAGGAGGAAGAGAGAAAGACTGCTTTGTGTCCAGTAACAGGAAGATCAGGGAAGAATCACTCAAGTGTTTTGCTGAACAGAACTTCTGTCCCTGTGTATAATGTGGCAGCACTCTCATTGATGGTCTCTTCTTCACTCCAAACCACCTGGATACTCTAATCAACACCCTACTAACAGACTCGATACCACGATGCGTTAGCAAGTGATGATATTTTAATGAGATTTCACATAGAAAAAGAACAGTGAGAATTCACCACATATCCAAGAGCAAAACCTAATATGCTCCCTCAGGATCATGGATCTTTGTCCTAAGTTCACTGGCCACATTCTGTCTCCTTTCTTTACTTCACGTAGAGTCTAAGAATATTTTTCTAGTTCTGAGACTTTCTGCTCTGCTCTCACCTTATACTATTCATTCAGCAGGTCATAGGCCATTAGTATCCTTGTCTCACTCCAGAGTCAATCATTAATTATCACTTCGCTAAGGAGCATCAATTACCATTTAAGAATGTCTTTTTGGATCCTCGATAACCTATTTTATGTTGCCTAGCAAAATTTGTTTTAACGAAGTGGCTTCTTACTATGTGGAGTACTGGTAGAGTTTGGGTTGAGTGAGAAAAGGACAAGACTAAAAAAAGTGGTCAAATACACAATACTTTGAGTTTTAGAGGTATCACAGTTTGTTGTGTTGGTGGTAGTTTTCTTCATGACCTACAATGCACTGAGATTTTGGTTTTGTTTTTATTTTCAGTCCTGTAAAAAATAAATGTGATGCTATACTGTTTATGAGGGGGGAAAAAAACCCAAAAAGAATTCAGAATTCTTCCCCCCACCTTGGGGTCTTTGGAATGTGTGAGTGGGGACACATTTTAATAGATGTATTACAGATCTTTACCCAAAGTCCTTCTTTCTTGTATACACTTAAACCAATAATCAAATGAAAGAAAATGCTATTTAACACCTAATTGACTACAGTAAGTTCTGCCTCTGAGGTAATGGCATGATTTCATGGTCTACTAAGTTTCTCGGGATTACAAAACGGTCTGTTTCTCTGAGAGATTTTAATGTTGTATAAGGTTATTAGGCATATAACACAGGAAGATACAAGGACAAGACCCCCAGCCAAGGCTATATTTGCCTACTTGAAATTGGTACTGTTAAAGTAATATGTATTTTAAAAGATACAAAAGCACTTAAAATGAATAAAGGTTAACGTTCCAGTTCTCCTCAACTGAGTTTCACTGCCACAGGTATATACCCTCAGCCATTTCCTATAGATCCTTCAAGAAATCTGATATAAATCTGCAATTTATATTGAGTGTATTGTTCCATACCTTGCTTTTGGTTTCACTTCATTACAGCGCTACTTGGTTCTTCTATGCCTATGATAATATTTGGATGAGCTGGACAACAAAGAAAATTCCCTCTTTATAGCAGTTCTAGTGTTGATAGAGTTTCCATTATATATATGGAAATATATATATATGTATTATATATATACATTATATATATTATATAATTCCATTATATATTCTATACCTTAACACAATTGTTCAGTAAAAAAATATATAAATATATGTATAACTTTTTAAAATTTATATGCACACATACACTTTTTAAAAGGAAAATTTGGGGTCCAATGGGTTTGAGCAATAAAAGAAATCTTTTGGTTGCTATTTCCCTCCAAAAATGTGGCACTAAAATTCCAGAATAATGCATAGGCTGTCAAGTATTTCATATCCTTAGCACAATGAATTTTGTCAATTATTTTTATTAATCTTTGCCAACTTGAGAGGGAAAAATTATCTTTTACTTGCATTCTTGAACTTGAAATTTAAAATTTGAGGTTAATCTTATTTTGGTCACTAAACTGTAGTTTTTCTTGTGAGCTCCTCTTGTTTATCATATTATTGCATGTATTGGTAATGCTTCTCCAATTGTCTTTTAAAAAAATTGTGGATTCTTTATGCAAAACATTTTAATCTTCGTGGGATTTTTCCTTTGTGGTTTCTTCATTTTGTATTGCATAGAAATAGTCTGCCAAAACTTAAAATTGAGTCATTCACTAATGAGTTAGCAGTTTTCACCGTAAGAACCAAATTTTAGATTTATTTACAGTTTCTGTAAAGTATTTCTAATTTTGTCAGTTTCTTCCAACTTCCTCCTTAATATTATAAATCTTTTTCTAGTATTCTATATTCTTGATCAATTTCACGAATTCCCATTTTTGAATTTTCTTCTGTGAAGCTAGATATATCTATGAATATCGTATCTTATGAACTTTTTAATTTCACTGATTTTATTTTTGGTGTAATCATTCTTTGAATATTGTTCTCCCTTTCCCCAAGAATTGAGAAGTTTCTATCACTATTTAATTTCTAGATTTAATGCATTGTAATAGAAATGTGGTTAGTGTTATTTTAAATAAGTACTGATTTTTTTCATTTGGCTTGATGTGTATGACTAATGTTTAGCTTAATTATGTAATAAGTATTTTTATGTTATGAAGTTGAATTTTTCTCCATTATCTGATTTACAAAGGATTATTTTTATATTTAAATGAAAATAGTTATTTTATGATAATATATGATGACATATATTCCTCCAAAAGCATGTTTTCTAGCCTAGATTTGTATAGATGTTATGGCTTCAACACAACTTTTATAGAGGTTCTTTGCATTTTTTTTAAATTTTAGTCTCATTTTACATTTTTTGCTAATGTGATTAAAATGTTTATTTATATGTGTAATTATGGTATACATTTATATTATCTGTGCTTGCTCACAAATTTATCTTTCCATTCATCTTTACTCTTTCTTGTATTCTGATTTTCTATTTGAGATAATGTTTCTTCTTCCATAATAACTCCTTTTAGTATTTCTTTCTGTGAAAATCTGATGATGAATTCTCTCAAGTTTTTGCTAAAAACACCTTTATTTTGGAGAATATTTTCTCTTCAACCTATTTAGAGAGTTCAGATATTTTCTATCAGTTAGTAGCTCAATTCACTTCTCCTGTCTTCTATAGTAAAGGATCTACAAATTTTCAATTTTGTATTTTTTTAATACATTTTAAATACATTAAAAAATGTATTTTTTTAAAAGATCTTATTTATCTATTTGACAGAGAGAGAGAGATCACAAGGAGGCAGAAAGGTAGGGAGAGAGAGAAGCAGGCCCCTGATGAGCAGAGAGCCAAATGTATGGCTCAATCCCAGGATCCTGACATCATGACTTGAACCGAAAGCAGAGGCTTAACCAACTGAGCTACCCAGGTGCCCCATCAATTTGCAAAATATTTTTAAATTTGTATTTGGAATTTTATTTGATTTTTTAACAAATCGTAATTCCCTGGTGATAATCTACCCATTTCATCTATTTCATTACACAATTTATTTAGTTATTTTAAAGTTTTCATCTAATTTCAGTATCTAGATCATCTTTTTTTTTAAAAAATTTTATTTATTTGACAAAGAAAAACACAGTGAGAGAGGGAACACAAGCAGAGGGAATGGTAGCTGGAGAAGCAGGCTCCCCACTGAGCAGAGAGCCTGATGCGGGGCTCCATCCCAGGACCCTGGGATCATGACCTGGGCGGAAGGCAGACGCTTAACGACTGAGCCACCCAGGCGCCCCAGGATCTAGATCATCTTATGCTGTATTTTTCTTTTATTCCTTCTAATTCTTTACTCATATAGCACTCTCTTAACATGCTAGTAAATTTTGAGTGTAAGAAATAGTGTCAAATTATAGCAGGTCCAGAAGGTGTTATTTTCTTCTAGGAAGTGTTTTACCTTAATTATCTTAGACATATTGGAGGCCGAGTAGCTCAGATCTACAGCTGATCTGAACTGGGGGTGAGTGTTTTGACAAGGCTCAGTCAAATTCTGATTGGCCTTTGTTTCTGAGATAATACTTCCTTAAGTTTTTAGCGGAAAGCTTGATGTGTTCTTTAGAGCTGCTTCCCATGGAAGATCCTATTTAGTCTTTATCTCATTAGCAGAAAACTCTGTTCTGATTTTCAGAGGTTATGGCAGGCATAATAATGTTCCCCAAAAGATGCCCACATTCTAATAAGCAGAACCTGGCTGATATGTTATATGGGAAGGGGGAAGTAAAATTGCAGATGGAGTTAAGATTATTAATCATCTGATTTAAGATTGGAAAAGTTTCCTGGGTTATTTAAGTGGACCCAACTTAATCACAACAGTTTTTAATTGGGGAAGGGGGGAGCAGAAGAGTCCAAACCAAAGTGATATATCTCGAAGAAGACTCAACTGGCCATTGCTGGGTTTGAAGATGGAAGGTGACTATGAGCCAAGGGATACAGACAGCCTGTAACAGAAGCTAGAAAAGGCACAGAAATGGATTCCCACCTAAAGCTTTTCAAAAGGTTCAGCCCTACTGACACCTTGATTTTTAGCTCAGGGAGACCCACTGCAAATTTCTGACCACTGGAATTGTAAGATAATGAATTTGTGTTGTTTCAAGCTGTTAAATTTGTGGTATCTTGTTACAGAAGCAATAGAAAACAAAGGTATTATTTCTTTAGTCTCCCACCCAAATAGAATTAGAATTCTATTCTTCAGAATTAGAAAGTGTATTGAGAAAAAAGCCATGGGTATGAAGCCTCTGATGTCCAACATCAACTCTTGCTTTGCAAACTACCTACACTTTTGCTTGTTTCTTTCCCCCTTATGGGGAAACTTCTGCCTATTAAAACCCCACACTCTGAGTCTTTTTCTAGCCCCCAGATTAGAAGATATCTCAAGGAAAAGCAGACACAAAAAATCATCTTATTTCTGGAATCAGCCCTAAATTCAATGCTTGATAGCTGTCCAGTACCTGTAAGTAGTGGTGTTTGTATTGCTCAGGGTTTGGAATTATTTCCAGCTCAGCTGGTGTCTGTGGCAATTCCTGATCCATTTACTGTCTGGAGGCAGATGTTCCTTCAAGGCTTTTTGTCTCAGATCTCATTCCACCTTCAATGTGTTTTCTCCTATCTTTGAATATACTTCTGTTTATCCTGGTTGTTTCCTCAGGAACATTTATGATATTCTTATCATTTGCATTTTTTTTTAAGATTTTATTTATTTGACAGAGAGAGATCACAAGGAGGCAGAGAGGCAGGCAGAGAGAGAGGGGAAGCAGGCTTCCTGCTGAGCAGAGAGCCCGATGCGGGGCTCGATTCCAGGACCCTGAGATCATGACCTGAGCCAAAGGCAGAGGCTTTAACCCACTGAGCCACACAGGTGCCCCTTATCATTTGCATTTTTAATACCATATGTCCTCTTTGTTTTAAATGCGGAAGAATTCTCTAATTTGTTCTTCCACAACATTAAGAGTCATTTTCTTCTAATATATTTGCTCTTTATTGTTTCAGGCACAAACTTTAAATCTTCTATTGTGTTAGTAAGTTTTTCGCCACAAGTATGAAATTTGAATTAAAGTACAAAGCCTTTGTATGAGGCTGGGAATTAGAGAATTGCTAGATTATGAATATGACTAAATCATTCCCATGTACAGATATGAATCTGCATTGGAGGTACATATGTATATATTTTTATTTGATCTCACTATTTTATTTCCAAGCCTCTACCTCTATTTGATGAAATTCTTCTAAGCATATATCAATCTTTAGCATCAGTTTATTTAAGTAGTGATTATTACAAAACTATAATATATTAAAATCTCATCAATTCACTTACCAAGTGATTCTTATAAAGCTAGAAACAAGCAAACAGTTCCCAACTCATTTGTCAGATCCAGTTAAACACAATACTCCCACACCACCCCCACTCTGTAATTTCCTTTCCCAGAATTTATTTAGAATTTTAGGTAGAGAGAGACACATGTCCCAGGAGGTATTTCAGTAAGCATGAACATTTTGAGAAAGTCTGAGACTGCCAATAATATCCTTTTAGGGCATTGTATGATATATCTTAGGCAAGGTTTTAGGTCTTTAGTGTACATTAAATAAGACATACCCTATGTGAGTAAATATGCTTTCGGGCGCACCACCTACTTACACTAATTGAAAATGATTAAAGGAATTATGAAAATACGGAATAGCAAAGTAGCTAAAATTTCTATTTTAGAAATAATAAGTCTTCTAATTTAGCCACAACAGCTTTTAAATCAACCCAGCAAGTGTCTCCCCCCCCCCACAATTCTTTATAAGCTTCTGGTATTTGCTTTTATAAGCTTTTAGAGTGATTTACTAAAGTTTAATTATTCCTCACAACAGGGGATCAGTGTTCCCACCAATCTGTAGCAGGCTTAAGTGTTCTGTGCCATGTTATATGAGTGGGAGAGAGGATTATGCATTCTTTCATTTAAGGTGAACACGGCACCAGTTGATTTAATTGTGACCATCGCTTTACAGTATTGCATTGCCTATTATATCTTGTTTTTTCTGAAATTATAAAATTTCTTTGTGTAATTAAATTAGCTGATTATTTAGTTTGTAAATGCATACCGTTCTTCTGGCACTGAAAGATGAAGAAAACATCATTGTCATTTGGCCGCACCATAGATTCTATGTTGGAGAAGATAATAGGTCACAGAAATCCAACTGAGAGATGTTGCCTTTTACCATTTTAAGGAAAAAGAGTACCAGATAACCTGACAAACTCTTGCCCTGTGCAGCTCTAAAGAGTGTCTCCCTTTCTCCCCCAAAGATACTTTTGTTTTTTGAGATTTCTACCCCAAGTTGTCTTTAATAATGCTTTTCATTTTTGCAGTCACTTCAGAGGTGGCTAATATCAAAAAGTTACAGCTAAAATACTTTATTCCCCTAAATATTACAGTACTAAAACTCCTATAACAATAACTTTAAAAAGTTGTATATATTTCTAGGCTTCATTTCATGCCATAAAATAGAGTATTATAATAAAAGTAAGAATTTATAAATTCTCATTTTAGGTAAAAACGTGATTACTTCTTGAGACTTCATTAAAAACATGCAGTTTTTTTTTTCTTTAGCTTGCAGGGTTTTATGACAATTTTTCAGAATTTGTTTTCTTATCCTCCTCTGATGAATGAATGACTTAAACTTTCAACTATGTTAAGATATTATGTCACATTTTATTCCTTCGAGTTATTTTGAGCAGTTTTGTTATCTTAATATTTTACTTCAACCTGTTAGAGCTATTTGAGCCCCAAAGTGAAAAAAAAAGTCTGGAGAATTAAAATTCTTTCAGTAGAGGAAGAAATAATATAGTGATGGGTAGATTTGAGTCTAAATAACTCTATCTCCATTCCAAAGTATAGTATGGACAACCAAAATGCACTGGGCCAGGAAGTGACTAATCACAGCATCTTAGGATAGTGAAGGAGGGAAAGTCTTCAAGGGTGGTCAGAACCAAATTTATCTCCTCTTCCCCAAACACATTTCTAATTGCTTACAGAGCAAGAGGATTCCAAAGGAAATCAATTTAACATACTCAAGATCAAAATGATCATTTCTATCACCCTTACATTTTCTCATCCTTTTTATAGAGTCTTTAATTCTTCCATTTGTTTGAGTACCACTACCAGTTGAGAAACCTGGGTGTTCTTTCTAAATACCTTGTTTTCTGTATATTCCTTTCATATTCCTACTTTCTGTGTAGTCAACCACACCTGCATAGACTAGTTTCTAAATTTATTTCCAATACATTCCTTCCTGTCCTCATGCAAATAACATCTTTTGAGTCTCATTGTTTTCCCAACATACTAAAATCATAGAATTAACTTTTAAAATTTAAAACTGTGGTGAGAGATGCATGCACATATATGGTCTTCAGGATATATTTGTGGGAAATTAGGGGAGACATAAAACTAGAAGTTCAAGTGGTCTCATATTTGTGACTAATTTTATTTATTAATCTGTTACATAAGAAATATCCTCATTCTCATGTTAAAACAGATCCGTTGTATGGAACACAAAATGTTCATACAGAGCCAATGTATGATATATACATTGTGTGTATCAGATACAATTCAGCCATTGTATCTGATAGGTATAAGCACCTTTGTTTAGCCTTTTCTAGAATATCAGTCCGTTTTCTATAATACTCAACCTTTTCTTTAATTTCTTTTATAATTTTTATTTATTCAGGTTATGGCTTTAATATAGGGAAACCCCTTCTGCTGTTGATTTTGCTTATGATCTTCTGCTTTCTTTCTAAAAAGAGAGACAAGAACTAAAGCAAAGAGAAAAAGGAAAAACATTCTGATAAATTCCACATTCTCGGCCAATGTACTGTTTTCAGTACTTCAGAGATTCTTCGAAAATCCTAGTATGAGTTACAACTTGTAAGAACAGTGTAAGTTCATGATTCAACAATTACCAAATATTGGTTCAATATGCAATTTACAATATTGTTCACACATATTTCCTTATTTATATTCCACAACAAATTGAAGTAGGTTGGATAGGAATTGTTGCTTTCATTTCACATAGAATCTAGTTTCAGAGAAGTTAAGCAAATTGCTCAAGATCGTACCACATTAAAAAAAAAGCTTGAGGTACAAACTTGCAACTAGTAGGTAAATAAGTTCTGGAGATCTAATGCACAAGATAGTGATTATAGACAACAATACTACATCAAAAACTTCGAAAGGCTAGATCTTAATTGTTCCCACCACAAAAAAAGAGATAATAACTATGTGACATAATTGAGGTGTTAATTAAGCTACAGTGATAATTATATTGCAATATATAAATGTATCAAATCATAATGTTGTATACCTTACACTTATGCAATGTTATATGTCAATTATCTCTCAATTCAAAAAATTCAAAACTTTGTTTCCTGAACCCATATCCTGCACTCTAGTGAACAGTATCTATGTAATCACTGGTACATTTTTTTGTAGTTTGGAATAATTTAAAGTGCTATATTTTCCCAAAGTTTAAGTATATTTACTTTCTACCAACATACACTGGGATAGAAAACTTTGCTGAAACTATTTCAATATTCCTTTGTTGGTGGATAGAAGGAATAGAGTACCTTAAAATTAATTTAAATAGTATTCATATATTCATAGCTTCTAAGCTGAAAAGTAAATCCTTGCTTTTGCTCCCAAAATTTAGGATTCAAGAACTGTGAAAATATATGACAACACTCACTGTTGTTAGCACTGAGAACTGATTCCTGTGACAGTACTTTGACAATCCTACTTTTTCACAATTTCAATTAAAAACAATATTTTAATCTACTATAGGAGAAGTTATTTTTGCCATCATAAAATTTTTATTTTTGTAGAACTACAGTTCTGTGAAGCTTAATTATTAATTTCAGAGTCTTTATGCAGTTTTCAAGGTTTAAACAAGTGCTACTCCCGTGCTCATCCAAAATTTATCTTTAATGTTCCACTAGGTATTCAGTGGAAGAGACATAGGGAATAACAAGTGATGTAGTCCTTTGCCTAGGGCATTAAAATATTTTATTCCATGCCAAAACAATACAGAATATATTTGCATGAATAAATGCCAAAATACTCTACCAGGAAACGAATTTGATTGGGTTCATATTCTCATTTTTTCCCTCTGAAACTTCGATATGAAAAAAAAAAAATCTTGATCTGAATTATCACCCTATCATTGGCACTTGTTTTCTTTATCAATTGTATCAACTTTTCCCCAGAGCTTTCTGAATTATTTTAGTTTATATCTTAGTTTCATTTAAAATTTACATAATGGCACAATTGGTAGTGATTAAAATATATTTAATTTTTATATTTAATTTTTTTATACTTTTTCAATGTAGTTATAAAATAATGGTATCATTATTCAGAAACAACACTTAGAGATTATACTCTTCCTTAAAAGATTAAAATCTTTTATCTATATTTTATATATTTATATATTTCTTTGTATCTATATTTTATCTTAAGTAATGCCTGTTAATTGCCCCAAATCACTTTATCAGATGATCTAAAAGAAATTAACCTACAAAGGACAATAAGGAATATATAGACCCCTAAAGAAGCACATGTGGGAGGGATATTCAGTCAGGGTCATATTTCTAGAATAACACTCATCATCAAAAGCCATAAATATGAGCTACATATGCTGTTTTAAATTTTCTAGTAGCCATGTTAAGAACTAAAATGAGTAAAATTAATTTAAATAATAAATTTTTTCATTATGTCCAAAGAATTGTGCCAACATTAACAAATATAAAAGATGAACAATGAAATTTCCTTATCTTTTCTTACTAAGTAAGACACAGTGTATATTTTACAATTATAGTTCAGATTAATCCAGCCTCAGTTTAAGTGCCCAATATCTATATGTGGTTAGTGACAATTACATTGGACAGTGCAGATTTAGACACGTCTCCCATCAGACAGCTTGCATCATCATGGATTGATGGGACAAATGGTGCCTTGTTCACTGGGACAATGTGTCACTTTTACCAGTGTCTTTAAACTCCTTCATACCTATTTAATGCTTTGATAGGACCCTCCCCCCCCCACTTCCCCCATTAATACATTTCGGATCTAACCCTGGCATGTAGAGGTAGGAAACAAGGAGACTGGACCCAATTTTCTCACACTGCCTCTTCCTTTACTTGAGTATCTTTGCACCAGCACAGAAACCTCCGCACTTCCTCCCTACTTGCGTGGATATTCCTTTATACAGCATTTTGAGTTTCTCTGCCACTGATTTCTGACAGACCTTCAAAGTCACAAATTGTGGATTCTTACGTGCTAATATGACTGAAAGGAATTTAGAAAATACATTTCTCTCTTAATATCTGGTGGTAAGACTATGGTCTAAGGATTCAAAAAACCTATTATGATAATCCTCTTTTCTCTTGCATTCCTGGTTTAACAATCTTAAACTTCTGTGTGGTAAATAGATGCATCTGGAGGGGTTTGCTAATAGTTAACAACCTGCTTTTTTTCCCCCTTTCTCTTTCTGTCTTTAGTGGAGAGTGTGTTGATTTGTAGTGATTGCCTATTTCTGCTGTATAAAAACCATTCTCCCTCACTGGGCTGACATCAGATTAAACCCAGAGACGGAAAGAAGTGAGAAATGGTACACTATCATACACTATTTTTGCCAAATCAGTAGTAGTAAGTAACCTCAAAAGCAAAGATATTAATAAAATTTAAAATGAGAGGGATTAGTTTGAGTATTTATTAAATTTGCTATTATAATTTATTTAGATATACATTTATAGAATTAAGCTTAACAGCCAACAGTTTGCAAGATTCCTAAAAATTTAATCATCTCCTACAAGCCTGTAGAAGTCAGATCCAGCATATGACTATTTCTGAATTACTAGAGAGAAATGTATGAAGAAATATCAATACTGCAATGAACATGGGAGTGCAAGTATCTCTTAGAAATCCTAATTTCAGTTATTTTGAATATATACCCAGAAGTGGGATTGCTGGGTCATATGGCAGGACTATTTTTAATTTCAGGATGCTCCATAGTATTTTCCATAGAGGCTTCCACATTTTACATTCCCATTAACAGTGTATAAGAGTTCCCGTTTCTCCTCATCCTGACCAATACTTGTTATCTGTTGTTTTTTTGATAGTAAGCTATCCTAATGGTGTGAAGTGATATCTGACTGTAGCTAGGATTTGCATTTTCCTGATAAATAATGATGTTGAACACCTTTTTATATATCTATTGGCCACTTGTATATCTTCTTTGAAGAAATGTCTGTTCAAGTCCTTTGTCTTTTTAAAAATCGGGTTTTTTTTTTTAATTGAGTTGTAAGGAGTTTTTTATATATTTTAGAGATTAACCTGTTATCAGACGTATGGCTTGCAAATATTTCCTCTCATTCTGTAGCTTGCCATTTCATTCTGTTGATTGTTTGCTGTACAGGAGATTTTTGGTATGAGATCCTCTTGCTCTTCTTTCTTTGTTTTAATGCTTATGCTTTCGGTGTCACATCCAAGAAATTTTTCCCAAGACCAGTGTCAAGGATCTGTTATTCTGCTTTCTTCTGGGAGTTTTACAGTTTTAGGCCTTACATTTAAGCCACATTTTGAGGGTTTTTTTTTCTTTATTATGTATTCTTGGCACTGTTATCAGTGATCAAATATGACCATATATGTGTGGGTTTATTTCTGGACTTTCTGTTCTGTTCCATTGGTTTGTCTTATGCCAGTGCCAGACTTTGAAATCAGGAAATCTGAGTCTTCCAAGTTTGTTTGTTTGTTTGTTTTTTTGTCAATATTACTTTGGCTATTCTGCCTTTTTCTGTGATTTCATAGGAATTTTAGAATTGTTTTTAATAATTCTTTTAAAAAAAGCCGTATTGGAATTTTGATGAAGATAGCATTGAGTCTGTAGGTCACTTTGGGTAGTATGGACATTTTAACAATATAAAATCTTCTAATTCATGAATGTAGGATATCCTTCCATTTATTTTCATTTCCTTTAATTTCTTTCATCAATGTTTTGTAGTTTTCAGTGTGCATGTACCATGCTGAATAGAAGTGGTGAGAATGGGTATCTTCTCTTGTTTTTGATCTTAGGAGAAAAGGTTTCAAGTTTTGATACTAGCTGTGGACTTGTATGTGGCCTATATTATGTTGAGATACACTACTTCTATACCTAGTTTGTTGAGTGGTTTTTAATAATAAAAGGGTTTGGGTTTTGTTAAATGCTTTTCTTCCATATATTGAGATGATCTTGTAATTTTTATCCTTCATTTTGTTAATGTGATGCATCACATTTATTGATTTGTATATGTTGAACCATCCTTGCATCTATGGGATAAATCTCACTTGGTCATGGTGTATGATATTTAAATGTGCTGTTGAATTCAGTTTGCTAGTATTTTGGGGGGGGTTTATATCTATGCTCAGCAAGAATATTGGCCTATAATTTTCTTTTCTCTGTCTGGCTTCAATTTCAGTGTAATGCTGGCCTCATGAAATGAGTTGGGAATGTTCTGTCCTCTTCAATTTTTTTGGAAGAATTTGAAAAGGATTGATGTTTAAAGGTTTGGTAGAATTCTATAGAAGTAATCTGGTTCTGGACTTTTATTTTTGGGGGGTTTTTGATTACTGATTAAATCTCCTTACTAGTAATTAGTCTGTTCAGATTTTCTATTTCTTCTTGATTTAGTCTTAGTAGGATGTATTTATTTAGGAATTTATCCATTTTTTCCAGTTTATCCAATTTGTTGGCACATAAAGATACAGAAATAAACCAAGTATCTGTTGATAGAGGAATAGATACAGAAAATGTGGCATATATTAATGATGGACTATTACTCAGCTTTTAAAAAGAGGGAAATCCTGCCATATGTGAAAACATGGATGAACCTGGAGGACATTATGCGAAGTGAAATAAGTCAGTCACAGAAGAACAAACATTGCATGATCCATTTATATGAGGTATCTAAAATAGTCAAACTTATAGAAGTGGAGAATGCAGTAGTGGTTGCCAGGGACCAGTTCTTGGGATGAGAATGGAGATTTGTTGTTAAGTGAATGTAAAGTTTCAGTTATGCTAGGTGAGTAGGTTCTAGAGATCTATACAATGTAGTGCCTATAGTTAACAATATGGTATCATGAACATCACAATTTAAGGGAATAGGTCTTAGGTTAAATGTCTTTGCCACATGAAGAAGTCAAACTCTCTCTCTTCATAGATGAGATGATACTTTATATGGAAAACCCAAAAGACTCCACCTCCAAACCATTAGAACTCATACAGCAATCAGTTGCTTTCCTATATACACTAACAATGAAAATATGGAAAGGGAAATTAGAGAATCGATTCCATTTGCTGTAGCACCAAGAACCATAAGATACCTGGGAATAAACCTAACCAAAGAGGTAAAGGATCTACAAGGAACTACAGAATGCTCATAAAAGAAATTGAAGAAGACACAAAAAGGTGGAAAAGCATTCCATACTCATGGATCGGAAGAATAAACATTGTTAAAATGTCTTTACTGCCTAGAGCAATCATATACTGAGGCTGAGGGAGCAGAGCTGACTTAGCCCTAAAATGCTTATTTCAGAATGTTACTCAGTGAGACAGTAAGAAACTTCTGTAGTTTCTTACTACTGTTAGCAACAAACTGAAGGTTTTGGAGGTGAGGGAGTGGGGGGTTGGGCGAGACTGGTGGTGGGTATTGAGGAGGGCATGTACAGCATGGAGCACTGGGTGTGGTACATGAACAATTAATCTTGTAACAAAGAAAAAATAAAATAAAAATAAACATATTTGGGAAAAAAATGTCTCTGCCACAAAAACCAAAACATAATTCAGAAGTACACAAGGAAAATTTGGGAGGTGTTAGATACATCTCTTATCTTAATTATGGTGACTTATCAAAGGTGTTTGCATATATCCAAACTCATCAAATTATACACATTAAGTGTATGTAGTTCTTTGTCTATCAATTATATCTCAGTAAAACTTAGAAATGTGAATGGGAAAATACATTAATGTATTTCAAAATCCTAATTACGCAAGCACTGAGTTAGATAAGACAGGTTGTTAAAATATTCCTTGGAGCTTAAATTTACACTGGCTCCAGTGTGGATGAGATCTACAGAAAGTGTGAAAGAACCTCATGTCTTCTGGAAGCAGCAACTGGGCAAAATTATCATTGGAGTCCAGTTCATGATATCAAGTTAGGTTTTACAATTTATTACTTAGATGATTTAACATATCTGAGTCTCAAGTTCCCTTTGTAAAATGAATATAAATAGTTCCTGAGCAATGGCTGTAAAGGTACAACAAATTTATCATGAAAATGAGGGGCACTATTATTGTGAAATTGATGAAATGCTCATCATTCTCTTGACCAAAGCTGTCACAGATAGCATAAAAATGAACAGTGAAAGTCACATTGTACAGAACTCACAGTAAATAAAGCTGAGCTATTCCCCCAATGATTGAGGCAGTCTCTTGCGGATCCCACTGCACAAAGCCCTATGGAACATAAAGAATTTATTCTCCTGGAGCACTTTTATTTAACTTCATAAAAGTAGGCTACAACCTGATAAAATTCTCACGTTTCCCCAAAGGCATCTCTCCCAAGATGTTGTAATGATGACAGCAACATTAATTAACATTCAGTTTGATTATCCATTAATTTTCTTCATAATATATATAAGGCAATAAATTCACCATATAATGAACAACACGATTTTTGCCCCACAGGATATAATGGTGTACTTCAAAATATTCATAGTAAAAAAATTGTTTAATTCTTATTTCAAAAAAATGTTTAATGGTTTCTGAAACATGAAATATTAAATATTGTCTGAGGGTAAATTCTATTAGCATGAATTTAAAAGTTATGTCCAATATCCTCTTATTTTTCCTTCATAGTTGAAACTCTGACTGATATCTGAGCTTATGGACACCTAGTTCAGGATAACATTTCTGTTATTAATTTTTCTTCCCTTATTCTATTTTGCTTTGAGGAATTCAGAAACTACCATCTTGGGTCACAGAAACTAACGCCATACCTTAGAAGTGAGGAAACTTGAAGGAGGCTGAGGGAGCAGAGCTGACTTAGCCCTAAAATGCTTATTTCAGAATGTTACTCAGTGAGACAGTAAGAAACTTCTGTAACTAAAGTACTATAATTTAAATTGTTACTTATGGTCATTTCTGTAGTAATAAAGCAGGTTTGTGGTTTTAACTCTTATTTTTATCACATTTTATATCTAATTTTTGAATACTTTATTAAGGTTTTGTGAATGCATCCATAAAGTAATGTATTGGCTTTGTTTTACTGAAAAAAATACTATATTAAAATGAACACACATTTATTGATGATATGTCATACATTTATTTAGCAATCCAATTAGTCATTTCAATATTTTTAAGGGAAATATTCATTTTTACATTTTAAAGATATTGACAGGGCACCTGGGTAGCTTAGTCATTTGAATGTCCGACTCTTGATTTTGGCTCAGGTGGTGATCTCAGGGTCATGAGATCAAGCCCCGCATTGGGCTCCATACTGGGTATGGAGCATGTTTAAGATTCTCTCTCTCTCCCCTTTTGCCCCTCCCCCATGCTAGTTCTTTTTTTTTTTTCTTTTTCTTTTTGCAATTCCACATTTATTCTGGAACTTAAACGTACTGTTGCATGGAAGAGCTCTCCCAAAACAGCTTGGTCAACTACTGAGAAAATATGGTTTCATGGTCGGGACCTATAGCACGTTTTCAGAAAAGTATTTTGTAATAAAGGAAATTACTCAGGAAGGAAAGTTTTGATACTTAAGATTCCCAGAATCTCAATCTTTCATCTTTTTCCCTTTTAAAATTATTTTGTGGGATGCCTGGGTGGCTCAGTTGGTTAAGCAGCTGCCTTCAGCTCAGGTCATGATCCCAGGTCCTGGGATCGAGTCCCACATCGGGCTCCTTGCTCAGCAGGGAGCCTGCTTCACCCTCTGCCTCTGCCTACCTCTCTGCCTGCTTGTGCTCTCTCTCTGACAAATAAATAAATAAAATCTTTAAA
>CM053603.1:151698133-151714993 GCA_028646535.1 Procyon lotor
TTGGTTAAGCAGCTGCCTTCAGCTCAGGTCATGATCCCAGGTCCTGGGATCGAGTCCCACATCGGGCTCCTTGCTCAGCAGGGAGCCTGCTTCACCCTCTGCCTCTGCCTACCTCTCTGCCTGCTTGTGCTCTCTCTCTGACAAATAAATAAATAAAATCTTTAAAAAAAAATTATTTTGTGTGCCTTGAAATAAAATACATACACACATACATATGTGGAAGCTGTTTTAAACAAATGTGATCCTGAATCTCATATTTAACAAAAATAATGAAAACGGATAGTTAAAAAAAAAATAACTGACATTGTATACATTAAACACTGTAAAAGAAAATATCCTGATGAAATATCAGTGTATCATCTTGATGACAAAAATCACCAGTGACTAGTAGAAGGGATAATTCAATTAACTTGAAAAAATGTAATTACTGTAAAATCTCAGAAAAGTTTAGACTGGGATTTACAGTTCTTTCCTAAGCAGATCTCTGGTCCAACAATGAATTCATATAGAAGGCTAAATTTTAAACCCAATTAAAAACAACCATGTTTTCTGGAGCCCACTTGAGAAGTGGACTAGGAACACTCAGTCTTGATGCCTCCTGCAGGAACCCCATGCTAGTTCTTATGTGTGGGCTCTCTCTCTCTCTCTAAAAAAGATGTATTTTTATATGTATTATATGTAATGATTTAAATGACACACTGTTCCCTTGGAAATAATTACCAATAATTAGCTCAATAATTTTGTGTATATGAATTCCTAAATATGGCAAGATTTCAGTGAAGATGTTTATTGTATATTCCCACAGAGTGGAAAAATGTAGTAATTAACTTAAGGTTTATATTTCCACATTTACATGCTTATGAAATTCATACAATATTATTTTTGTTTTATTTTAAAATTAATTACATTACTTTAATAAATTTTTAAATTTTAATTCCAGTGTAGTTAACATGCAGTGTTTTATTATTTCAGATATACAATATAACATTTCAATAGTTCCATATATTCTTTGGTGCTCATCAAGATAATTATACTCTTAATCCCCTTCACCTATTTCACTCAACCCCCACCCAATTCCACTCTGGTAACCATCAGTTTGTTCTCTAAAGTTAAGTGTCTTTTTTGGTTTCTCTCTCTCTCTTTTTCCCTTTGTTCATTTGTTTCTTAAATTCCACACATCAGTGAAATCATATGGTATTTGTCTTTCACTAGCTTATTTTACTTAGCATTATACTTTCTAGCTCTTTGTTGTTGCAAATCGTAAGATTTCATCTTTTTATGACTGAATAATAAATGATACTCCATTATATGAATATGAATAATATTCCATCATATATATGTATGTATATATATACATATACATATATACCACTTCTTTATGCATTTATCTGTTTATGGACACTTGGGCTGCTTCCATAATTTGGCTATTGTAAATAACATATAATAAACATAGGGGTGCATATATTCCTTTGAATTAGTGTTTTCATATTCTTTGGCTGAATACCCAGTAGTGTGATTACTAGATCGTAGGGAAGTTCTGTTTTTAACTTTTTGAGGAGCTTCCAATACTGTTTTCCATGGGGCTGCACCAGTTTGCATTCTCACCAACAGTGCAAGAGGGTTCCTTTTTCCAAATTCTTACCAACACTTTCTTGTGTTTTTGATTTTAGTCATTCTGACAGGTTTGAGGTGATATTGCATTGTAGTTTTGATTTGCATTTATTTAATGATGAGTGATGTTGAGCAAGTTTTCATGTGCCTGTTGGCCATCTGGATGTCTTCTTTGGAGAAATATCTGTTCATGTCTTCTGCCCAACTTTTTTATTGGATTATTTGTGGTTTTGGTGTTGAGTTGTAGAAGTCCTTTATATATTTTGGAACCTAACCTTTTATCAGATAGGTCATTTGCAAATATCTTCTCCCATTCCCATAGGTTGCCTTTTTGTTTTGTTGATTATTTCCTTTGCTGTAAGAAGCTTTTTATTTTGACGTAGTCCCAATAGTGTAGTTTTGTGTTTGATTCCCTTGCCTCAGGAGACATATCTAGAATTAAGTTGCTCTAGCCAATGTCAAAGAAGTCACTGCCTTTGTTCTCTTCTAGGATTTTTATGGTTTCGGGTCTCACCTTTAGGTCTTTAATCCATTTTTTTGTTTATTATTTTATATGGTGAAAGAAAGTGGTCTAGTTTCATTCTTTTCCATGTTTCTGTCCAGTTTTCCCAGCACCAATTTTTGAAAAGACTACTTTTTTCCCATCGCATATTCTTTCCTGTTTTATCAAAGATTAATCGGCCATATAATTGTGGGCTTATTTCTGAGTTTTCTATTCTATTCCATTGATCTGTGTGTCTATTTTTTTATGCCAATATCGTACTGTTTTGATTCTTAACATGAAGTCTGGAATTGTGATTCCTCTGTTTTGTTTTTCTTTTTCAAGATTGCTCTGGCTATTTGAGTCTTTTGTGGTTCCATACAAATTTTAGGATAGTTTGTTCAGGTTCTTTGAAAAATGCTGTTGGTATTTTGATAGGGTTTGCATTAAATGTGCAGATTTCTTGGGGGTAGTATAGACATTTTAACAATATTCTTCCAATCCTTGAGCATGGAATGTCTTTTCATTTGTTTATGTCCTCTTCAATTTTTTTTAATCAGGGTTTTATGGTTTTTAGCATAAAGCTCTTTCACCTTTTTAGTTATGTATATACCTAGATATTTTACTATTTTGGTGCAATTGTAAATGGGACTGTTTTCCTAACTTCTCTTTCTGCTGCTTCATTAGTGGTGTATAGAAATGCAATGGATTTGTACAGTGATTTTTGTATCCTATGACTTTATTGAATTCATTTATCAATTCTAGTAGTTTTTTGTTAGAGTCCTGAGGATTTTCTGTAGATTATATCATGTCGTCTGAAAATAGGTAAATTTTACTTCTTTCTTACTGGATTGGGTGCCTTTTATTTCTTTTGTCCCATGGCTAGGATTTCCAGTTCAAAAGAAAGTGGTGAGAACAGATAACTCTTTTCTTTTTTTTAAACTTTTTTAAAAAAAAAAGGTTTTATTTATTTATTTGAGAGAGAGAGAGCGTGCGAGTGCAAACATGAGAGGAAGAGGCTCAGAGGGAGAAGCAGACTCCCCACTGAGTGCGGAACCAGATGTGGGAACTCAGTCCTTGGACTCCAGGAACATGACATAAGCTGAAGACAATTGCTTAACCAACTGAGCCACAGAGGTGCCCAGTGAGAGAAGATATTCTTGTCTTGTTCCTGACTTTAGGGAAAAATTCTCACTTTTTCCCCACTGAGTATGACATTAGCTATGGATTTTTCATATAAGGCCTTTAATATGTTGAGGTACATTCCCTCTAACCCTACTTGGTTGAGGGTTTTTAACATGAATGGATGTGGTAGGCTGACAAATGCTTTTCCTGCACCATTGTAATGATCATATGGTGTTTATTGGTTTTTTTTATTGTTGATGTGATATCCTGTTGATTGATTTGCAAATATTGAATCACTTTTGCATCCCAGGAATAAATCTCACTTGATTGTAGTGAATGATTTTTTAAAATGTATTGTTGGATTTGGTTTGCTAATATTTTGTGGAGGATTTTTGCATCTATATTCATTGGATAACATTGGCTTGTAGTTCTCTCTCTCTCTCTCTTTTTTGTAGTGTCTTTATTGGATTTTGGTATCAGGGTAAGGCTGACCTCATAGAATGAAGTTGGAAGTTTTCCTTTCTTTTCTACTCTTTGTAAAAGTGAGGAGAATAGGTCTTAACTCTTTAAATATTTGGTAGAATTCAGCTGTGAAGCCATTTGGTCCTGGGCTTTTGTTTGTTGGAAGATTTTGATTACTGATTCAATTTTATTGCTGGTAGTTCAATTTTCTATTTCTTCCTGCTTCAGTTTTGGTAGGTTATATGTTTCTAGGAATTTATCTATTTGTTTTAGGTTGTCCAATTTGTTGGCAGATAATTTTTCATAATTTTCTCTTATAATCCTTTGTATTTCTGTGTTTTTAGTTGTTATTTCTTCTTTTTAATTTCTGATGACAATATTTGAGTTCTCTCTGTATGTCTCTCTCTTTATAAATCTGGCTAAAAGTTTATCAGTTTTATTGATATTTTCAAAGAACCAGTTCCTAATTTCATTGATTTGTTCCTTTTTGTTTTTCTGTTTCTGTATCATTTATTTCTGCTCTAATTTATTATTTCCTTCTGCTGGTTCTGGATTTTCTTTGTTCTTTTTTGTCTAGCTCATTTAGGTGTAAGATTAGGTTGTTTACTTGAGATTTTCCTTCTTCAGGTAGATCTGTATTGCTATAAACTTCCTTCTTAGAACCACTTTTGCTGCATCCCAAAGGTTTTGAACTGTTGTATTTTCATTTCTCTTCATGTAATTTTTTATTTTTTCTTTGATTTCTTGGTCAACTCATTGTTTAGTAGCATGTTATCTAACCTCTATATACTTATAGTCTTTCTATATTTTTTGTTGTAGTTGATTTCTGGATTCATCATGTTGTGGTCAGAAAATATGCATGTAGAACTTTGATCTTTTTGAATTTGTTGAGGCCTTTTTGGTGGTCTAATATGTGATCTCTTCTAGAGAATGTTCCAGGTGCAATTGAAAAGAATGTGTATTGTGCTGTTTTAGGATGAAATGTTCTGAGTATGTCTGTAAAGTCATCTGGTTCAGTGTATCATTCAAAGTAACTATTTCCTTGTTGATTTTTGTTTTGATGATCTGTCTATTGAGGTAAGTAGGTGTTTAAGTTCCCTATTATTGTATTAGTATTGATTTTTATATTTGTTACTAGCTGTTTTATGTATTTGGGTGCTCCTACGTTGGATGCATAAGTATTTACAGTTGTTATGTCTTCCTGCTAGATTTTTCTTTTTATTATAATATAGTGTCCTTTGTCTCCTGTTTCTTTTGTTTTTTTATAGTCTATTTTGTCCAATAAAAGTGTTACCCCAGCTTTCTTTTCACATCCACTTGCATGATAAATGTTTTTCCATCCCCTCACTTTCACTACAAATGTCTTTAGGTCTGAAATGAGGCTCTTCTAGGCAGCATATCACTGGGTCTTTTTTTTTTTTTTTCCTTTTCCATCACCCTATGTCTTTTGGTTGGAGTGTTTAGTTCATTTACCTTTAAGGTAATTATTAAAAGGTATGTATTTATTGCCATTTGTTACTTGTTTTGTTATTTTTGCAGTTTTTCTGATTTTTGCTCTCTTATCTCATGGTTTGCTACCTTTCATTAGGAATATACTTGATTTCTTTCTCTTAATTTTTTGCATATCTATTACTGGTTTTGGCTTTTGGTTACCATTAGGTTTATATATAATATGTGATGCATCTCACAGTTTATATTAAGTTGATGGTCACTTAAGTTTGAACTCATTCTTTACTCTTCTACCCGCCATATTTTAGGTATATGGTATTATAGTTTACATCCTTTTATTTGTGAATCCCTTGATTGTTCACAAATATACGTATTTTTACTGATTTTGTGCTTCCTAGTTTTCTTACTCTTACTTGTGGTCTTTGCTTTTCATTAGAGTACCTTTTAACATTTCTTGTAGGGATGTTTGAGTGGTTCTGAACTCCTTTACCTTTTGCTTGTTTGGGAAACTCTATCTCTCTTTCTCTTCTGAATGATAGCATTGCTGGATAGAGTGTTCTTTTCTTCAGATTTTTTCTTATCAGCACTTTGATTATATCCTGCCACTCTCTTCTGGCCTGCAAAGTTCCTGCTGAAAAATTCCATGAATAGCCTTATGTAATTTTCTTCTTTTCTTTTGCTGCCTTTGGAATTCTCTCTTTACCACTACTTTTTGTCATTTTAATTACTGCGTGTCTTGGTGTGGACATACCTGGGTTGATTTTGTTGGGGGATCTCTGTGATGCCTGCATCTGGATATGTGTTCCCTTTCCCAGATTTGGGAAGTTTTTAGCTATTACTTCTTCAATAAATTTTCTGCCCCCTACCTCTTTATCTCTGATTAGTTCTTTTTTTCTCTTTGTTAGGGGTCTCACTGATGTCTTCCACTCTTTTTTGAAGTCCAGTGGGTATCTTTGTGATCATTACTTTTAATTCTCTGTCAGGCATATTACTTACATCCATTTTGCTTAGGTCTCTTGCTGTGGTTTGTCCTGTTCTTTCATTTGGGACATATTTCTCTGTCTCCTCATTTTGTCTAACTCTGTTTTTATATGTTAGGAAAGTCATCTACATCTCCTGCTTTTTAAAGTAATGGTCTTATGAAGAGTAAGTCCTGCAGTGCCCTGCAGTGCTGTGTCCCCTGTCCACCAGAACCTGATACTTCAGGGGTTTCCTATGTGTGTTGTGTGCACCCTCCCATTGTCTCTTGGCCATTTTTTCTTTCAACCTAGTTGTCTGCTCACTTTCCCTGTTGTGGGCAGTATCTGATCCCTTTGGTGTTAGTAGATGAGTCTGGGGCTACCTTGGGCTTGAATTTAATCAGACCGGGCATTTGCCAGAGATGCACTAGCACCAAACTCTTGGGTGCTTTCCCTGGGTCGTCCCCTCAGAGGTTTCTGTTGGCGGGCATGACCTGCAACCTGACCAAATGTCTGCCTCCAGCCTACTTCTGGGGCCATACTTGGACTGATGTATGTGGTTATCTTCCCCTTTCTCCAGGGCAGGAATCACTTTGGAGTGGTGCTGGCCTCTGTTGGGGCTGCTTATGCATCTCCAGGTGTCTTGTAGTCCTGGTTTGAATGGCTTCTGGTCAAGATCTTATTGGAGTGGGCGGGGCATGCCATGTTTGGTCACTGATAAAAGAGGATGTGTCACTGCTGCTGGGCCTACTGACATGGGGTGGCGGTGCAGTTTTAACAAGATTTCTTCCAGTGTTCTTGTAAAATAAGACCTGCCACCACTGCCATTGGACAGCATGCATGGGTGTGGGTGTGGAATTTTAACAAGGTGCAAACTGGTCTTCCAAAGAAGGGGGCCTGCTGCTGCCAAGACCAAGGCCTTCCAAAGCAGACAGGTTGAGAGATGCAGTGAGATTAGCACTGGTCTTCTGGAAGAGGGAACCTGCAGCAAAGGAACTGAGGCAGGCCTGCCTGGAAGGAGTGGATCTGTGGAAGCCCAGTGTCTGTGTTTGTGGGGGCAGGGCTTGGTGTAAGTTGGCCTTGTGTTTTTGCTGGGGGATGGGAAAGGGCACAGTGTGCCTGCTAGCTCCACTGTTCCTGGAGAAATCCCACAGCACACCCTATCCCTCTGGACAAGCTCTGAGATTACTAAATAACTCTCCTGTATGCCCCAGGCATTTCTGAAACTGCTCCTCCCATGCTGTATCTTTGCAGGTTGTTTTTCATGCTGTCTCTTTAAGGGCAGGTACTTGGCTTCCTATTATCCTCTGGGCTCTCCTAGAATTGAGCCCACTGATTTTTAAAATTCCAAGCTTTAAGTCCCACTGATTGTAACAATGAAATTTGCAGTTCAGCCTCTCTAGTTTTCCAAGACAATATTCTGAGGATTTTTCTTTCCCTCCATAGCAATCTCCCCTGTGTTAGTCTGTTTCTCTCCCCTCTCCATGCCTATGGAGGTCCTCCTGGAGGTCCAGTTAGCTCCCTATCACATTTCCGACTTTTTATCCTTCTTTGATGTGGCCTCTTCTCTACCCTTAGTTGTGGAGTTGCTTTCACCAGTCTCCCAGTCATTTTCTGATCTATTTACACTGATGTCTTATCTTGTACCTGTGGGAGGGGGTGAGCTTAGTGTCCTCCCACCCTGCCATCTTCCCAGCTTCGCCATACAAATAATCTTAATTAAAAAACAAAAAATTGAATCCATTAAAGAAATAACGACTTACGTCAGGTCAAAAGAAAAACAGAATATTTTTATTTAGATCATTCATTAATCACTGTTGGATTGAAAACGAACAGGAGAGACTCTGCAAGGAAGATATTTAGGAAACATTTAGTCTCTGGCACGTGTAGGTAACATTTGTAAGTGGGGATAATGAAAGTCAAAGAAGAGAGCAAGCAACACAATGATACCAGTGGTTGGTAAATGGGGCTTGAAGAACTTAACATTTTTGAATTGCTTTTTTTTTTCTTTGACATTTTTACAACTACCATTGAGTGGGATTATAGAAAGGCATCTTTCCAGGCTACATTTTCTGGCTACATTGTGAAATTATAAAATTCTCTGTTAGGACAGAGTGGCAGCTCCATCTGTTAGCTCCCTTCGTAAAGTAAAACCTGAACACACAGTATTGTGATGTCTGAGCAGTGCTAATATTATTTGAGTATGCTATCTAGAAGACACTTGTATAGAACATTTCTAAATATTTTTCTTAGATTTCCATACGAAAGATGTCATCTTAGAAATATTTCTTATTAGACTCAAACATCTTTCCTAAGAAAATATTTCTCCTTTGTCAAAGAAATATGCTGTTATATGCTTTGAATCAGTTTTGAATCTGTGGAAGGTGCAAGTTCTCATACCTACAGAGAAAATATCAATTGACTGAATGTATTTATCAGTATGGTGTAAATAAAGTCATTGTCCTGAAGAATTTATTATCCAATCTTACACTCTTTGCTAAACAAATATTTAGATGTGTAATTCCCACAGCTGGTTTGTAAAAGAAGTAATACATTAATCTAGTGTTGGAATGGAGTGCTCCAATGAGCTATGGATATAATTGGCATTGAAGTATAAATTACTAAATAAAATATCTACAAAGAAAATAGGACTCTTTAATAACTGTCTTAAAAGAAAGGAAGAACTACCAATAGTTACTTGAGTGAAAATAGACAGACAAAATCTAGACACAGGGCCAAGAGGAATGAAAAATATCAAAATTTTTTTATTATATCTCATGTATTTTGAGGTCCTTCTACAGAAAAATGAAATTGGCAGTTGCTAATAATTATGAAAAGACTAGAAAATGGACATAATAGAAACTGGATGACATGGGGATAGAATTTTCAAAGGATTTTTAAATTTTATAGGAGGAGGGTAAATTTGGTAGCTAGAAAAAAATCAAAGTAAATGTATGTGTGCTGAAATACATTATAAAATTAAAGACTATAGGCTCTCTGCCATTAATGAGAGCTGATATCATTCTAATTTCTTCATTACCTTTATACTTACTATTCCCATCACCTGCTGCCTCATTTTTACCTATGGGCTAACTGAAGTTAATGGAATTGGAGGTATGGTTACCACCAGATAAATTTCTGGCTTCTATGAGTTCTAGTGCATTTTTTCCCCTTAAAACACAAGTGAAAAATTGCTAATGAAATGCCTCAGAAAAAGAATTAGGATTCCTAAAGATTTATGTGTAAGGAGTCAATGAGATGAAACAGAAATAAGTGAGCTGTCAATAATAAGGTAATTCAGTTCAAGTAGCACTTTCTGAATTCCTAGACTGGCAATGACATTGTTCTAAGCACTCATGCCTTAAGGATTTCTGTCTTCAAGGAGCTAGCAATCCATCAGAAAGGAGAGATATATACAAAGAAAATGTTAAATATAAGAAGGTAAGTATAATGACAGTGGAACAAATAAATAGAGATGACATGCTCAGGATTTCCTATGAGCACACAAAGGTGATTCAGAAAAATTTCCCTGAGAATGACACCAGAGCTGAATCTTAATTGAAGAGTAGTAATCAATGAAAAGAATTGGGGAAGAATCTGTAAAAGGATATTTGAGTCAGAGGTAATAAAATAATCAAAGAACATATTTGAGAGAAGAAATTCTGGAGTTGGGAAGTCCAGTGAGGAGGTTTTGGGGTAATTTGGCAAAATAAAACTGAGGACCAGAACTAAAGTCATTTTACTATGGATAGGGAAGACATATTAGATTTGAGAAATGTTTTAGAAGTAAAATTACAAGGCCTTGATTGAAGGGATTTGTTGATCTAAGTGAAAAATAGGTATCCAGGAAGACTTGTCTATTTTGCACAACGTTGTGAATGATGGTGCCAATATGTGAAATGAAATTCAAGATGTATAATCTTGGTGGCTAATAGGAGGTGAAGTTATTGATTAGGAAGCATCTGGAGGAAATATAGAGATCTATGTCTATCAGGTTACTTTTATAGGGAAATATGAAATCCAGATGCCAGAGTAGAGTTACATATCATATATAGATATAGACATTACTAGCATATAGTCTTGGTTAAAAATATGACAGATCAACCAGAAGATAAAGGTAGATTAAAAAACAAACTCAATGAATGGGAATTAGAGTTATGGAAATCACTAATATCTAATAGGAGGGTAAAGAAAAAAGTTCACAAAGGAAACCAAGAAGAAAAAGATCTGAGGGATTAGGAGAAGAAACAGGAAGAGGTGTAGCACAGAAAAAAAGGGAATACTTTTCAGAATTAGGAATACTTTTCAGAAGTAGGAAAAGACCAAAACTGTGAAATGCATTAATGAGATCATTAATGTAGGATGGGAGGACTGCAAAGTGCCCAGTTGATATGAAAATATGAAAGTTAATGGTGACATTTGCCAGAGAATTTTCACTGAAATGATTGGAGAGTATAAGAAGTAAATTAGAAGGGGAGAGAGTGAACATTGCATTTTGAAGACCATTGGCTAAGACAGAGAAGAACATAAGGATAGGGTGTCTTGTTAGATAGTGTAGGTTCAGGTAGGCAACTTGACTAGAACCCCTGAATTCAAGTTTGTAATAGTCACTCCCATTTTCATTTTATGAAATCAGTATCTTCATAAAATATCTTCATTCTCTTGAGTAAACTATTTACTTTTGTTAAGTTTTTTGATGAATTTTATGAAATAATTTAAGCAATCTTCCAAAAACATTAATATACTGTTTTTGTCATATTTATATTGGAATCTGTTCATTTGTAATAATTTAAGTGATAAAATGCTTAACTTTGGAATAGTCACTTAAATTTCTGGCTGTCTACTTTTATTTTAGCACATTAACTGTCCAAGAATACAGTCATTTCAATAAAAACGTTTATTATACTATATACGCACAAAGTGTAGGGATTAAGAATATACTGATTAACTCAAGGTTTGTATTACTTGACTTGCCCTTATGAAGAAATATGCAAATCATATTGTAAAAGTATATTTAAGTTTATATAAAGAGAAGTAAAAACACCATTGTTTACATGAATCCCAAAATGAACAAAGAATAATTTTATTCATAATATTACCTCATTAATTTTGGAATGCAAGTAAACAAAAGATAAACTGTATGGAAGCCATTTTAGCAATGATATAGAATGCCTGCCTTTGCTCAGGTAACATTTATAAAAGCAGCTAGAAAATTTAGAAGAGGAGAGCAGAAATTATTCTTAGGGATTTGGTGAGTAAGGTTTAAAAAATGAACATTTTTTGAGCTGATTTTCTATGTTTTTGTCATTACACAGCATTTATTACACGAAGAAAGCACCTTTCCAGGCTGTATTTTCTGGCCATCATTTGTCGGCTTAACCACATTGCCATTCAAACAAATCTGTAGTTTTCCCTGGGTCCCTTAAGTTATAGAAAAACAGCAAAGTTCTTCCGTTTACTTTGTTTTTGTTCAGTTCTTCCTTAGTTACTTTTTTTTTTTTAATAAACCACCTCACTGTCTTAAAAATGCAGCTATGATGTCAAAAACATTTTAAAGCTCCAATATCTGGTTTTCCTCCCTTTCCATGCACAGGGAGATAGAACTTCTCAGCTCCCCCAGCAGATGGACAAGGCCTTATGACTAACTCAGAGCTATCAAATGAGTGCAGATCTAATGTATGTTACTTCTTGGCTGAGGTGGTGAAAAACTCATGAGCAGGGGTGCCTGGGTACCTCAGTGGGTTAAAGCCTCTGCCTTCGGCTCAGGTCATGACCTCAGGGTCCTGGGATCGAGCCCCCACATTGTGCTCTATGCTCAGCAGGGAGTCTGCTTCCCCCCTCTCTCTCTGCCTGCTTCTCTGCCTACTTGTGAGCTCTCTCTCTGTATCAAATAAATAAATAAAATCCTTAAAGAAAAAAAAAAAAGAACTTGTGCACGGTTTTCCTGTCTCTTCCCCTGTGATGGCAGTTTTTGAGATAACAAATTACTAGGATAGTCAGAAAATTGGAAGCAGACCGAATCACATGATTGCTGCATGGGGACGGCTGTCATGAGGTTGTCCAGAACCGTAGCCAACTTTGTGTAAATACGAAATAAACATTACAGGTGTGGAGTCACCGAGTTTTAGAGATTATTTGTTATTGCTGTGTGGCTATGTCTTTACCCAGAATGTCCTTATATCTGAAGCAAAACTTGTCACTTAATTACCTTTTCGTTAGGTAAATATCTGTAAAGTAAACTTGGGGGGAAAAAAAGAAAAAAATGGGGTGGAGTCAAATGAGATCTTAGTAAAATCCCTAAGACCATTTAGTGGACTACAGATAGCCATCATGTGTTTTTTTATAGTTAGCGTAACTTAAACGTTTATCTTCTCCTTGCCCTCGCCAAGTCAGTGAAGAAGGGACTTGACAGCTGTGAGAGAAAATTTCTTGCTCAGTCTAATGAGGTAGCTGTCGGACATTTCAGGTCCCTCATAGTTTGTATTCTTTTGTTCACTTGTGTGTGTTCAAAAAAAAAAAAAAGTAAATCACTGCATTCCTTTTTACTTGCAAATTTTACTATGTGATTTTTGCTGTACATGAAGATATTTCTCATTACTACATTCCTCCTCTTCCTATATCTTGCCTTGACTGCTTCATCTACTGGGTATTCCACCAAGTATTCCAATTCTCATTATATCCCTTTGGTTGCTTATAATTACAGAATGGATCAAGAGTACTGTCTTTGGACATCAAATGCTTCTACCATCTTTGAGTTGAAAACTAGCCACCTTTCCCTGAAGGTTCACAATAATCTTAGGCCATAAAACTTTTTTTTTCTAGACTGTCTGAGATCTCCAGTACATGTGTGTGTGCCTGTGTCCATGTGCTTCTATATATGGTTAACTGTGTCTATGTCAGTGAGTGGAAATACAGAAGATTTTCTGGAAGGATTTAGAGGATCCAATGATCCATATTTCTAGTCATCAAAAAGTGAAGTGAATTTCATTTTGTAAAGGTACTGACAAGAAGTAACAAAATGAGAAGAACAACATATATACAAAGAAAAAAACAATCTGACAATTCTGTCATAATATGGTCTTTGTCCACTTGGAGGGTTTTGAGTTATAAGACAAATACCAATACTGATTAGGTAGGTGATACATTCTCTAGGAGAATAGGATTAAGCTAACATGATTCCTTAGGATAACTAATTATACCTGGTGGTTTTATTATTATGAATGGAAATGTCATTCCAGTTTTAAAAAGCATACTTGGACATGTTGGCATCATCTCTGTGTTAACTCAGGTGCACAACATTTCTGATTGTTCCAAGAATTTTTGGCATTATGATTTGGCTCTCCCCTTCCAAGGTTCAGCCCAGCAATCTGTTCACTCTTCCAGTATTGCTGCTTTTCTTTGAGCCATTATATTAGACCCCATCAGTGAGTCCTTGGCATGTTTTCTGCATACTGATTATCATAAGCATGCTTAGTCTTTGATTGCTAGTTATATTTAGGTGGTATTGCCTAATGGATGGGGTCCCACTTGCTGTTCATTGTTTTGTGTTTTGCTGTTCATCCATTAGTGGGTATTATGGCAAACATTCCTTCACTCAGAAAGAGAGCTGTAGAATTGCCAAGCCCTATCATACTCTTCTTGTTTTATGAAGCATGTTGGGACCAGATGGTATTCTAAATAGAGCTTTAAAAGAGAGCTTTTCAGCACGTCATGTGTTAGGAGGTATTTTCTCCTCTTCTGGTAAATAGGTGATTTCTTATGGGGGGGCGTGAGCCCCTTGATCTTTATTTTTCTTCTTTTTCTAGACTTCTGAGACCTCTTTATGAAGGAAAGCAAATGAAAAGTATATCTACTGCAAACCTCAAAGCATAATGAGTAAAAAATACGTCCAAAAGGCTTTTATGTAACATTATCTCTTTTTAGCTTTATGATAACCCTGAAAGATACATTTAAAAAAAATACTCCATTTTAAGATGATAAAATCTGAGATTTAGAAAGATTAAATTCCTTGACTGGTTTCAGAAAGAAAGTCCATCGCAGAACTAATGTGATAATATTAATATTCATTATCTTATTACTTATTCTTTCCAAATACTTCAATGGCTTCTATGTCAAGATCCAAACCATCACTACTTGCCAGAAATGATAGAGCTGCGAGGAAGTATATGTAAACTCAGTTTTTCTTTTTTTAACTTCAATTTTATTTTTCCAAACCAAGAACATGCATGTAAGAGTTTATAATTTATTGATGAGGAGGAAATAATGAATGATATGGACATCCGTTCCCAATACTTGATGAAGATAAGGAAATAAAAAATACATGAAAAAGTACTTTCACAATAACTGTGTATTGCTTGCACTATATATCTAACTGAAAATACTTTTACTCAACCATCTTGTTTTTTTTCATGGCTTCATTTTTCAAAACAAATATAAAATTATTTAACCATTAAATCACTTGATCAGAATTCAATTGATGTATTTGGTAGATAGTGATTTTTTTATTTGGTATATTGTTATTTCCCTCTTGTAGACTACTTCATGCTACCATTTTCATTTTTGATCTCTATGCAAGAAATCTTTATTTTTCCTTAAAGCCACAGATAATAAAATGTCTTACACCAATGCCTGCAAAAACCACAAGTTCTCTTCCTGCTTTCACTGGATTGATTTAACTAAAATGATTAAAATGACTTCTTTGCTGGGGCTTCTGGGTGGCTCAGTCGGTTAAGAGTTTGCCTTCAGGGGCACCTGGGTGGCTCAGTCGTTAGGCGTCTGCCTCCGGCCCAGGTCATGATCCCAGCGTCCTGGGATCGAGCCCCACATCGGTCTCTCTGCTCGGCAGGAAGCCTGTTTCTCCTGCTACCATTCCCTCTGCTTGTGTTCCCTCTCTCGCTGTGTTTCTCTCTGTCAAATAAATAAAATCTTAAAAAAAAAAAAAAAGTTTGCCTTCAGCTCAGGTCGATTTTGGGATCTTGAGATCCAGCCCCATGTTGGACTCCAGCCCTATGTTGGACTCCAGCCCTGTGTTGGGCTTTCTACTCAGCAGGGAGCCTACTTTTCCTCTGCCCCTTTCTCTGCTCCTGTGTGCATGCCTCTCTCTCTCTCTCTCTCTCTCTCTTTCTCTCTATATGTGCACACATGCTCTCTTTCAAATAAATAAATGAAATCTTTAAAAATAAAATGGTTCCTTTTCCAATTTACCCACAGAAATAATAAAAAAAAATCTGTAATTAAAACCCTAAGTGCAATACAAAAATGCAATGATGTATTTTTAAAAATTTAACCTCAGTTAACTGAAATGTTACAAAATATCATAAACGATAATTGTTTTACAATAGAAACTTAAGATTGCATTGAAATAGTCTTAAAATTAACTATGGAGATTTTAAGAGTGAATGAAAATTTCTAGTCAGGTTTTAGGAATATTTTACATTTTTTTCAGTGGGTTTACATTGTCATCATATACTGTTTAACCTAAAAGACTGCTTTCCAACTATATGTCTGAGCATGTCTTGAAATGTTCCAATTTGAAGGAATATGTAACAGGTTCCTTTAAGTTAAAGGGTAGAAATGCATCTGGAGAGAGTTTTGTATTTTACAAATTTATGATAAGAGTTTTTATTTTTAAGGCTCTAAATAAGGCCATATTGAGAAATGATTACCCAGAATGCAAGTTTGCCTTCATCATTCTCCCACCTTCAAAGCCTACCTTTTTTTCTCCCTCATTTAAAAAGCCATCCTAATGATAAATACCAGAACTGTCAAACCCTTAAATCCCCTTTAGGTGGCTCACTCCCACAGATACAACAGATCATCCAGGCAGTGACTCTATTCTTTAGACCTAGATTTCCTTTATACCAAAAATTAATATCAATTTTTGTCATCTTTTTAATTAAAGCAGAAAGCTACATTTTAAATCTGTAGCTAAAGGACATAGCCAGGTGTTAAAACCGAGGTACTTTTATGGGGCAAAATCTTAACTAAAACTCAATTTCTAAAACACAGTTGCAGGAAAGTTGTGACATGGGCACTTCCCTTTCCCCTCCCTTTTCTAGAGCTGCTTTATTATCACATATCTCCCAGGAACAATCTTAAATAAGGGTCGTGCTATAATAACTTGAGGGTAGAGACCAATGTAATTCCTTCTATTATGAATAGGTGTATATTTACTTCGCTAAGACAACTACATAGATTGAACTAAACTTTGGGTTTAGTTCAATGGATTTGTACACTTAACAAAAGTTTATTGTGGGCTGGTGGCATTCTAGTCTCTGTGGGACCTACAAATTCATTTCCACATTTCATTTATGTTTCATATGATAGAAATATACTTCTCAGGTATTGGCCAAATGCACATATTCCTGGTCTAGTAGACAGTCTTCCATATGATGTGTATAATTTGTGGTTCTGCCTGTCTCTAATTCCAGGGGGTCCTCTGCATGTAAGCAAGCAGATAGGAAAAATGCAACAGAGAAAATCCCTACTAGTTGCATATAACTCCTAACCCGGAAGTGATGCTCTCTATTTTGTTCATATTCATTTACTGAAAACAGTTGCATGCCAGGTATTCTGGGAAATGAGAAATCAATTCTCAATGACAACTAACCACAGAAAAATGTAAAGTTACCAACAGACATCAATAAAGTGGTCAGTATTAGTAGATGATCTGAGAATGGAAACAGTGATGACACATATTAGAAATTATGGTATTAATGAGTTATACTTGAGACATGTGAAATTTATGTATCTTACAAAATTGTCAATAACTTC
>CM053603.1:151715493-151733225 GCA_028646535.1 Procyon lotor
CAGGGGCGCCTGGGTGGCTCAGTCGTTAAGCGTCTGCCTTCGGCCCAGGTCAGATCCCAGGGTCCTGGGATCAAGCCCCGCATTGGGCTCCCTGCTCGGCAGGAAGCCTGCTTCTCCCGCTACCATTCCCTCTGCTTGTGTTCCCTCTCTCGCTGTGTTTCTCTCTGTCAAATAAATAAAATCTTTAAAAAAAAAAAAAGAAATGTACAACCATTGCCACAGTCAAATTTTGAACATTTTCATCATGTCAGAAAGAAACTAAATACTTTGGCTATCACCCCTATCTCCTCATCTCACCTAAACCCTAAGCAACCATGTGTCTACCTTCTGTCTCTATAGATTTTCTTATTCTGGACTTTCAAATGAATGGAATAATGTAGTATGTGATCTTTTGGGACAGACTTTCACAGCACAATGTTTTTTTTTTTTTTTCCACAGCACAATGTTTTTAAGGAACATAGTCTTATAAGGCTTGTTTCAGTGTTGTCTGAGCTATTAACATGGGGTTCTACCCAAACAGATTTTCTTTAATTGATTCAACTGTTCTGACCTCGTGTTTTATTCAAGGCCAGCAATTAACTGATTACAGTTTCACCATATCATCCAGAGAATTTTTTTTCCCACTGTCAGCAGCATCTTCACAATTATCCACCTGCTTCACTATGTTTTAAACTATTTCAGTAATATTCCCATCTCATAATTTTCCCTTGAAGGAATGCACAACAGGCACATCATTGTTAATGTTCAGCATTTCTTCAATGTGAGCCTTTTCCTAGTTTAATTGCACTTCCACTGATGCATATTTGGTGAACTAATAAGGTTTAACGTAGTCTTTTCATTAGTATCAGGAAACCCTTTAAAGTTTTCAACTGCATGCTTGATTTGAAGCCTCTGCAATATCCTCACTTTGTGCCCTCTAGATATTGACAGATGCCTCCTTCTCTATTTCTGTCACCTACAGGGGCATCTTTAGCTATTTCAAACTGTTCGTGTTGTAGTTAATTACAAAACTATAAAATAAAACAAACAATGAAACATCAGTGAATTGCAGCATCACTTATGGCCGAGAGGAAGCTGAGAAACAACCCATGCTTCATGGAAGGTCAGATTCTACTTCCAAAAATGCTTTGGCTCCAAGCTGACCAAAAATTCAGTTTTCAGAGCTTTTTGGGTAATTATGAACCAGAGAATGTGGACCTGAATATTATAGGTGTTAAGTAATCTTTCTAAAGATGCAAATAATCCTGAATTCCAAAATGTATCTGTCTCCAAGAGATTAAAGTAATGGAGGGATTGGGTGTTCTATAAATATCAGTTCACTGAAGTTAGTTGATAGGTTGCACCTGTCTTCCATATCTTTTTTTTTTTTAAAGATTTTATTTATTTATTTAACAGAGAGAGAGAGATCACAAGTAGGAAGACAGGCAGGCAGAGAGAGGAGGGGAAGCAGGCTCCCCGCTGAGCAGAGAGCCCGGTGTGGGGCTCGATCCCAGGACACTGGGATCATGACCTGAGCCGAAGGCAGAGGCTTTAACTCACTGAGCCACTCAGGCACCCCTGTCTTCCATATCTTTACTGGCTGTTCTATCCATTACCAAAAAAAGGTATTAAAAATCTTAAAATATACTTGTGTATTTTTTGTTCTTAGGTGTATATACATTTAGAATTCTAATATCTTTCTGATTGATTTTTTAAATTGAGATTTCATTTGCATTTAGCATTGTGTAAATCTAGTATACAACATGTTGATTTGATACATTTATGTACTACAATATGATTACCACTGTAGCTTTAGCGAACATATCTATCATGTCACATAATTACCTTTTTTCTGTGTATAATGTAAGAACATTTAAGATCTAGTCTCAGCAATTTTGAAGTATATAATACAGTATAGTTGCCTATAGTTACTATACTGTGGTGTTTTTATCATTAAGAAATGCTCCTTTTTATTTCTGGTAAGACTCTTTGTTTAACACCTACTGTGTCTGATATTTACACAACTTCATTATGTTTGGTGTTTGCCCGGTATATCTTCCGGATGGTGTATCAGGAACGTGTGTCTTAGTGTATAGAGTATCCTTCTAAAACAGCATAGAGTTGTATCTTTTCTTATTTTTATTTTTGTTTATTTTTTCATTTAAAAATTTATTTCCAGTATAATTAACATACAGTGTTATATTAGTTTTGGGTGTACGATGTAGTGATTCAGTATTCGCCATGATAAGTGTACTTTAAGTCCCCTTCACCTATTTCACCCAACCACACCCACCCTCAACTTGCCCGCTGGTAACTCTCAGTTCTCTATAGTTAAGAGTCTGTTTTTTTATTGGTTTGTCTTCTTTTTTCTTTGTTCATTTGTTTTGTTTCTTAAATTGCACATATGAATGAAATCATATGGTATTTGTCCTTTTCTGACTGGCTTATTTCACTTAGCATTATGCTCTTTAGATCCATCCAGGTTGTTGCAAATGGCAAGATTTCATTCTTTTGAAATTAATAATATTCCATTATGTCCAGTCTACCAGTCTCTGCCTTTTGATAGATTTTTTCCTTCCATTTACCTTCTTGCTACTTGTTATCTACCTTTGCCCTCTGTTTTTGTTTCTTTGTTTTTCCTTTCCTGTTTTCTTATGGAATGGTTTAATATTTTCCTATTCTATCCCTGAATTAATGTTTAAAATCTTATTTTATATTCACTAGGGATTGCAGTATTCTTATTTAGCATATTCTACTTCAAATTATTATTACACTATTTCATGTATAATATACCGAACTTAAAAATATAATTCTGTTTAAACCTCTTCCCATCCTTTGTGTTATTGTTATCATTTATTTTTCTTCTACTTACATTATAAACCTCATAAGCATTGATAATTGCTCCTTTAAGCAATCAGTTGCCTTTGTGGAATTTAAGAAAAGAAAGATGACCTTTTATATTTATGCATCTATTTACCATTCCCAGGACTTTTTCAGACTTTCTATAAATCTGAGTTTCCACCTGGTATCATTTCCCTTCAGCCTAAATAACTTCCTTTACTAGCAACACAATTTCCCAATTTTGTTTATCTGGAAATGTTTTTATTTCACTTTCATTTTTTCAAGATATTTTTGTCTCATATAGAATTTTAGATTGGCAGCTGTTTTCTTTTTCACCAAGCACTTTAAAGGGGTCATGTCATTATTATCTTGACCCCAACTTTTTCTGATAAGAAGTCGGTTGCCATTCTTTTATTCTTGTTTTTCTATACAATGTGTTTTTTCTGTAGCTGCTTTAAACATTTTCTTTACCTCTGGATTTCAACAATTTGATTGATGGGCCTACTTAATGGTTTCTTTGTGTTTTTCCCTTCTGTAGTTAGCTAAACTTTCTGCTATTGTAGGTTACTATCTATAAACAAATTTCAAAAATTTTTAACCACGTCTTTCAGATAGTCTTTTCTGTGTCATTCTCTCTCCTCTTCTGGGACTCTGATTACATGTATATTAGATTGCTTGACATACTCTTTCAGGTCATTGAGGCTCTTTATAATTTTTTGCAAACTTTTTCCTGTCAGTGCTTCACTATGTGAAAGGGATTTATGTGTCTTCAAGATAATTGGTCTTTTTTTATTGTGTACAATATTCTATAAAAATTATCCAATAAAATTTTTATTTTGTATTTTTCAGTTCTATTTCCATTTAGTCCTTTTCTATAATTTCCAAGGATCATGAAATTATTCATCTTATCACCCATTACATCCATTTTGTCTTTTAGAATCTTTAAATATTTATCATAGTTATTTTTGGTGGCTATAAATTTAGGGGTACCTATCAGATCCAGTGGTGCAGAGAGTATAGTTGATTGATGGCCCTCCCTACTATCTACTGAATCATTACCTTTTTCACACTGAAGGCAAAGGTCCTATGGGACAGTCCATATAATAACAGCTAAAAAAGAGAAAAAAAAATCGAACTTGATTTATAGATGGATTCTTTGGCATGTGGTTACAAGGCTAAAACAGATAGAGGTTTCATTATAAACCACGTTTAAGAGCTTGTGTGAAAGACAGCAGGGAGGGAAAAATATTCCTAATGAGCAGAACTACAAGTGTGTACCTACTCATCCACTTTGACTGAAGAGGTGGCCCAATATGAGAATATATATAGTTTCCTGGTTAGGGGATTTAAAGGAAAAGGACTGGAATATTGGAGGCAAGAAGATATAGAGTAAATAGAGTCATTTGGATGGAGATAGGGGGTTGAGAAAATGAAAAGAGAAAGATTAGAAAAGAGAAGATTTCTGTATCCTATGTGAATACTTACCAGAAAGCACCTATCACTGAAGAAGCATTGGTCAATGACATATAGATCAGTTGACTTTAGCTAGGCTTCATCATTGGTCCAAACCAGCATGATGGGCATATGAATACAGTGTTCTGGTGTTAGACACAGAAACTATTATGAACCCAGTGCCATGGATCCTCACTGAGGCCTTCTATCCACTTCTGCCTGTGAATGTTCACGTTAGCAACAGAGACCAATATGGCATCCCACATTCCTCAAGGATACCACTTGGCTACTAGTGACAACTCAAATACAAAAGCTCCTTTTATTCCAGAAGGACCAGCAGTTCATACTCAAAGTGATAGATTGCTTCAGGTATGAACTTTTCCCTCATCTACATAACTTCAGTGTATGCATATCATACATATGCATTATCAATCTTCACACAGCATAACACATGACCCAGGGAACCCACTTTAAAGTAAAGGAGATACAGAAACAGATACAGGACCATGGGATCCACTGATTATAATACATGTAGCACCACCCAGAGACATTGGTCTTCAAAGAATGCTGAAACAGTTTTCTAAAGGTACAACTGTATAACACCAGCTGGATAACAACAATATGAAAAGACAGGGTGTACTTCAGAATGTATTAAATCAGAGACCTTGCTATGACACTGTGTCCCTAAATAAAATCATACATGATTTCAGATAAAATTAAGAGATGAACTACTGGGTATTTACCCCAAAGATGCAGATGCAGTACAAAGAAGGGCCACATGTACCCCAATGTTCATAGCACCAATGGCCACAATAGTCAAACTGTGGAAAGAGCCAAGATGCCCTTCAACAGATGAATGGATAAATAAGATATGGTTTATATATACAATGGAATATTATGCCTCCATCAGAAAGGATGAATACCCAACTTTTGTATCAACATGGACAGGACTGGAAAGATTATGCTGAGTGAAATAAGTCAAGCTGAGAGAGTCAGTTATCATATGGCTTCAGTTACGTGTGGAACATGAGGAAAAACATGGAGGATATTGTGAGAGGGAAAGGAAAGGTGAACCGGGGGAAATCGGAGGGGGAGATGAACCATGAGAGACTGTGGACTCTGAGAAACAAACTGAGGGTTTTGGAGGGGAGAGTGGTGCGGGGTTGGGTGAACCTGGTGATGGATATTGAGGAGGGCACATATTGCGTGGAGCACTGGGTGTGGTGCATTAACAATGAATCTTGGAACACTGAAAAATTAAAACTTAAAAAAATGGTAAAAAAAAAAGAGAAAGAGAGAGATGAAAACAAGAGTAGTCTTTCTTACCACTACTCTTAGTGCTTCGCTGGGAAATCTGTGCTTCCTATCCTGATTGTTTTGGGCTCTGTAGGAGTAGAGGTTTTGTTTATGAAGGAATTATACTCTTGCCAAAGGACGTAGTAATGATCCTATTGAACAAGTCAGGCTGCCAATAGGGCACCTTGTATTTCTTGTATCCAGGCACCAGCAGGTAAGAAGCCACCATAACATCGGAGGTCATTGACACTGATTGGTAGGAAGAGGTGGGCTGCTTTTATATGAGGACAGAAGAGAATAAGTATGAAACATAAGTGGTTAATTTGTGGTTTTGGCAATCCTTTTCCCAAATGACGCTGTCATTCAATACATACAGCAATCTCGGATTATGAAAAAAATGTGATTTTCAGTGATTCAGAAGCCTTAGGATTGAAGGTATGGATCACATGATTAGTTAAGCCAACTAGACTTGCCAAGGTGATAGCAAGCATGAGAGGAATGTCAAATGTTAGTGTAAAAGGCAGAGGATAGATATTAGTTATAGGAATAAATCAACTTCAATGAACTTTGAATTTACTTCAATGAGAAGTAAATCTCTGTAGTGGGAGAGTGGAGTGGCAGCCATCAGAATATGATATGCAGATCACTGACTATGGAGAGTATAATAGATTTCCTACAAATGGCTCCCAGCCAAAGACTAAGCATAACACGGATGCTAAGGGAAACGTCTCCTGGCGTGTGCAAGCCTCTTCTAATGGGCAAATATGGTTGGAGGACAGTCTTCCTTAGAGCTTCACTTCAGTCTAAACTGCTATCACCCAATATTTCATTCTCACTCTCCCTCACTCAGAATCAGACCTGCATTAATCTTGTGGCTCTCCCAGGCTTTCTCAATTCTCATCTCATTTTTTTTCCTCATAGGTCTTTCCCTTAATAAATTCCTTTCTCGTCTAAGTTCATCTTGATGTTTGCTTGATAGAGGACCCAGACCAACATATTATTTCATAGTACTTGTATACTTGTTCTAATATCTGGATTATTTGTGGATTTTCTAAACTGATTCTTCCCTTAACTATGGGTCATATCTTCTGTTTATTCACATATCTAGTAATTACTTCATTATATACTTGTACATTGTTCATGGATTTAAACACTCTAGATTCTTATATTTTCCTCTGAAAAATGTTGAATTTTGTTCAGTAGGCTGTTCAATAACTGTTGGACTGCCTTGAACATACAAAGGTGTTGTTTTATGTTCTTCTAGGCAAGTCAATTTTTGTTTTGCTTAGTCTTTTGTTTTGTTTTGTTTTGCTTAGTCTTAAGATGAATTCTTTAGTACTGAGAAATCATTTTAAAGTGTGTCACTTCTGGAGTATCAGTGGAAGACTTGAGGTGCTTGTAGGGTTTCTCTAATTTGGCAAGACTTGGCCCCAGTACTCTTGTCACCCTTGTGGTGGGGACTAACTAAATTTCCTCTTCATCTCTATCAGTCTCATCGATGTTGCTTCCTACTGGGCTCCTTAGAATCTTGTTTGCACAAATAGAACAGTTCTGGAGTTAGCGAAGAATTTGAGGAGATTTATATGCAGAATCTGGGATTCCCTCTATATGGTTTATTTTTTTCTAGGATTTTGCCCTTCCATTTTTAGTCATTCTAGATCCCTGAACTCCATACTCTGTATAATCAGGTCAATAAAACTATGGCATTGTGCTTAAATTTATCAGCTATTGCTGGAGAGAATACTTGGATGAAAATCTCCCCCATGGTGTTTCCTTTGTTAAAAAGTTGGATTCTCTCTAGTTTCTAACTGATTTTAGATTGATCTCCAGGTCTTTCAGTTGTACTTTATATTATTTTCAGAGTTGAATATTGCTATTTGTTAGGGAGTTAGTTCAATAACAGAAGCTCCATAATTACTAGCAGCCTGAACTCCCAGTCAACTTGTTGCAGCTCAAACCCAGGGCAATTTTTTTTTCTTTAATTACTATCTTCTAGAACAAAATTGTTTAATATACAATACAGTAGGTGCTCAACAAATATTGTTGAATTAATAAATATGACTGGATATTCAAGGATCATTAAGCAATTCTTTTAGAAACCTAAAACATAGGGTGCCTGGGTAGCTCAGTCGGTTAAGTGTCTGCATTCAGCTCAGGTCATGATCCCAGGGTCTGAAATAGAGCCCATGTTGGGCTCCCTGTTCTCTAGTTCTATCCACATCATTGAAAATGACAAATTTTCATTCTTTGTTATGGCTGAGTAATATTCCATTGTATATATACATCACATTTTCTCTATCCATTCACCAGTCATGGACATTTGGGCTGTTTTTATAATTTGGCTACTGTAGATGATGCTGCTATAAACATTGGGGTTCATGTATCCCTTTGAATTAGTATTATTTATTTGAGAGGAGAGAGAGAGAGAGAGAGCAGACACGTGAATGGAGGGAGGGGCAGAGGGAGAGGAAGAGAGAAAATCTTAAGTAGGCTCCATGCTCAGTACAGAGCCCTACATAGGGCTCGATCTCACGACCCTGAGATCATGACCTGAGACAAAATCAAGAGTCAGACACTACCAACTAAGCCACCTAGGTGCCCCTGAATTGGTATTTTTGTATTCTTTGGATAAATACGTGGTAGTGCAATTGCTGGATCATAAGGTAGTTCTATTTTTAACTTTTTGAGGAAACTCCATACTGTTTTCCACTGTGGCCAGACCAGTTTGCATTCCCACCAATAGTATAAGAATGCAGTCCTTTCTCCACATTCTTGGTATCACCTGTTCTTTCTTATGCTGTTAAATTTAGACATTCTGACAAGTATGAAGTGATATCTCATTGTATTTTTGATTTGTATTTCTCTTATGACAAGTGATGAATATTTTTGTATGTGTCTATTAGCCATATGTATTGTATTCTTTGGAAAAATGTCTATTCATGTCTTCTGCCCATTTCTTAACTGGATTATTTGTTTTTGGGTGTTGAGTTTTAGATTTTTTAATGTATATTTTGAATACTAGCTCTTTATGGGATATGTCATGTGCATAGAAGTGCACATGAAAAAAGAAGTGTCTTTTCTCATTCTGTAGGCTTCCTTTTAGTTTTGTTGATTGTTTCAGCATGTAGAAGCTTTTTATTTTGATGAAATTCCAATAGTTTATTTTTGCTTTCATTTCCCTTGCCTCAGGAGACATATCTAGTAAGAAGTTGCTACAACCAATGTCCAAGAAGTTAGTGCCTCTCTTCTCCTCCAGGATTTTGATGGTTTCCTGTCTCACATTTAGGTCTTTCATTCATTCTGAATTTACTTTTGTGTATGGTGTAAGAAATTAGTGCAGTTTCTTTCTTGTGCATGTAGCTGTCCAGTTTTCCCAACATCATTTTTTTAATAGACTGTCTTTTTTACCATTCGATATTCTTTCCTGCTTTGTCAAACATTGGCCATATATTTGTGGGTTCACTTATGGATTTACCATTCTGTTCCATTGATCTATGTGTCTGTTTTTGTGCCAGTAGCATACTGTGTTGATCACCATAGATTTATAATATAACTTGAAGACTGGAATCAGTCTTCAAATGCCTCCAGCTTTGGTTTTCTTTTTCAATATTACTTTGGTTATTTGGGGTTTTTATGGTTCCATACAAATTTTAGGATTGTTTGTTCTAGCTCTGTGAAAAATACTGGTGGTATTTTCATAGGGACTACATTAAGTGGGTAGATTGCTTTGGGTAGTATGGACATTTTTATGATATTTGCTCTTCTAGTCCATGAGCATGGAATGTTTTTCCATTTCTTTGTGTCATCTTCAATTTCTTTCACCAGGGTTTTATAGTTTTCAGAGTACAACTCCTTTACCTCTTTGGTTAGGTTTATTCCTAGTTGTCTTACAGGTTTTGGTGCAATTGTAAATGGGATCAATTCCTTGATTTCTTTCTGCTGCTTCATTATTGGTGTATATAGAAATCTAACCCTACTCTGTGGAGGGTTTTTTAACATGAATGGATATTGTAATTTGTCAAATGCTTTTTATGTATCTATTGAAAGAATCATAAGGTTCTTATCCTTTCTTTTATTAATGTGGTATATCATGTTGATTGATTTGCAAATATTAAACCACCCTTGCAGCCCAGGAATAAATCCCACTTGATTGTGGTGAATAATTCTTTTAATGTACAGTTGGATTCAGTTTACTAGTATTTTATTGAGAAATTTTGCATCCATCTTCATCAGGGATATATGCCTATAGTCATTTTTAGTGGAGTCTTTGTCTGGTTTTGGTGTCAGGGTATGTTAGTGTCATAGAATGAGTTTGGAAATTTTCCTTTTCCTTCCTTCCTTTCCTTCCTTCCTTCTTTCCTCCCTTCCTTCCTTCCTTCCTTCCTTTTTCTCCTTCTCCTCCTCCTCCTCCTCCTCCTCCTTCTTCTTCTTCTTCTTCTTCTTCATCATCATCCTTTTTTTTTTTTTTAACAGTTTGAGTAGAATAGGTATTAACTCTTTAAATGTTCATGAGATTTGTCTATGAAGACACCCAGCCCTGGATTTTTGTTGAGAAATTTTGTTTTTTGTTTTTTTAATTATAGATTCGATTTCTTTGTTGTTTTTTGGTCTATCCAAGTTTTCTATTTCCGTAGTTTATGTTTCTAGGACTCTAACCATTTCTTTCAGGTTGTCTAATTTGTTGGCATATTATTTTTCACAATGTTCTTTTATAATTGTTTGTATTTCTGTACTATTGGTTGTTATTTCTCCTCTCTCATTTGTGATTTTATTTATTTGTGTCCTTCCTCTTTTTGGGAAGTCTGGTTAGGGATTTATCAATTTTATTTTCAAAAAACACCTCCTGGCTTCATTGATATGTTCTATTACCTTTTAGTTTCTATGTAATTTATTTCTGCTCTAATTGCTACTATTTCCTTCCTTCTGCTGGGTTTAGTCTTCATTTGTTGTTCTTTTTCTAGCTCTATTAGGTGTAATGTTAAGTTGTTTGAGATTTTTCTTGTTTCCTAAGGAAGACCTGTATTGCTATATCCTTCCCTCTTAGGGCCATTTTTGCTGCATCTCAAAGGTTTTGGACCATTGTATTTTTGTTTCTGTGTAATTTTTTATTTCTTCTTTGATTTCCTGGTTCACTCATTCATCATTTAGTAGCATGTAGTTTAACCTCCATGTATTTACTGTCTTTCCAATATTTTTCTTGTGGTTGACCTCAAGATTCATAGCATTGTATTCAGAAAATATGCATAGCATGATCTCAATCTTGTTGTGCTTGTTGAGCCCTGATTTGTGACCTAGCGTGTGATCAACTCTGGAGAATGTCCCTTGTGCACTTGAAAAGAATGTGTATTCTGCTGTTTTAGGATGGGATGTTCTGAATATATCTGTTAAGTTTTTCTGGTCCAGTGTCTCATCTAAAGCCATTGTTTCCTAGTTGATATTCTGTTTCGGTGATCTATCCATTGATGTAAGTGGGGGTGTTAAAGTCCCCTACTATTATTGTATTAGTATAATGAGTTCCTTTAGGTTTGTTAGTAATTGTTTTATATATTTGGGTGCTCCCATTTTGGGGCCATAAATACTTACAATTATTAGATCATCTTGTTGCATTGTCATATTTATTATGATATAGTGTCTTCTCTCATTTCTTATTACAGTGTTTTTTTTTTTCCACTATGTAGTATGTTAATCCTAGCATATTTTAGGTTACTAAGATAATATTTTGGCAAAACAATCATGTTAAGATATTTAGAACCATAATGCAAAGGGAGACCCAAAAAACATTACCACTCAGTTACAAGATGGTGCATTTGTAAAATTCTCTACATTCACACTGCCACTGTTACAGTGTTTTTTTAAAGTTCAATTTGTCTGATATAAGCACTGCTGCTCTGGCTTTCTTTCACATCCAATCACACTATAAATGTTTCTCTGCTCCCTCACTTTCAAACTGCAGGTGTCTTTAGGTCTAAAATAAGTCAGCATATATATGGGTATTGTTGTTATCATTGTTGTTGTTGTTGTTTAACCATTCTGACACCATATGTCTTTTGGTTGGGGCATTTAGTCCATTTACATTCAGAGTAATTATTGATAGGTAAGTATTTATTACCACTTTATTACTTGTTTAATCATTGTTTTTGGATATTTTCTCTGTTCCTTTCTAGTCTTTGTTGCTTTTGGTCTTTCCATCCTACTCAGAATCTCCTTTACTATTTCTTGCTGAGTTGGTTTATTGATCACAAACTCCTTCAGTTTTTGTTTGTCTGGGAATATCTTTATCCCTCCTATTATAAATGATAACATTCCTGGGTAGAGTATTCTTGGCTGCAGATTCTTCCTATTCATTATTTTGAATATATCATGCTACTCTCTTCAGACGTGTCAATTTTCTGTTGAGAAATCTGAAGCTAGCCTTATGTGTATTCCCTTGTAAGTTAGCGACCTCTTTTGTCTTGCTGCTTTTAGGATTTTTTTTTCATTATACTTTACAAATGTAATTTATCTTTGTGTTGGCCTCTTTTTTTTTTAATTTTGACGGGAGTTCTCTGTGCCTCCTGCATCTATATTTTCTTCTCCAGATTAATTTCCTTCCCCAGATTAGGGAAGTTTTCAGCTGTTATTTCCTCAAAAACGATTCCTGCACCCTTTTCTCTTTTCTTCTTCTGTGACTACTACTATGTGAATGGTATAATGTTTGATAAAATCATTAAAGTCCCTGAGTTTATTCTTGTGTTCCATAATTTTTTCTCTCTTTTGTTCAGCTTCATTATTTTCCATTGTATGGTCTTCTATATCACTAATTCATTCCTCTACTTCTTCCAGCCTCCTGTTCACCACATCAAACCTATTTCTAATCTCAGTTACCACATTCCTCCTTTCTGACTGATTCTGTAATTATTTTATCTCTGTGGTAATGCTCTTCCTGAAGTCTTCCATTCTTTCCTTAAGCCCAGTGAGTATTCTTATGATTGTTGCTTTAAATTCTCCATCAGGCATGTTACTTATATTTGTTTCATTTAGATCTGTGGCCATGACCTTATCTTGTTTCATTCGGGATATACTCCCCCATCTTAGCATTTTGTCTATGTCTCTGCCTTATCCTGTGTGTTAGGAAAGCCCATTATGTTTCTTGTTCCTGAGAGTAATGGATTTATGAAGAAGAAGTCATACAGTGTCCAGGGTCTGGCCCTTCAAATGTCCCTGATGCATGCTGTGTTTTGGCTGTTCTATCCCTCAGGTCAGTCTTCTACAGAGTTTCTCCTTGCCTGCAGTCACTGTGTTTAGTCTTTGACCAGAATGTGGTGAATTTTATGACTAGGTGTGCTCTGGCCTATTTGTGAAATGAGAGCTGATACTCCTTCCAGCAGAGCTGAAGCCCTGCTGAACTCACTGGTCAGGAGACATTGTGTGGGCAAGGGTTTCTGCTGGTCTTCTGAGAAAGGGGCCCACAGCCCTGGGACTGAGACAAACTTGATGTAAAAGGACAGTCCCATTGGAGTGCTGGGGTGTGTAACTTGGTGTAAGCAAGTTAGGGAGCCAGTGGAGATGGTACACTGCTTCCCACAGGTGGCTCTGTGTTTATGCTGTGGGACTAGAGAGGGAAATCTTGCCGGCTAGCTCCTTTGTTCCCAGAGAATGTCTCTGTGAATGCTGCCTCTCAAGGAAGTGCTCCAAGAATAGTGAGTAATGGGGACTCTGTGAATCGGTGTTTTTCAGATCACTCTTTACACACTATCTGCCTCTAGGTTATTTGCCTGCCTTTTCTCAAGGAGCAGCACAGTGCCCTCTGGGCTCTATCCTGTCCAGCCCTACTAACTTCTAAACTCCAGGATTTAGGGATGTGATTTGGACAGGGGTTTTTGATGGCATTCTGGAGGAAGGGCCCCTACATTGGGACTGAGGCAAACTTGACCGAGAAGGGCAGTCCTACCAGAGTGCAGGGGAGTGGACCTTGGTATGGGCAAGCTAGACAGTCAATGTCAGTGCTGTGCAGCTTCCTGAAGGAGGGTCTGTGTTTATGCTGAAGGGTAGGGTAGGGAAATGGCACTGGCCAGCTCCTTTGTCACTGGAGAGTCTCCATGAATGCTGCCTCTCAGGGAAGTGCTCCAAAAAGAGCTAATAATCTCCTCACCATGTACCTTAGGCCTGCTTTAATTTGCTCTTTCCACACCATCTGTCCTTGAGTTGTTTGCCTGCCTTCTCTACAGGAGCTGGGCAGCTCCCTGAGTATTCTATCCCAGTCAAGCTCAGGGACCTTTAAAACTCCAGGCTTTAAACCTTGCTGGTTTTAAAAACTCCCAAAAAACAGTCCTTCTCATTTTTCCCAGCCAATGGCATTGGGGAAATATTCTCCTCGTGCATTCCCTTATGTGCTCCCCCTTCTCTTAACCTTCTGCATGACTGTGGCTCCTTCCCCTCTGTATCCTCTGCAGCACCCACCATCTCCATTTCTCCCCTGAACCACGTCTCCACACTTCCTATGTTCTTCCATGTGGTTTCTTCTCTCCCTCTAGTTGTGGAGTTTGTCCCATCAGTCTTCAGGTTAGTTTCTGAGGTATTTAGAATGATTTCATAGTTCCCTAGTTATGTTCATGAGCCGAGATAATCCTAGGGTCCTCCTACTCCACCATCAACTTCCTCTTGGAATGGAAGTTCCTGTTTTAATAATTGGAGTGAAATTATTTTCAACATAGAGTTCTATATCTGTCAATCAAGTATGAAAATAGAATTAAGCATTGAGACCTATGATGACTCAAAATGTTTATTTTATTTAACGTTCCCTCTATAGGGAAACTGTTGAACAGTGTGAATCATAAAATGAGGATATAAAATTTAGGATTTGGCAATTAAAGTGGTCTGTCACAGAGGCAAAGATAATATTCTGGTGATGGTATTTGAAGGACCCTAAAACATAGCCAGTCTAGATTGAAACTGAAGAAGACCATAGGACTGATGACTCTAAGAAAGGAAAATGGAATAGGAAAATAGCATACGGAAAATATTTGAGATAGGCAGGTGGCAGAACTTTCTGGGACTTGGAAAATTATAGTGGGTACATTAAAAAAGTCAAAAAAATGAAATAATTGTCAACTTCAGGGGGAAAAAATTAAAAGGTGTATAAAAAGGAGGCATAGACATAATTTATTCCTTGATTCAGGAGTAGAAAAAATATACTGAGAAAGAGAAGAGAGTGAAGTTATCACCTATAAGATGGAAAATCAGGAGATAATGCCTAAAATACATGTATTAAAATAAAACATTATTTAGAAAAACCTTTTTGTAAATGAGAAGTAGCCAATATGAGTTGAGGATGGTTTGTGCTGGTAAAAAATATTTTGGATAAAATAGAAAAATATAAGAGATTGCTTATATATTTTCACATTTTATGTTCTTCAATATTTTTATGTGTATTACTTTGATACAAATTTTGTATGTAAAAATTTCATTTAATTAAAAGAATTGGAGGAAAGGAATAAGTGTCAAGGATTTAGATAAGGACAGAACATTTTAAAAGGCAATGAAAGGGGCTCCTGAGTGGCTTAGTGGGTTACAGCCTCTGCCTTCGGCTCAGGTCATGATCTCAGGGTCCTAGAATTGAGCCCCACATCAGGCTCTCTGCTTGGCAAGGAGCCTGCTTTCCCCCCTCTCTCTCTGCCTGCTTCTCTGTCTACTTGTAATCTCTCTCTGTGTCAAATAAATAAATAAAACCTTTAAAAAATAAATAAAAGGCAATGAAGATAGAAACCAGATAGGAGTAGTAGGGGTGTGTGTGTGTGTGTGTGTGTGTGTGTGTGTGTGTGTGTAATAGCAGGACATTGTGTTGAACTTTATCCTGTAGCTTATGGGCAGCTAGTGAACATTTCTGATTGGAGAAGTTGTTAAGTGAATTTAAATGGGCATCACTGTGAAATAAGAATGAACTGTAGGCAACTGGATGTAAAGTCATTGAATGTAAGGACTAGATTTGGGTTTGGAAAGGAAGAAATGAGTCTCAGAATGTCTGAAGGAATAACCATCAGATAGGACTTGGATGACTGTTTGACTATTCAGTCTAAAGAAAGCATGAACAAAGAAGATCCAGAAATCTAAGTTAGTAGCAAAAATACGAATAAACATGCGTATATGCGTACATGCAAAAAAAAAAAAAAGGTGTTCTTGGATGTAGCAGATTTTGTTTGAATTTTCAGAGTGTGGACTAGGGTAACAGAACAATTCAAAGAAGCATTTGTTCAAATAGCTTAATGCATACTTAAAGCAATGAAGTGTCTTAATATAACAAATTCATTGAATATTTTAAAATAGCAGAAATAAATAGCTAAACCTTTTTTATTCTCTCATTAAAAATATGGAGAAAATTTCTACACAAATATAAAAGACATCCCCTTGAAAGAAAAGAGCATCCTAACAAGTTTTTTCATTGCTAAGAGAAACAGTCCACCTTTAAGCCAATAAAAAACTGAGATAAATTGTCACTAAGTGAATTTGTAAGCATGAGCTATTCCTAAATGGAGTAGCTAAAGTTCCATAACTATCACAGGCCCATCAAATGCTATAGTCTCAGATAAACCTAGCATTATCAGAGCACAGAAAAGATACATTTCTTTCCTTTTTTTTTTAAGTGAGATAAGAGAGTATCTGATTGTTTATGAAGAGGTCAGGAGCCAGTGAAATCTGATGTACCTTTTTTTATTTAGACAGATTAGTCTACTTAAATTCCAAAAGGATGCTCTAAAACAAAATGTTAAAGCATGGACCCAGGCAACTCCAGCTGTTTGTCCTCTTAAAGTAAAAACATTTCAGAAAAGTGAATGATGTATGACAGCAAATGAAAATATTAAAAAAAAATAAAGGAAATTAAAAATGGATTTTTCAATAATTGCCTGAGAGAATACTGAGGATGGAAACATGTAACAGTGAAGTCAGGCTTGAAGGGCTACGATAAAATTGTCCTACATCCCTGGGTTACTTGAATACACGCAACAATTTTCAGAAGGCAAACAAAAATAATAACTGTGCAAGGGCTCTCAGTACTACTAGGAGTCTATATACAAACACGAAAGACAATTTTTGAAAGAAAAAGAAAAGGCTATAAATACAAAACAAAAAAACAAAAAATAAAGGAGTTTGTTTGCTAAAAAAACAAAATATAAAGGAGTACCTTGCATTGGTTCCATTGCTTGCTAAAGTTTTACACAGAGCAGTTTTTCCATAATTTTCATTAAGTGTCTGCTAAGTCCTACATCATTTCTAAGGGCATTGTGATTGCTAAGGTTGTATTTTTTTCCTGCTCAAAATGACATCCTGATCATGTCACCATCTGTGAGCACATGGATCTCAAAGGAGTCTGATGTTAAAGAGTTAAATTTGTATCTCCCATTACATCTCTTAGAATTTCATATTAACCATATGTCTGGAACTCAATAGAATATTGTTTTGACATTTTTCAATTGGCAAATGAGATAATTTTTTTTTTAAAGATTTTATTTATTTGACAGAGAGAAACACAGCGAGAGAGGGAACACAAGCAGAGGGAATGGTAGCGGGAGAAGCAGGCTTCCTGCTGAGCAAGGAGCCCGATGCGGGGCTTGATCCCAGGACTCTGGGATCATGACCTGAGATGAAGGCAGACGCTTAACAACTGAGCCACCCAGGTGCCCCAAGATAATATTTTTTAAAAGGGGAGAATAATAGTCATATACTTCTAAATATATACATATATTTCTAAAAAAGGAAGAAGCACACATGTATTTGTTTATGTTGACTTTGTTATCTAAAACATAGCTATTTAACTGAAACTAATATCCAGACAATAAATAATGCTTTGGAAAGAGTTTTAAATTATAAAGCATCATTCAAATAGAAGGTGTTAATAATCTGCCAACCTATAAATAACTTGACTGGAAAACAAGCTCGTGATTTTGTGATTTTCTATATTAAATAAACAATAAATATTCAATCAATTTTAAATGCTATAATATAAGAAGAGAGCTATTGGGCCTATTTTGAAGAAATCTTCTACAAATTATTACACAGAAAAATGACCAGCATTGAAGACATATGTCAAAAGGAAACAAACCTTTTACTTCAAGAAATCCACTTCTTTTTTATTGAGCTACCCTCAAAGAAGCTGTCCATTACAGTTCTGGTGTTCAGAATATGAAGAT
>CM053603.1:151733325-151748829 GCA_028646535.1 Procyon lotor
CTATTCTGGCTAAAGTTTACTGATTCTCAATACCATTGAATATTTTGGCAGTGCAAGACCAAGGCTTGTAAGTACAAAAAGGAGCCACTGAATGAATTAAAGTAGGGAAGTGATATAGGAAACTCACTCTTGCTGCTTTAGAAAATATGGATTGGAAGTGACAGTATAAAAGTGGTAAGAAAAATTTCCATTGTACTCATCCACATGAAATGAACAATGGTTCTTCCATTCCAGTGTCTATATGTTCTCATTCTTCCTTTCTGGGGCTCCCTCTTTTCTGCCTTTTAATTTTGGAGGATCCTATTACTTAGTTATTACCTTTTTTTATTTACACTCACTCTTTTGATGATGTCATCAAGCCTTAAGGTTTTAACTATCAAATATTTTCTAATAATTCCCAAATGTATACTTCCATCTCAGACCTGTCACCTAAACTTCAAGCTCATCTACATGACATATTTGCTTGGAGAGGTAATGGATGACCAAATCCAAATACTTAAAATGCAACTGCAGGAGAAAGGACCGTCTCTTCAATGAATGGTGTTGGGAAAACTGGAAAGCCATAAGCAAAAGAATGAAACTGGATCATTTTCTTAAACCATAAACAAAAAATAACTCAAAATGGATTGAAGACTTAAATATAAGACCCAAAACCATAAAATTCCTAGAAGAAAACGTAGGTGGTAAACACCTTGATAAAGGTTTTAGAGATTATTTCTGGATTTGACACCATGATCAAAGGCAACAAAAGCAAAACTAAACAATTGAGACTACATGTAACTAAAAAAAAAAAATGACAACAACAACAACAACAAAAATTCCGTACAGTAAAGGAAATCATCAACAAAATTAAAAAGTGACCTACTGAATGGGAGAAAATATAAGCAAATCATATATCTGATAAGGATTAATATCCAAAATATTTAAAGAATTCATACAACTAAATAGCAAAACCAAAATAATCTGATTAAAAAATGGGCAGAGGCTCTGAGTAGACTTTACCAAAGAAGACAGACAGATGGCTAACAGACATGTGAAAAGACCCATAAGATCCTTCTGGGCAATCTGACCTTCCATTGAGTTATACACAGTTGAAGATCAAGTGCCACAAGACTTCACTCCCTGATGAATTTTAATATTGGTTAGTACTAGTAATCTGTTGTTACATAATAAAGTAACCAAAACTTAGTAGATTTAAACAACAAACATTTATTATCTCACAGTTTGTCTGGAGACTGCTTAGCTGGGACATTCTGGCTAAAAAACCTTCCTGACGTGGTTGTGAAGCTCTCAGTTCTGACTTTAAACTCATCTGAAGAGCCAGCTGAAGAAAGATCCATTTCCAAGATCACACATGTCTTGGCTGGGAAGCCTCAATTCTCTGCTGGTTGTTGGCCAGAGTTACCATTAACTCACCACATGAATCTCTTGATAGGCTTCCATGAGTGCACATGTAAGACAGTATCTAGCTTCGCAAGGGCAAGTGATCAAAGAGAAGGGGAATGTGCAAGAATTCCCAAGACAAAAGCGTTAGTCACTTTGGAAGTGACATAACCTCAATTCTGTTGTATTCCATACTAGAAGCAAGTCACTAAAGCCAGCTCACATTGAAGGAGAGGAGAATTAAGCACAATTTCCTAAAAGGAAGAGTACCAGATTGACTAGATGGTAGCCTCAAACTTAATGAAATCATTTTCTTTTTCTGCTGGTGAAAATATTCCTCCTTTTAGAATTACAATTTCTAACCCAGATGAGTCTGAATTAGTAGGGGCAGGAAATAAAATCATTAAGAGTGAGAGGAATCAGCCCTGTTGCCACATTTTGACTCTGAAGCTATGAGTGCTGGCTATGGACATAGGTCTTAGTAGACACTGACTTCTTGAACAAAGGAAACAAAGTTGCCATAAGAGCTTCCCATCAAGAGTTTGGTGTTCATGAGTCCCATCAAACTATAAATTTGCTTGGATGCAGCAGCCATCCTTCACCAAAATGAAGTGGTATATACAAGACATGCTCAAACAGGTCTTCAAGGAACAAGTAGGTTGCATGAGGAAGTGGCTCAAATACCATTAGCTCCTTTGTTAGCTATACATATTGCCTTATCTCTCCAATGCTCTCCTGTTACTTTATGAGGAATTCTTGATAACCAGTGATTGAGGAAGCAACAACTTAGGCTTCGTTTACAGATGGTTCAATACAGCATGCCAAAACCATCCAAAAGTGGACAACTGCACAGCTGCAGCATTACTGTCCCACCTCAGACTTTTTATTGTTTGTATTTAAATTCAGTTAGCCAAGACATAGTACATCATTTGTTTCAGATGTAGTGTTCAGTAATTCATCAGTTGTGTATAACACCCAGTGCTCATCATATCACATGCCCTCAATGCTCATCACCCAGTTACCCCATTACCCCACCTACTTCCCATCCAGCAACCCTCTGTTTGTCTCCCAGAGCTAAGAGTCTTTCATGGTTTGTCTCCCTCTCTGATTTCTTCCCATTCAGTTTTCCCTCCCTTCCCTTCTGATCCTCTGCACTGTTTCTTATATTCTCCACATATGAGTGAAACCATATGATAATTATCTTTCTCTGATTGTACAGTCCCACTTTGAATAGGCCTGAAGAACAAGGTAATATTCACTAGGAAGAACTTTACGCAGTGTATCTGGTTGTTTATTTTGCTGGGAAGGAGACATGGACAGACATATGACTCTACATTGGATTGTGAACTGGGGCTAATAATTTGGATGGATAGTCAGAGACTTCAAAGGAACATGATTAGAAAATTAGCCACAAGTAGGTTTAGGGAAGAGATATGTGGATAAATATCTCAAAATGGTACACAATGTGAAGACTTTGTGTCCCTAGTGAATGTCCACCAAAGGGTGACCTCAACAGAGGAGGATTTTAATAAGGTGGATAGGATGGACATCAATCAGCTATTTTCCTCCTCCCATGACTGACCAATAGTCTCATAAGCAAAATGGCCATAATGGCAGGAATGGAGGTTATGCAGGATCCCAGTAACTTGAACTTCCATTCACCAGAGCTCATCAGGCTACAGCCACTGCTGAATATCTAATCTGCTAATAGCAGAGGCTAATACTAAATTGCCTAGTATGGCATCATTACCCAGATGAATCAGCCAGCTACCTGATGTCAGGTTGATTAAAATTGAGCGCTTCCATCATATAAGGGGAAACACTTTTTTTCTTACTTTAATGGATTTATTCTGAAAATAGTTTACTTTTCTTGACCATATTGGCTTTGCCAAAACTACTATCCATGGGCTACAGGATGCCTTATCCACCATCATAGTATTCCACTCAACATCATTTCTGATCAAAGAGCCAATTTCACTATAATTGGAGTACAGTATTAGCTATACTCAGAATTTGCTGGTCTTTGCCCTCTCATTCTTAAGCATCTAGATTGATAGAATGGCAGATGGCCTTTTGAAAACTCAGTTACACCACCAGCTAGGTGGCAGCACTTTATTGTGCTGGAGCAATGTCCTCTAGGATGTGGTCAGCATATGCTTTAAATTAGCATGGAATATGATTCTCCATTGCTAACATTCACAAGTTTGGAAATCATGGGGTAGAAATGGAGTGACTCCCCTCAGTTCCCACTAAAGAACCACTAGCAACAATTTTGCACTCTTTCCCCAATATAACTATATATAGTAATAAATCTATATTGTAATATACATTTCTTTCCCCACTATATCTATATATGGTAATATACCTACATATGATAGATATATTTTATATATGTGTGTATGTACAGTATATATGTAAAGATTCCTAAATACTAAATACATCCCATACAGAAGGCAATGGTCCAATAGAGTTAGGGTCTCTTGATTACTAGGAAGGGAGAGGTGATTTCTAGCAGCTATGAATATACTGGATTGAGGATATTTTATGTGTACCTCAGCCAATATATTCACAGGGATTGGTTTGGTTTGAACCTTACATTTTTCTGAGATTAATTTTCCAGACAAAACTATGGAGATGCATCACTTCTATACTTAGAGTCTATTGTACTTCTTTGTATTAAGTGTGATTTTTGTGTAACAATATGCTGTGGCTGGTCAAGCCCTGCATCTTCCTTCAAGTCTTAACATAGAAATGTTATGGCAGTTAAAAACAATGATTTATTACACTTTCATGGTCATAACATAAATGTGTATTCAGTCTCCTCTTGGTTAATTAATTTTGTTCCTGGTTCATTACATTCTTATTCACCAGGATGGGGAAGGAAGCATTGATTCACTCAACTGTAGCCCTCTCTGTCTTGGTGATATGTAGGATTGTGACCTCAGCAAGGGCAACTTTAGTTAATTCCCTATTTGCTTTGTTTCCACATTCAGGCAATCTGCCGACAGCCCAATGTTCCCTGCACTTCTACCATAATAAAACGTATTAATTGCCCCTTCTCTTTGATCATCTGTTTGCCTAATTTAGGTTTCCAAGTGCAGCTTCTCAACTTTTCCCATTGGCTGTTTCCTCATCTTTGCTTTGTTCAACACTCTTATCATGATAATCTCCCTGGGGATAATTAGGTCTCCACCACTTTTCTTTTCTTCTGGCTTCAGACAACCCAACTGCTTAGATTATCTGTAAGGGCCTTATGTTTGTTGCTATAAATGGATGACTGATGTTAAGCCACTGTGAGATTCAAGAACTCATACATACTTACACTTTTTTTAAAAAGATTTATTTTTTTTTTAAGATTTTATTTGTTTATTTGACAGAGAGAGAGAGATCCCAAGTAGGCAGAGAGAGAGGGGGAAGCAGGCTCCCTGCTGAGCAGAGAGCCCGATGCAGGGCTCGATCTCAGGACCCCGAGATCATGACCCGAGCTGAAGGCAAAGGCTTTAACCCACTGAGCAACCCAGGCGCCCCAAGATTTATTTATTTTAGAGAGAATGAGAGAGAGCTTATGCTTGAGCATGTGAGTGGGTGGGGAGGGGCAGAGAGGGAGAGAATCTCAGGCACACTTCCCACTGAGCATGGAACCAGATGCTGGGCTTCATCTCAGAACCCTGAGATCATGACCTGAGCTGAAATCAAGAGTCAGATGCTCAACCAACTAAGCCACACAGGCACCGTCATACTCACACTTTTTAATCTGTGACCTCTTGCATCAATTTTCTAAGCTAGTATTTGCCAGTATCTTGTTTTTGACACAAATGAATGAGACTCACTGATGATTATGTGTAATAACATTCTACCACACAAAACTTATTTAAATTGAATCTCTGTATATGAACAATAAGTTCAAAGGAATCCTATTTCAACAGAAGCAGATAAAAAAATGATAAGCAGATAAAAAATGATATAAGATACAAATGATATAAGCAGAAGATAAAAAATGATGCTTAATGAGTGAAATTCTAGAGTCTCTCCCAATCCCCTCAGAGGAAAATCCTTGTAATCTACCCATATTGTTCAGAAATTCCAGAATTAGTTACTTTCTATGATTGCAAATATTGTTTTGTTGAGCCACACTACCCAGCTCCAACTTCTTGCATGTTGGCATCTTTCTTACTAGTACCATATTGCTGGTTATCTATAAGTTATAGTTTCCAGACATCACAAATAGCTGCTAAGTTGGAACTGTTAAATGAACATCTGTCTGTATAATCATCTGTCTGTGGAGCCTAGGACAGGGCACAGCTGTCCCGGTCTTGACTGACCATGTATACATTGTATACATTGAAATTTGATCTTCTGCTAGACAGATATCACTAAAGTGTTAATCAAGGTCACTTTTCATATATTAAATAAAATCACTTTTCTTCCTTGAAAAAAAAAAAGATGTTTGTGACACATTTTTGTTTTCATTCAACAAATACGTAATGAGTGCCTTTTAAGTACCAGGCACTGTGTTAGAGGCAGGAATAAAGGAGTTGAGAGGATAGTTCAATGATAGATAAGAGAGCCAGTCTCAGCCTTCAGTGAACTTTACTTTAGCTGGAAAGAACAGAAGCAAATATGGAAACTACAGTGATAAATGGTGATGGCAAACTCTCGGCTTCCTGCCACTAGGAGCACATCTGTAGCCACAACTTCCTGTTTCCCTTGAAAATGATCTCATATAAAAATAGCTCATGTCTTCAAGATACATAAAGATTAAAAAAACATTTAATATAATACTGAAGGAAAATCGGAGTGGCCTAATAGATTAGACATTAGGAGACCTGTGTTCCAAAAAGTTTTCTCCTTTATTCTCAATCTTAATTTTTTTGAAATTTTCCTTTTGATGAAATTTTGTGGCTAGGAAACATGAAAAAATGAATTAATGAATTGAACTCAGATGATATTGCTGCCATTTACAAATTACCACAAATATAGTGACTTCAAATAGCATGAATATATCGTCTTACATTTCTGTAAGAATCCCAACACAGGTCTCCCTGAAATAAACCAAGTGTTAGCAGAGCTACATCTTTTTCTATAAGCAGCTCTAGGGGAGAATCTTATTTCCCTGCCTCTTCCAGCCTTTAGAGGCCTTTCTGTGGTTTTTCCACATACACCCCTGCCATTCAGAACCAGCAATGAGATATCAAATCCTTCTCAGGCTAACAGCTCTCTGACCAGAGCTGGGAAAGGTTATTTAACTACTAAGCACTCCTGTGGTTAAACTGGGTCCACCCAGGTAATCCAGGACAGTCTCTTTGTCCCAAAATCCTTAACCTTAATCATGTTGGCAAAGTCTCTTTGGCCATGTGAAGTAAGCTATTCACAGGTTGCAGTGATTAGGGTGTGGATATCATTGGGGCCATTATTTTCCCTCATAGACATTTTAAAAATAGACATTTAAATTTGGGGATCAACTGATCAATACATACAAAAATACAAGGACATTTTAAAAATAACTCTTTCCAGAATCTATAGTCCCTGTCATAGGCCAATAATAGTTCTCCAAACAAGTCTACATCATAATGTCAGCTCCGATTTGGTCATATACTCTGTGTTCCTGGCAATGGATTCGTACCACATGTCCAGACATTCATTGTTAACAACCCTCTGATATAATTGTATCTAAATAGAAGCAAATAAAGGTAGTATTAATATTTACCAATTTTTAAGTAAATATGAGAAGTATTAATTACTTAGATTGGCTGTCTGTGACACTCTATCCCAGAGAGCTGCCAAATCTACCACTTAACTCTAACTTTTGAGAGGATTGGTGGCATATGTACATTAGTCACTTTCTCTTAATTTTCTAAATCACAAGGTATATGGTACTTTTCTTTTTTTTCTGCCAAATACATTTATTTTATTTTTTCAGTGTTACACGATTAATTGTTCATGCTCCACACCCAGTGCTCCATGCAATACGTGCCCTCCTCAATACCCACCACCAGGATAACCCAAACCCCCACACCCTCCCCTCCAAAACCCTCAGTTTGTTGCTCAGAGTCCACAGTCTCTCATGGTTCATCACTCCCTCCGATTTCTCCCCATTCACCCTTCCCTTCCTTCTCACAATGTCCTCCATGTTTTTCCTTATGCTCCACATGTGAGACCATAAGATAATTGACTCTCTCCGCTTGACTTATTTCACTCCGCATAATCTCTTCCAGTCCCATCCATGTTGAGACAAAAATTGGATATTCATTCTTTCTGATGGAGGCATAATATTCCATTGTATATATGTACCATATCTTCTTTATCCATTCATCTGTTGAAGGGCATTTTGGTTCTTTCCACAGTTTGGCAATTGTGGCCATTGCTGCTATGAACATTGGGGTACATGTGGCCCTTCTTTGTACTGTATCTGCATCTTTGGGGTAAATACCTAGTAGTGCAATTGCAGGGCCATAGGGTAGCTCTATTTTTAATTTCTTGAGAAATCTCCACAGTGTTTTCCAAAGTGGCCGCACCAACTTACATTCCCAACAACAGTGGAAGAGGGTTCCCCTTTCTCCATACCCTCCCCAACATTTGTTGTTTACTTACTTGTTGATTTTGGCCGTTTTAACTGGTGTAAGGTGGTATCTCAGTGTGGTTTTGATTTGAATCTCCCTGATGGCTAATGATGATGAACATTTTTTCATGTGTCTGTTAGCCATTTGTATGTCTTCTTTGGAGAAGTGTCTGTTCATGTCTTCTGCCCATTTTTTGATGTGATTATCTGATTTGTGAGTGTTGAGTTTGAGGAGTTTCTTTTTTAATGAAATATATAAAACTGAGTCTGAAATTTATCTGGTAATAGAATTTAAATAAGTCAAATTAGCAAATGTTTACTGAAGCTCTACTAAGAGGGAAAGGCATTTGCTTGACAGTTAATTTAAAAAACAAACAAACAAAAACCCTCATAATTAATTTGAGTGTATAGTACATGTTTTATTAATAATAAACTGCTTTATCAAACTCTTTAGTCATCTTCATTCCACAAGATGGTTGTAGAAGACATGGTAATAGTTGACTATGAGACAAAATTTGGTTGTATTTGATGCATAGCTATCTATAATTCTGAAGACGAATGGATGCCATATGCAAAGACAATTTGAGAAAGCAAATCACAGATGAATGACATGAGTTTTCTTTATTTTTGAATCCTAATGACTCACAGAAGGAGGTAATCTTTAGGCCCTGCTTTTTATATAGAACATAAAGAAAGCAGAAGAGCAAATTCCTTTCATCTTCTTCACTCACCTAGACCTACTTCTTGGTCGAATTCCATATCTTGCATATTTTGGTCAGAAACAAAATGTCTACATGAAATAAAATCTAACTTTGCATAAGCAATATGGCCACGAAATGATCCTCCATATGCTTGTTAGTTTCATGGTAAGTCTGCTTTGTCCTGGAATGGATAAAATTCATCCGAGGCTACAAGTACTGCTGGGAGGCTCATCAAGCTGTGATCAATGTAGCTTTTGATCTTTTAAGGTCCCCACATTGGACATAATCCTTCTAAAGATTTGAAATCCATGCTCTTATGGTTGCCAACTAAGAAAAGGAGATTTGGCAGTAGATAAGAAAATTGGAGCTGTGATTATTTCTAATATTCTGACTGCTCTAATTGGTTGTCCCAGGAAATGAAAGTAAGTGAACATTTTAGATTGTAAAGCATCATTATTTGTTAGCTTTAGTTTTTCCATTTGGCCAGTAAATCAACTGCCTAAGATTGGAGATTTAATTCTAAAAACAGTATTTGATTGGGGAACTATCTTGCAGACATGTGACAAATTGCAAAAGTTAAGAAACCTTTGGCAAAAAAAGGGGCATGAGAAAGAATAGTTAAGTGATATAATTAAGAAATGCACTTAAGAAAATATTCACAACTTCACCCAACTTGATATTTTGAAACCTAAACTTCTCATATTTCAGTAAATGTGCAGTCAATTTGGAATCTAAAGGTCTACTTTTTTTTTATGTGTGTTCACTTGTCCTTTTGATTCGAGAGCAACTTATAGTTGCTGAACTTTTCATTAAATGGACTATGACTTAAATTTCTAACTTTGGACTCCCATTAGGTATATAAGTATTTTTCCTCTTGATCTCTCTTGATAGTCTGGCATGGTACTTCAGCATGAGGCATATAGATCATGTTACTCTATGTACTAAAATAAGCCAATGATTCTGCATTGCTTAATCAGAAATTATCCACATCAACTGTATTCAAACTGAAGGGAGGGGGGACATATGTGGCTGAGTTCTACACTTGTGCTGGGCCTATTTGTCCCTGGAACCATTCCTCATGTTTTTCCTGCTATTCTGGCTCCCACACGTCATAGGAAACATTTCCTAGACTCAATTCAGCTGCCTTCTGGCAATGTTTAGCCTATTGGAAGCACTGGCAGGAACTCCTGGCAAGGGCAGTCTACTGCAGACTACTTTTTTTTTTTTTTATAGGTTCCAGGTACATAGAACAGATTCATTTAGTTTCAAGTTCTTTTTATGTTACTGGCTCCTTGGTGCCAGCTAATACCACCTTCTCCCTCCAGTTCTTTGTCCTAACTATGATCATGGTTTCCAAGTAGCTTCCAGGTACTTCTCCATCTACTCTTTGAATCTCAGATTTTCAGCACCTATATATCAACTCCCTGTACCATATTCACTCTATTACAAATATTTGCCGTGTATCCCTCTTTCCTGAGTAGCCTTTGATTGATCCAGGACCCTCACATGCTTTGTAACTAGATCTGCTCCTTGTTTACACATTGTGATGCTGGATCTCTAAGCAATCCTTTGAATGAAGAGGGGATTCTGAATCCACATAAAAGGCTTCAAACTTAGCTTAGATGCAAAATCTAAGTTCCCCAAGAATTCAGCACTTCTAGTCCCTATTCCCATCCTGATTTGGTATCCTTATTCCTAGTTTCTGCCTAAAATGTACTCCAGGAACTCTAGCCATATACTCACTTGCCCATGATCACAATTTTGTTGATACCATTGTCTCTTAACAAATACCCTTCCTTCTTAACTACCCATGTTAAAATCTTACCCAAAATTCATGGGCATGAACAAATACTATAGTTTCTCATTATTTACAGATTTCATAGTTGCAAATTTTCCTGCCCACTGTAATTTACTTATAATCCCCAAGTCACTCTCACTGTCATTTGCAGACGTAGGTGGAATGGGGAAAAATTTCCCACTGTCTCCCAAAGACAGTGTTCCTTGTCAAGGTAGAACGAAGGTGGTATTCTGTCTTATTTCAGCTCTCCTATGTAAACAGAGTCCTTTTCATAGTCTACTTAGTACCAGGCTTTTCACATTTTTGTGCATTTTGTTGGTGACTTTACTGTTTAAAATAGCTCCCAGGTGTAGTGCTGAGGTGCTGTCTGGTATTCTTAATTGCAAGAAGACTGGGATGTGACTTACAGAGAAAATATGTGTTGTATAAGCTTTTTTCAGTCATGAGTTATGTGCTATTGACCATGAATTCGGTGTTGATGAATCAAGATATATATTAAATAAGGTGTTTTACTTTTTTTTTAAAAGATTTATTTAGTTTAGAGGAGGGAAGGACAGAGGGATAGAGAGAAACTGAAGCAGACTCCTCACGAAGCACAGAGATGACACGGCTCAATCTCACAACCCTGAGATCATGACCTGAGCCAAAATCAAAAGTCGGAGGCATAAATGACTGAACCACCCAGGATCCCCATATTAAATAAGATGTCTTTAAAAGGAAATACACATAATGTAAGATTGTGTGTTGATTGGCTGACAAAAATGCCATGATTAGATGCTCAAAGTAAACTAACCCAGTTTTCTCCTAGAAGCAATGATTTAATATTTGCAAATTCATTGCTCAAGGTTGACTCTATAGAATGTAACTGAACAAGAATAATGTGGATCTAGTGTATTCCCCTGCTTAGGAAGCTTCCTCCAATCTCTCTTCCTTCCAGTTTCCTCTGCTTTAATTTCCTATAACCCTTTTCTGTAATTCCTTCCCCTCTTCTGACTAAGACATGCTTAAATATTCAGAGTGAGCAATAGAAATATCTCTTAACAGAACAAACTCAAAGATGAAAAGTAAGGTGCTCCTGGGTGGCTCAGTGGGTTAAAGCCTCTGCCTTTAGTTCAGGTCATGATCTCAGGGTCCTGGGATCGAGCCCCGCATTGGGCTCTCTGCTCAGCAGGGAGCCTGCTTCCCGTTCCCTCTCTCTGCCTGCCTCTCTGCCTACTCGTGATCTCTCTGTCAAATAAATAAATAAAATCTTAAAAAAAAAAAAAAGATGAAAAGTAAGCCAAGAATAAGTGGGTAACCAAAGTCCGTAAGCCAGAAAAAGAGGGATAAGTACTGTGGAAGATTGAAATCTTAAATCTCTAGCAGAATTAAGGAAATCTCAGAGCAAATAGCAAATGGGGATTCTTGAAAAAAAAGCCTCCAGTTGGTGGTGTTGTATATGACCAGCTTTTATGCACTCACTATAAAATGGTTTTGAGGAAGATTGACTGCACTAAAAGTGCCAGAAATTAGGCAGACACCTGTCATCACTTTGTGCCTTCTATTACAACTCTTTATGGCCTTGTCATATTCTAACTAGACTGTAAGCTTAGGATCTGGCTATGATTCATTTGTGTTAGTGTCTAACAATCTCCCACACATAATCACTATAAATATTTCTTGAATAAGTACATGCAAGAATAGATCCTATTGTACCCTCCATTAATGTAAAAACTGCAACTTTTATTAGTTAATAATAATCTGATTTTCAGGTGAACTCTGTATTGCTTAAGTGTCAGTCACATGGCTCATGATTATTTTTCTTTTAATATTTGAAAGACTAGACAGATTCTTTGTGTAACCTAATGTAGATCAAGTGTAATACCACCAGTATGAGTATTAAATAAATTGCAGTTGTTGTATTATAAGTTTTACAGAATTTTTGCAAGCAATTTAGTAAATATAAAATGTATTATTATTTTTAGTAGATAATACTTTTTACAGAAATGGTGACTTTAAAGTTTATGAAATGGACTTCAAACAACTAATGTGTTCATAAGGAAATGATGCTATTGGCCAATGCCATTACTTTATCTTTATTCCTATTGCATTTTCTCAAAAGTATTTTGAACTTTAGAGAATATACAATACTAGGTATACATCAAATTTTAGCTGAAGGTGATCATTACTAAGAAGGTTATTGCCTTGGTTCTTAGGCATTGTAGATGTCTTATGTAACAAAATGGTAACTGCATTAATCTAAGTCTGTTCCTTATAAATTTTTTCTAAAATTATAAAGAAACTTTCTCAAATGTTTGGGCCAATATATTATTTATTATCTCAGACATTTCCTAGGGGAATGATGCCAAATTGACTTGAAAACAGTAATTATATTAGAAAAATATGGAATTGATATAGTCAAATATTCCTTTCTCATTCATTCTTTGAATAATTAACTTTAGGAAAAAAGCTGTTATGTAACTCCATCTGCTTATTTTAGTTGCAATCATATTTGTGGAAACTAAAGTTGAAAATTAGCCTTCTTATAAATCACTATCTTTATAGCTAGCCATCATTTTCTTAGTCTAAATGATAAGGTTTTCCACAGTAGAAAAGCTATAAGCCATGCTCAAAAAAGCACTTTTCTAGCATTCTTCTGGTTCCAAAAATTATGATTGGATCTTTTTTTCAATTCCAACTTCAATGGGCCCTTTACATGAAATTGCTGTGCTCAATAGCATAGAAAGAAAAAGCTTCATCAAGGAGATCTTTTGATGTTCATTCCCGAGAAGCTACATTGTGTCTTATTGCTACTTAGGTTTGCTAAGGAACTAAATGGATTGTAAGGTGATGATCTGGAGAAATAACAGAACTAAAAATAATTCTTTCCTATTATAGAATAGCAGAATACGAATTTATCTGGCATTTCTACCAAGGCAAATTACATGTAGTTTTACTTCTAGCAGCCGTATGTATTTTTGCAGTTTTAGCCATATTCTGCTTCAATGTGCAGTATTGTCAAATGTTTCACTGAATCATAATCCTTAATCCTGGGAATGAATCAAAATGTTCTATAAAAAGTCTTCTGTTCATTGAAAAGCATAAATATTGTCAAATAAATTAGAATACTTTATCAAATCATTTGATACTAGAGATCCAAAACTCATTTACTGACAGTATCATTTCTTTCTGTCTCTCTCTCACACATACACACACACACACACTGACAGGCTCATTGTTCTTAATCTCCTTTAATGATTCCAGCAAATAATAAGTTTTTGTGGAATGTAGAGGTAACAGTGACTTGCCTGCCTTTTCCCCCATTTCCCACCCAAGAACCTAAAAGTAAGAAGAACATGTAGCTGACTTTTGAGGAATGAACAAAAATATTTAACTCATAATAATAAGAGACTGGAGCCATGGAACTGCATCTAACCCTAAATCAGTCCATGATGTGTTAAAAAATAGGGAACCAGAAAGCAAGAGTAGGGTAGGCAAGAAAAAAAACGTGATGGTGTAGATCAAGTGTTGGCCCCGGTGGTACTGAGTCTATATAAACAATGAACTAGATCACAAGAAAGGAATTCCATGTGGAGAAACAGGATATTTTATCAGGTTTTATTCTGGCCTTGATAAATAACCCCAGCTCAACCCATTTATCTTTGCTTTAGTTCTCTGCTTATTATGATTAAACTTCTCTGCTCAGTTTCTCAGATTCTCAGGCGTCTTACAGAAGAAAAAGGAAAAATGTTGTGCTCTAGAAAATGGATGTGAGCAGCCCAGTGACTAGAAAGCTTTTTAGTCTCCATTATAAATTAATAAAGACATCAGTGAGTATTAATTCTACACTGGCATCAGGTGAGTATCATTATATTGATTTGTCTCCCTAACAACCAAATTATTTCTCACCATATTGATAAAAGTTCTATTTCCAAGGATGAAGACCACACATTAAACTTTGGTAAATTTAGCACAATATTGCCATTCTTTGAGTTCTGCTGACTTAGATAAATCATAGCATAGCTACATGACTGTCTGCCAGACACTATGAAAAAAATAATATCTAATAGTAAATTAAAGGGATAACTGGGTGGCTCAATTGGTTAAGCCTTTGCCTTAAGCTCAGGTCATGACCCAGGGTCCTGGGATCAAGTCCTACATTGGATTCCTTGCTCACTGTGAGCCTGCTTCTCCCTCTGCTTGCTGCTCCCTCAGCTTGTGTGCTCTCTCTGACAGATAAAATCTTTTAAAAAATTATAGTAAGCTATACAAGTTATTTCACAACATATGCAATAATTTTAGTTATCTTCTTTACATTAACATGAGAAAACTGCTCTTAGTTTTAACTCTAGGACCTTCTAATATTAGGTATTTTTAACTTACAATTAGGCAATTTCACATGATTTAAGTTAGGACAGCACTATTTTATTAGTCTCTCTCTCAACATATTTTGCAATGATATATCTTTTCTTTGTTCCTTAAGCTTCGCCCCTCTACTCGTCCTTCTTTTCAATTTATACCAAAGAGATCATTTTACACTTGTGGGTGCCTGGGCCTTGTTTGCTCTAAGCTGCATTTTCTCCCTAATTACACTCTGGTGCCAAAGAAATGATTTCTGAACTCTAATTTCCCCAGGCTCTCTTCTCACCTGGTGGCCTGATGGGTTTGCCAGTGGGAGGCCCTGGTGGGAGGGTGGAAGAGTAAGACAGAAGAAACTAGAGCCATTCTTCTTCTCCTCTGTCTCTATGTTTTGGCGTGTCTCTGGCAGGAGCTGTATCTTCTCCTTCTCCCACTGGACAGGCTCTATTTCTAGCTTCCTTGGGATGACTTCAGCCTGGAATCAGTTATATCTTCTTTTCTTCATGACCTTCCCATTTAGGAGTATAAAAATGATTAAAGGCGCCTGGGTGGCTCAGTCGTTAAGCGTCTGCCTTGGGCTCAGGTCATGATTCCAGAGTCCTAGGATCGAGCCCCGCATCGGGCTCTCTGCACGGCAGGGAGCCTGCTTCCCCCGCTACCATTCCCTCTGCTTGTGTTCCCTCTCTCGCTGTGTTTCCATGTCAAATAAATAAAATCTTAAAAAA
>CM053603.1:151757732-151781907 GCA_028646535.1 Procyon lotor
TTACAATTTTCTTAATATTTTCTTTTCTTTAGCTTACCTCATTGTAAAACCATAGTCCATAATATATATAACATACAAAATAAATGTTATTGACTGTTTATGTCAATAAACAGTCTTCTGGTCAACAGTAGACTATTAGAAGCCTGGTAAGACTTCTGGTCAACAGTAGACTATTAGAAGTTAAGTTTCGAGGGAATCAAAAGTTATACTCAGGTTTTTGACTGCACACAGTGTTGGCGTCCCTAACCCCCACATTGTTCAACAGTCAACCTTCATATGGATTGATGGACCTTCAACTCCAGTAATTTTTTTTTTTTTAAGAATCTATTTGTTTGACAGTGAGAGAGAGTACAAGCAGGGGGAGTGGCAGGAAGAGGGAGAAGCAGGCTCCTGCTGAACAGAGAGCCTGACATGGGGCTGGATCCCAGGACCCTGAGATCATGACCAGAGCCAAAGGCAGATGCTTAACTGACTGAGCCACCCAGGCACCCCCAATTCTAGTTATTTAATACAATCATTGGAACAAACAAAAGCACATAAATAGGATATGTACAATGGAACAAAAATCAGGTTGCCTTCAAAATGTATCTGTGCTGGATGCCTGGGCAGCTCAGTTAGTTAAGCATCTGCCTTTGGCTCAGGTCATGATCCCCAGTGTCCTGGGATTGAGTCCGGCACTGGACTCCTTGCTTAGGAGGGAGCCTGCTTTTCCCTCTGCCTGTTGTTCCCCCTGCTTGTGCTCACTCTCTCTAACAAATAAATAAATAAAATCTTAAATAAAAAAAAAAGTATCTGTGCAATATCAAACAGTAGGAAAAAATGAAACAATATATTGTTTTTTAAAAACAACATTTTTTTAAAAAATTTAAAAAAATGAGTGCTCAGTCACACATCATTTAGGTATAATAGTTAAATATGCAAAGATAGAGATAGTCTTAATGATTAATTGCATAAAAACTTGCTAAAAAAGTGAGAAATGAATGAAAATTAGGAACCCATTATCTGGGTTATTATGACTGAAAAGGACTTAATTTTGAGCATTAAATCAAATCAACATACAGAGCTAACATAATTTATTATAAATTTTCATGCAAAATTCAATTAAAAAATGGAAAATTGGATAATAATTAAATCCTGAGTCAAATTAATGAAATTATGTAAAAGGATGGAGGTGGTGGGGATACTGTTATTCCAAAGGGTGGAACAAAAATGTTGTATTTCTGATCTTTCTTATCAGAGTTTCAAAACGATTGTTATATTCTTTATGTTTATAAGAAAAATGGAAACATGAATTTTTAAAGTTTATTATAAAAATATTGAAATATTTTGACAGAAGAAAAGGGCTCCTAGAATTTGTCATTAAGAAATAATCCCATATGTAGAATAAAGTACATGAATATTTTAGTACTACATTATTTTTAAAGCAGAAACTTGGAAATAACCTCTTTAATGCTAGGGAAATGGTTACATAAGTATAGTTATCCATAATATAGTTAATAAGTTAGGCATTAAAAATGATGGTGAGAAATAATTCTTTTTTTTTTTTAAAGATTTTTTTATTTATTTGACAGAAAGAAACACAGCGAGAGAGGGAATACAAGCAGAGGGAATGGTAGTGGGAGAAGCAGGCTTCCCACCAAGCAGGGAGCCCGATGCGGGGCTGGATCCTAGGACCATGGGATCATGACCTGAGCCAAAGGCAGGCGCTAAACGACTGAGCCACCTAGGTGCCCCAGAAATAATTCTTAATACTGGGGAAATGCTAATAATTTTGAGTGAAAAATTAAAGTGTATGTAATCTATGTGTGTATGCACACACAGGCATGCTACACACTGCATACATAGTACTTAAAAAATTCGCTGCCTACCTAAACTGTATGTTGAAACAAGTACACAAAAATTTTTCCTGTTGTGTAATGGCCATGAAACCTATAAAGTCATCGCAAACATTGAATTAGTCATATTAAACTATTACTCCCCAGGAAAATACAAAATTATGTCCTAAAAGCTTTTGGTCACAGCATTTTCATCAATTAATCTATACATAAATTTGTTTTATGTGTTTCTATTTAAAAACACTATATTTCTTACAAGTAATTATGTTCAGTATTTCTTCATAATAAAGCACTAGTCATGGAAGGTTTAACATTTTCCTGATTCTGGGCACGTGGCTGTAAATTACTTTGGCTTTCAGCCTCACAACAGTGATGTCCAGAACACTTTTTTTAATGTCATCATCTCATAAATTCACAAATTTAGCCATTTTCTATTTTTTACATAACTTCATCAAGCAGGATAGGCGTTACTTTAGCACTTTCTGGAGCAGCCTCACGTATAAATCAATGAATTTTTTCTTCTTTATCCTGGATATGTCATGTTGTTGATTCATTAATGTTGGACTCAAGGCCAACAGCTCTATAACTCAGGCTTGAGTGAAACTTAATCAACACGTGTGTTTTGTCCTCCTTAAGACACATCACAGGGGCGCCTGGGTGGCTCAGTCGTTAAGCCTCTGCCTTCGGCTCAGTTCATGATCCCAGGGTCCCGGGATCGAGCCCCGCATCGGGCTCCCTGCTCCGCAGGAAGCCTGCTTCTCCCGCTACCATTCCCTCTGCTTGTGTTCCCTCTCTCACTGTGTTTCTCTGTCAAATAAAAAATAAATAAATAAAAATAAAAAAGACACATCACAGCTTCTTGTCCTTAGGAACACTAGAGAGCACTTTAGTCCTGTATTTGGAGCCCATTTTAAACAACAAATCACCAACAAAAAGTCCATGAATGCACACACATGGCACTGAACTGACTGGGGAAAGGACACTAGCTTGTAACATAAGAGCTGAAGCGAGAGGGCAGAACGTGGCCTTCTTTGACCTCAGCTGGTCATGTGTGTTGTAGAGTGTTCACTGTTGTAGCAGATGTTCACTGCTTTGTGCATATCCACAAATGATCTGGAATGATTGTGAAAAACTTTGGGAGTATTGATTTGGGGATTGCAAATAAATTTTAGTAAGTGAATTTGCCAATGCAGAATCTGTGAATAGTGAGGGTCAAGTGTGTGTGTGTGTGTGTGTGTGTGTGTATAGCATAGTTCATTGAATTCACATGTTTTTATACCTAGAAAATATAAGATAATTGGCTGAGAAATAAAGTTTTTTCTATAAAAATTATCAGTTTTCTTGTATGTAAAGAAAAAACCTCATTCGTAATGATAAAATTCTTAGTTCTTAATATTTAATATTTAAATTAATAATTTTTATTTAATTACATATTTAGTTGGTTATCAAATTTGATTGGTTAATTATAAACTTAGTTGTCAATAATTTTGGTAGGGAAATTTTAAAAAGATATTTTAAAGAAGTCTGGAAAAATATGCAAAAAATGCCAAATGGTATTTTCAGAAAGAGCATAGCATTTCATAGCAAATATTAAAATGAACTTTAGTCACAGAAGACTGGACAAAAAAGAATGGAGCATAATGGATAACCAGAAACACCCCTTATTGTGTATAAGTGTTTAATAAGCAATGAAGAGGCATCATACCTTAGCAGAAAAAAAAAATCAGTAAATACAGGCGTACTTCATTTTATTGTGCTATGTTATTATACTTCATAGATATTACATTTCTTTTTTTTTTTATTTGAGATGGGGCCAGTGTGAGAGAGAGCATGAGTTGGGGGAGAGGTAGAGGGAAGAGAAGCAGTCTCTCCACTGAACAGGAGCCCTACACGGGGCTCGATCCCAGGACTCTGAGATCAGGACCTGAGTCAAAGGCAGATGCTTAATCAACCCACGCACCCCAACAGATATTATGTTTTTTACAAATTGAAGGTTTGTGGCAATCCTGCATGGAACAAGGCTGTTGGTGCCATTTTTCCAACAGCATTTGTTCACTTTTGTGTCTTTGTGTCACATTTTGGTAATTCTTACACTATTTCAAACTTTGAAAAAAATTATATTTTTCAGAGTGATCCATGATCACTGACTATGACATGCCAAAAACTCAGATGATGGTTACTATTTTTTAGCAATAAAGTATTTTTTAAGATTTATTTATTTATTTGAAGGAGAGAGAGCAGGGGTCGTAGTAGAGGGACAGAGGAAGAGGGGGAGAGTCTTAAGCCAACTCTGCACTGAGCGGACTCTGAGATCACAATCTGAGCTGAAACCAAGACTCAGATGCTTAACCAATTATGCCACTCAAGTACCCCTAGTAACAGAGTATTTTTAAATTAAGGTCTACACATTGTTTTTTAGATATAAGAGTATTGCACACTTAATAGACTATAATATAGTGTAAATTTTACATAAAAGACCAAAAAGTTTGACTAGTTTTATTGAGATATTTGCTTTATTGCAGTGGTCTGAGCCCGAACCTAGCAATATCTTTGCGGTATACCTATAGTGTTAGGTTGAGACTCTTATTTATTAATGTGTTTATGTGTATGTGTGTATGTTTATGTGTAAACATAAAATTTATGTGTAAATTTTAGAGTTTTATCTCACATGCTGCTTCAATATTAATTAAAACTATTTTTTAAATATTTTATTATTTATTTGACAGAGAGAAAGAGATCACAAGTAGGCAGAGAGGCAGGCAGAGGGAGAGGGGGAAGCGGGCTCCCTGCTGAGCAGAGAGCCCAGTGCGGGGCTCGATCCCAGGACTCTGAGATCATGACCTGAGCTGAAGGCAGAGGCTTAACCCACTGAGTCACCAGGCACCCCTAAAACTATTGTTTTAATAAGTTATTTTTTATTTAAAACAAGGCACTCAAGCCCTCTTCATCTTGAATTCTTCATTTATAAAATGAGGTAGTAGATCTATAAGCCATTTTTAATGACAGCAAGTTGGTAGCTTGAAATTGACCATGGCAGGAATATTTTCACCAGGGAAATTGGCAAATGCTCCCAATTAGGCTTTTTTTCTCCCAGAAAATCAGTGTTTGAACTTGTGTCCACACACTACTATTTATACTTTTATAGATTATAGCTGTGTTACAATATAAAGCATTTATTAATCTAAAATAATTTCTAATGAGTAAGAATTTCAATAGCATGAAGGGATTCTTTGTGAAAACCAGAATGCTGTGAAATTATATTTTTGTATAAAGACAGAGATTGAGAATAATATGGAGATGTTTGGGATATAAAATACTAGGTGTTGCCCTTTCAGCCATGTCAATGACCTAAAGTAGTGAAATTCAGTTCTAACTACACATTTGAATCACATGAGACACTTCCTGGGATCTCTGCCCCAACATTTTATGATTTAATTGATTTGAAATAGGGCTCAAGCACCCAAGTTCATTTAAAAGTTCCTGAAGTGAATCTACTGTGTAGTCAGATTGCTCTAAGGTAATTATATAGTGATAAGGTAATAATGTAATTAAATAGTGTTCTCTAACTATATAATTAGGGAACTTCACCTTCCAAGTTCCCATTTATGCCAAGATGTGCTTGAGGATAAAGTTTTGTTTAGTTTTAAAAGTTGCCCTTAAAAATTTAAGTTTTTGTACCTCTGCCTTTACAGATTGTCAAGGGAGAATATGGTAAATGAAGGACCTCAAAGCTACTTTCTTTGGATATTGAAAAAATCAACCTGTTGCTTAGACTAGCAAATTAAGCTATGAATAGAATGTCTATAATTCTAAGGCTGACATAATTCCAAATCAGCAAGGAGGAAAACTGGAAATAAGGAAAATTCACCAATCTAATAGGAAACAAAAAAATGAGTAAATATATGATGCATAGAAATAGCATTTCCCAGGATGCCGAGGTGGCTTAGTAGGTTAAGCATAAGCCTTTGGCCCAGGTGATGATCCCACGGTCCTGGGATCAAGTTCGGCATCAGGCTTCTTGCTCAGCAGGGATCCTGCTTCTCCCTCTGCTTTCCACTCCCTCTGCTTGTGCACACTCTGTCTCTGTCTCTGTCTCTCTCTCTCTCTCGCTCTTGCTCTTGTTCTCACTCTATCTCTGGCAAATAAATAAATAAAATCTTTGAAAAAAAGAAAAAAAGAAATAACTTTTCCCAAACCACTAATATGGTCAAAATAACATCAATGACATAAATCTAAACATGAACTAAACATGACAATTAAAAGATGAGAAAGACTTTATTAAAGAACATCCCAATTATATGTTATATATGTATATGAGAGAGATACAGAAACAAAGAAAGGAGAAAGTTTTAGGCATTTGCTCATTTTTTTCATTTACTCATTTTTTTTCCCCTGAGTGCCTACTGTGTGCTGGGCAGCTTTCTGTGTTCTATCAGTAGAGCCATAAAACAAATCTCTGCCCTCCTGGAGCTTCTGTTCTTAGATAGTGGGGATGAGGTCAAAGGGTGACAGACTTTAACTAAAGTAACTAACTGTTCTATTCTATATTAGGAGAAGGAAATGTTTTATGAGGAAAAATAAAAAAGAAAACGATGTTAGAAAATTTGAAGAGGGTGCAATTTAAAATAAAATGATCGGGCGCCTGGGTGGCTCAGTTGGTTAAGTGTCTGCCTTGGGCCCAGGTCATACTCTTGGAATTCTGGGATGGAGTCCCGCATCAGTCTCCCTGCTTGGCAGGGAGTCTGCTTCTCCCTCTGCCTCTCCCCCTGCTTGTGCTCACGTGCGTGCTCTCTCTCTCATACTGTCTCGGGCTCTCTCTCTCAAGTAAATCAATAAAATATTTAAAAAATAAATAAATAAAATAGAATGATGAGGGAGGCAGAACATAAAATGAAATTTGAGTAAATTCAAATGGAGAGGGCACTGTCTGAGCAGCATGGATAGTGGTAGCTGGGATCCTGGAAGGAACTGGCCACTGGGGACCCTGCCTTGGATGTGCAAGGACTGGCAAGGAAGTCTGAATGAACAGAGGAAATGAGGACAGGGAGGTCATGTCCAGATTGCGGAGAACTTTTTGATCATATAAGGATTTTGCCTTTTATACTGAGTGGAATTAAAAGCTACCAAAGTATTATCAACAGTGGATGAAACTGGCTTTTCTGCTAAGAGTCACACCCTAACAGTTGATTAATGAGAAAGGGACGACCAGGAGGATGTTGTGTTAATCTGCATGAGAGAAGATGGTGATTTAGACCAATATGGCAGCAATGGAGGTACCAGGAAATAGAGCCTAAGGGATTCTCCTCATAATTGCATAAGAACAAAGAGGAATCAGAAATAATGCTAGTATTTCTGAGTAATGGGACATAGGAAATTTACATTAACTGAGATAAAGTTTTTAGGGGTTGCAGATAGGAGAGGGAGAAGGTAGGATTTTGAGTTGAAGTCACTGTGAACTGACAGGAATGTCAATGGAGATTAAGGCTGCTTATAGTGAATTTAAAAAGAATGGAAGAGGAGGAGGTAGAGTGAGCTCAGTTTTACAGCAAAAAAAAGAAGAATGGGGCAGTAGTTGAAAGGCAAAGTAGTGCCAAGACTCTATTCACGGGATCTATAAAAGCATGTTTATTTGGTGGTAGGTTAAATCTCAGGTAGGGAAATATTTTTGAAACATTTTTATATGTATTTACAATAATCCTTAAATTTACATGACATTATCAATATTTGAGTTGAAACAAACTTTTCTAAACTTACAATGATAAATATAAAATATGTTATTTTTTCCAAATTTCTTATATTTGAAATCTATGATTATTTATTCTGTTTCAAATCAATTCCACATTTGTACTAATTTTATATTATTTTGTACTCTTTTCCAAAAGAAGGCCCTTCAAATTTTAAGCTCTGGCTCTACAAAACCCTGGATCTGCCTTTGGCAAGATGTCCCTGGGAAGTTTAAAGTAATAGAATTTAGAATGCAAAAGGAGAGTTCATACATTGAAATTAGAGATGGGGTAGAGTACATGGATGAAAATGCAGGGAGGTGGGAGAAGAGATTGTGGGAGCTTCTAGGAACTTTCCAATTATTTTATGTTTTCTCAGTGAAATAAGAGAATTTCACATTCTCAGTGAAATGAGAATGGATATGTTAGAAATTTGAGGAATGAGGAAATGACATAAAATCAATGTGAAACAGAGTGAGAAAGTGAATGGAATGATTCTTGAGCAGCATTGAGAGCCCACTTGAGGTTGGTGATCATGAGAATGAAGCATCACTTAGTGTGGCCTTTTGCTTTCCCTCTCTGGGAAAGATGCATGAAACAGCCAAAATGGCTTTATCTGAGTGATTTCGTCACACCAAGAGAGAAAGACAAGATAGTTGAAGAAGTGTTCCAGAGAGTACCAGAATGTATGATAAGAAATTTTATTTGGCTAAGAAGGAGAATGAGGACACATGAGAGCAGCAATAAGAAGTAGGGTTATTGATGGATTATAGGTCCTTGCGGGGACATAAATAATGTTGAAGTTGAGTTATCAGAAATATAGTCGGTGATATATGGGGAACTGAATATTTCCATAGAGATAAAAGGAAATGTCACCATTATTAGTAATGACATAGTCTGTTAAATGCCCACTAGTGCTGGAGGTAGGGTGGGGGAGAAATCAAGGAACAGTATCTTGGAATTATTCATCAAATGAATATTAAAATCAACAAGAATTATGTCAGGAATAACGTTGTAGAGAGTGCAATGAATCTAGATCCTGCTGATGACAGCAATGAAAAGGGAGTGTAGATGATGTGGTTAGATGATAGCACATTTAAAGTGGAGGAGGTTTTGAGAGGAGGGGGCGGTGAATAGTCTTAAAGCTAGGATGAGGAACAAGGGAAAAATCTTCCTTACCCTCTAGCCCGATGGCACTTGAGGATGGAAAAGAGAACTTCTAAACTTCAGAGGAAAGTGCTGTTTCCATGCGAGAGCAGTAGCAAGTGAGAGGCATGATAAGGGAAATAAAATGATGTAACCAAAAAAATTAAAACAAATTGATGGCACTATATTAATGCAGCCCAAACTGACAAAGGCAAATAAACAATGTTAGGGACAATTTCTAGACGTTTTGGCTACATCTGTTCCTATAATGTAGCCATGATTGTTCCACACAGCAGTTGAAACTAGTGTTCAAGTCCTCAAGAGAATCTACTTGGCACCCACCAATGCACATTCTGAAAGTACAAAGGAGTTAACATTGGTGAAGCCATTTTTGACCAATGAGGATGGAGGTGCTTTTGTGTCCTGGGCAAATAGTTCTGACATTCATTCATAAGGTAATTAAGAACATCCTCTGAAATGTAGTACTAGGTGCCAAGAGTGATGACCAACTCCATAAGACATCCTTGACTGGCTTTCCTTCCTTCCTTATTCCACTTGGCTTGTCCCCCTCTCTTGCTCCCTGGCATCTTCTCCAAATAAATTACCTGCCTGCAAGCCATTGTCTCAGGCTCTGCTTTTAAAGGAAGCCAAGCTAAGTATGTAATTATAATATTTTGTGGCCTGGTTTCATATAGGCATATGTGTATAGTTAGATCTTTTAATAGCTCTTATTGTGATCATTTATGTGCACTTCATGTGCCTTTAGAGGTTCCAAAAACTTAAGAGAACCTGATATACTAGTCACATGGTTTCAGTTGAAGAGGAGAATTTGATGAAATGTTTCATAGATTTATAAAATCAATATCTTAAATATTAAGCAAGGCTATGATAGTTCCTCTTTGTGCAAAAGACGTCTCAGATACTGAAGATACTGCCACAACTCTAACCACTTTTTAAAGAGGCACAGAGAACTTTAAGCTTCTCTTGGGACTTTTTAAGAACTTTGGAGATAAACAATCAAGGAAGCTGAGGGTAATGGGCCTCAGAGCAGCAGAGCCCAAGGCTTTAGGAATCCCAAGGAGGGGGATGTGCTCTCTCTGTGGCTCCCAGTCATTCTGTGTTGAACTTGGTCTTCTCCTCCCCTGCTGTAACACAGGCACGCGTTACTGATTCCCAGTCCTCTCTTTGTCTTTTCAAAGTCTCGTGTGTCCACATCCCTGGAGTTTGTCACTAAATCTCCAACTTTATCACTAGCATCATGTTGCTCATTTTCTCCCCAAAACTAGGTACTTCCCTTTATTCATTTTGGTCTTTCTTGCACAAGGAAGCCCGGAACAAATATTCCAAAACGTGGTTGTACTTTGAGAACGAAAAGACAAGTTAAAAAAAAATCTTTTGCTTATTAATTCATAATGGCAAAACAACCAAAAAATGGTGGGGGGAAGGACTCAGAAATTATTATTTTACATATAGAGAGAAATTATTATATAAATTACAAACTTATAATAATTTATACACACACACACACACACACACACACACACTGTGTTTGATGCCCACTAGCAAATTGAACCCCTTACATTAAGCTCAAGAAAGCAATAAACACACTAGTTTGCCTTCATTATAGCTGGCATTTTTTTTTTTAAAGAAGTTGCTGATTTAATAGTAAAAATGAAAATAAAAACTGAGCACACAACCATTAATGTTCTCTCTTACAACTGCCACTGCCATTATTGGATAATGATATTCTGTAATTTTTCTAAATTATTTTTATTAACAGGCAAGTGGAAGCAGCCCACTGTTTGTGTACAGTGTTCATTTGAAACAAAAATAATTGTTTAATTATATCATCATCCATTGAGAATAGTCATTTGAGCAATTTACAAGCAAGGCTCCTCATTATCTAGAAAAGCCGAGTATAATCAATTAAGTTAAATGCTTCACTGAAGCTGAAAGAATTGCCCCCTAAATATTTATTCTGATTACCTGCCATGAGACTAATGTATACAGAACTAAGGCATGAGCTTCAGAAGGACAACCCTATGCCGATTGGTCTCTCTAAACCTTAGCATTAAGCAGTTAACTATGACCAAGCATGTATTTAGTGTCAGCCAATATTGACTAATAATACGAACAGCAGACTAAAATGATTGAACATGTTGGGTCATTAATACCAGGAAGTTTCTTCTTCTTCCAGCTCATGAGGTGAATTCAATCTGGACAAAGTTAAGTCCTTGGGAATTAGAGCTGAAACCACCTATAGTGTTAGGTCAATATTTAAATAACGATGTTTTTGTGAACACCCTAGTTTGTCTTCACCTGGCCAGGATATAATTGGGATACATACAAAATGTGTCTCTGAATTATTCCAGTCTGTATCTGTACAAAAATCTGTAGATCTAATTTTAATCTTTCTTTTGAACTTCAGGTTTCTATAATCAATTACCTACTGGCTGTTCACGAAAGACTCAAATTCAAAATATGCAAAATTAAATTTTTATCTTTCAACCCATACATTTGCTTATCCCTGAGATTCCTGGTCTCATTGAGTGGCTCCACTCCCTTCCCCCTTGACTAATCCAGAAATTCCATTACTACCCTTGACTTCTCTCTCTACCTCCATCTATATGTTCCGCTAATTATGGTCTTCTATCTATTCTAACTTTTTGCTGTCATCCAATATTTACTGAGAATCTAAAAATGTAGTAGGCCAACGCTTCACAGACTTTAATGTGTATACAAATCACTTGGATCTTGCTTGGCTACTAATGCAGTAGTTCTAGAATTCTGTATTTTGAATAATCTCATAGGTGATGCCCATGCTGCCTGGTCCATAGATTATACTCTGAGTAGCAAGGTGCTAGGAAATCTTCTAGGAGGCAGAGATACTACAGTGCCACAGAGTTCTGACCCCGACCATCTTGCATTCTAACGAAGGGAGGCAGAAAATATATAAATCTATCTGTGGAAAATTAGCACTATGAAAAAATAAAGCAGAGTAAAGGGGTACAGTATGAAGGTGAAACTGTTATAGTGTGAGAACATGCATAGACAACACACAAATGAGCATGGCTATGTTCCAATAAAGTATATCTACCAGAACAGGTGATGAGCTGGATTTGGCCACCCAGATCTAGAAAACTTTCCTAATGTGTTGTCTAGAGTGCTGACCAGGATATATTAATTAAAAAGCATGTATTTCATTTGTACTTAGGGATACAGAAAAATAAACCAATATTCACTCAGTAGAGTTTTGTTTTTTTTTTTTTTCAGTTTTAAAAAAGGATTTATTTATTTGAGGGAGAGAAAGAGAGAGAGGGAGTTGTGGGGAAGGACAGAAGGAGAGGGAGAGGAAGAGGGAGAGGGAGAAACGGAATCCCAAGATTCCATTTCTTCACTGAGCAAAGAGCCTGATGCAGGCTTTGATCTCACAACCCTGAGATCATGACTTGAGTCGAAATCAAGAGTCAGATGCTCAACTGACTGAACCACCCAGGAACTCTGGTTTTTTTCACATACTTTTTGATAACAAATTTTATGCTAAGAAGTTTAATGTAGGCTTTTATTTGCAAATTTTGAAGATACTTTGTATTATAGCATAACTTTGTTTTAAAAATATTATTTCATACCCTCGTGTATCTGGTTTCAGTGGTAAGATTATTTAGATAAAATAATAAAATAAATCTAGTACATTTGGGAATCCCTTTCTAAGGAAATGCCACTTTAATGGTTTTCCAGGTACCAGGCAAGACTTTGAAAAACTGTCTGCCCTCTTCCTATTTGTCATAGAAACATATTAGATAGTGTATTCTGGGTGCTTCTCTCTCTCTCTCTCTCTCTCTCTCTCTCTCTCTCTCTCTCTCAATTTGATCATCTCTGTATAATTCATTAAATTACTCAGAAGTCAAGCTTTGACTTTTTATTACAGATATTATTTAAGAATAATATTAGACTTGTTTCTAAGAAAGTTAGACCTGTTTCCATTTTCCTGATGAGAACATTCTCAGATTAATCTTCACAAATCCTTTTGTTTTCTAGGCTCTAGGTGGGTGGTAGTGCCACCTGCTGGTAGATTTGAAGCAAATGTCAGTATCATGAATAAAAGTCTACATGTCCAGCGGGATGAAAAGTGTATTGGTGTGTTGTAAGCAAGAAAATTAGATAATGTTGAGCACTATTCAAGGTGCATAAAAGTGTTTCACTTAAATTGAATTTTATTTTTTAAACATGTATTTTTAAATGCAGTAAAATTGTCTATCTCAGACCTTTAGTAAACTTTTTGGGGATAGTAAAACTTTTTAAACTTTCTAACGAGGAATTTACAACTTTAGGCACCAAAATTTTCTTATTCAACTTTTTTCTTACAATTTTTATAAAATGCCTTTATATTTCTCAACTTTCTTGAGCAGAATATTAAGAGGACAATTTATCTGAAGCACACACACTGATAGCAATCAGACCTTCAATCAACTTCCCACTCGGTTTCCCAAGTCAACTGATGAATGATCATTGCATACATGGTACTAGCCTCTCTCTTTCCCTCCAGTTTTCTTTTCCTAACCATTTGTATTTGTGGAAACCACCCACACAATCAACAGAAACTTGAAACTGCTTTTAAAATAAAATTTTAAAATAATCAGGGTGGAAGTATTCATGTCAGTTTGCAAAAAGGCTTGCAATTTAATCCTAGAGTGTATGTAGAGAGAGAAGGAGAGAAAACCAACTTCTACCTTAGAAAGTGGTTTTTCTTTTTTAATCAACAAATGAACCAAAGGTTTAGCGCCGTATATTAACTCTCAGTAATGACTTTCATTTAACTCATTCCTCCAACTCTTTTGAATAATAGTTAACTACCATTTTCTGAGGGCAGAAAAATAAGTAGAAGAGAAATGGCAAAGCAGACTCACTCTGGAGGTGAAATTGGACACAAAATTTATATAAATGTAGTAGTTTTGTCATGTCAACTTTCTGAGCATTTCTAGAATCTTCTCCGGCAACTGTCCCCCTTCTATTATCTACGTCTTCATGCTGCACTGCATTTACATGGCGATTGCCACTAAAGTACTGAATATGTGGGATATTCACTGTCTCCTTGATGCCGTCCTCAATATGCCTTCCCTGGACTAAAGACCGTGGTATCACTCCCTGCTTCCCTTTGGCTAGATGCCAATATTTCAATATTTCTTTTTTTTTTTCATTATTTCTTTTTTTTAGCTTCATTTTTAATTGTTAAATTTTAAGTCCTTTTTCAGTAAGTAACTTCAAATTCCTTTAAACACATTCAGTAAATAAATATCTATTGCAACCTTTTTTTTTTTTACATGAAGGGTTTTTTTCTGGAAAATGATCAGTAAGGCTAGTGACTTATGAATTCTTGGTTAAGTCTTTGCATCATTGCTTCACAAATCTTTGCTTAAACCAAAAGGAGTAATAGGAATGTGAGCATTTTTATCTACCTGATGGGTTAGTGCCAGGTTATGGGGAAGATTCAAGTTCTCATGGGCCCCCTGGAAGTCCATAATTTGTTTATTGCTTTTTCTACCCCAGATCAGAGCTGCCCCTTTGGGAATTTAAAGTGAATGTACAGAACAGTTCTCACCTTAATTTCTATTCACATCACTGCCCACTTTGACAAAACAAAGAATTTCTATTTTTTTAAAAGATTTTATTTATTTGAGAGAGAAGGAGAGAGTACATGAGCCTGGGGGGTGGGGGGGGGAGGAAAGCCAGAGACTACTCACTAAACGTGGGGCTCAATCCCAGGACCCTGATATCATGACCTGAGTCGAAGGCATATACTTAGCCAACTAAGCCACCCAGACACCCCAAAAAAAGAATTTCTAAAATTTTTGTTGGCTAGCTAATATAAATCAAATCTAACGTGATTTCTATACAAAAATACCAAGTATTTACATATTCTAACAAAATGTAGAAAAATTGTGTATTATCACCTATCACTGTGGAGACACATTATTTGACCTGAATAAAGAATACCATATATAGATTCAAAGTATTAATCTTCTTTTGAGGGGAAATTCATATCGTGTGCAGTGTTGCTTTATCACTAAATAGTGGTCAAATCTGGGCATCTGCTTGCATGAGCAACAGGAGAAGTGACTAATACCATGTGGTGCTAATTTGTTGAGGATTTGAGTTGACATATCTTTGAAGAAATTTTTTCATTCCCTTAAACAACTTGTATCTTGATGTCAGTTTGCTGAAAGTGTCCTCTCTTCCTCCACAGAACTATTTTTAAGAGATAGTTTCAATCCGAATAAAAAAACTTCAACTTATCCCATTAGACTTAAAATTCTAAATCTATACTTGGAGACTACCTAGCCCAACACTGAACCTCACGATGTACAATCTCTTGTCGATAAACTACTCTGTAAGAGTAAGTTGGATAACTTTGAAGATGCAGGAATTACCAAAAGGTAGTAGAATTAAAAATGAGTCCTAATTTAGTGGAAAAGTGCCTGCTTTTATGATAGAAGATTATTTGCTATCAGAAGGTGATGACACATTATCTCCTCATGTGTTATTGATGCTTATTGTGATGGACCCATGGTCGCAGACTAATTCAAAGACTGAAAGGGCTGGCTGTGATTTGCTTAAGTGCAAGAGTGCCTACAGTATTGGTGGATGTGAATGCCCAGGAAATGTCTGATGGCCAAATGCCAGAACCTGGGACCTAGAAAAGCACACTCAGTATCTCCCAAGTCCTCAGGATCCTATGCTGGAATATACAATACACGGACTGGGGTTTTCATCCGTTTGCTTTCTTAAGCTGAGATCAGTGCTGGTATAATTTGCTATTCTAGATAGCAACTTGGTATATAAGTTGGGTTTTTTTTTAAATCATTTTACTTTATCTTTTTTTTCATTTTTTTATCATTTTACTTTATTTTTTATCATTTTCTTTTTTTTTATCATTTTACTTTATTTTTTTTTATCATTTTACTTTATTTTTCCATCATGATAAGTACACTCTTTAACCCCTATGCCCTATTTCTCCCATCCCCTGACCCACCTCCCTACTGGTAACAAGCAGTTTGTTCTCTATAGTTAAGAGTCTGTTTTTTGGTTTGTCTCTTTTTTTCTTCATTCATTTTGTTTCTTAAATTCCACATATGAGTGAAATAATATAGTATTTGTCTTTCTCTGACTGACTTATTTCACTTAGCATTATACTCTAGCTCCATTCATGTCATTGCAAATGACAAGATTTCATTCTTTTTTATGGCTGAGTGGTATTCACCTTTTCTTTTTTTATTTCATTTTTTAAAATTTAAGTTCAATTAATTAACATATAATGTATTATTGGTTTCAGAGGTAGAGGTCAGTGATTCATCAATTTTATATAATACCCAGTGCTCATTACATCATGTTCCTTCCTTAATGTCCATCACCCAATATACCCAAGTAGATATACACACTAAGAATAGTAAATATTTTCACCATCAGAGGGAATATTTAGCAATTTTCTTATTAGTTATTTTAACCATATTTTGATATAATATTTTGCAAGATGTAGAAATGTGACAGTATTAATCGATTCTTCCCTCAAACAACAATACATTTTATAAATATATTTTTCTCTCTTTGACATCTTCTGTATCCCCACAATGCAACATTTCCTGGGTTACATTTGACATATGACAATGCTTTGGCAACATTTGCAATTTGAGAGGAAATTGCAAAAATGTTTCAAGTAAACGTGTAAATGACTTGAGTCATAACTTATGAGAAAGGATTAAGTACTAGCTTTGGAGAGTGCCTCAGTCTAGGCACATATTTATAGGGTTAGGGTGTAAGATATCATGATAACATTGATGGTCCAATATTTTTACTTCAAATCCTTTTTCACAGTAATATTTTGGCTTAAGCTCGTGTTATCATGAATTTATTTATTGTCTTGTTCCACCATAAAATTTGCAGTTCTCTAAGACTGTGGTACTACATAGGATATTGACAGCACCAGTAATAATGACTTTTCTGATCAACTGGAATATGTCACTATCCATGTTAGTGTGTGAACTTTGAAACCATTTGTGGACAGATTGTGGAGAATTCTCTAATACCATACAATTTGCAAATTGTTTGGTGTATGCTGCTAGTACATTCAGTTTTTTATTTATACCTGACTAATTTTAGTTATGATTTTACTTTAAAATATACTTTAAACTCTTTTAAATCCTGAAATCAAAAACATTCTGGCATAATCTCATGGATTACTGTGTTTTTTCATATTGTGTCTTTTTCTGTGCATTTTATATTTCTTCCAGTTCTGGTTAGAGATACTATATAAAGCAAGGTATTGTTTTTAAAAACAGTAAAGATAATTCAGTTAGCCAATAATGTTGAACACTAAGGATGGTTAATAGCTGTATCAGTCAAGGTTCTCTAGAGAAATAGATGCATAGAATCATAGAATGTGTGTGTGTGTGTGTGTGTGTGTGTGTGTGTGTGTGTGTGTGCATGCACACATGCATGCATTTAAAGGAATTGGCTCAGGTGTCTGTGGGGACTGGCAAGTTTGAAATCCGTAGGCAGCCAGCCTGTTGGAAACTCAGGCAGGAGTTGATGTTGCCGACTTGAGACAGAATTTCTTCTTGTCTGTGAAATCTCAGTTTTCACTCTTAAAGACTTCAATTAATTGGTTTAGGCCAATAATGTTATTGAGGATCATCTCCTTTTCTTAAGGTCAACTGTAGATGTTAACCACAGCTACAAAATACCTTCATAGCGACACCTAGGTTCGTGTTTGATTAAATCACGATCACTGGGGCGCCTGGGTGGCTCAGTCGTTAAGCGTCTGCCTTCAGCTCTGGTCATGATCCCAGAGTCTTGGGACCCAGCCCCGCATAGGGCTCCTTGCTGGGCAGGAGGCCTGCTTCTCCCGCTACCATTCCCATTCCCTCTGCTTGTGTTCCCTCTCTCGCTGTGTTTCTCTCTGTCAAATAAATAAAAAAATCTTAAAAAAAAAAAAAATCACCGATCACTGTAACCTAGCCAAGTTAACGTAAAAAAGTAAACATCACAGTAGCTAGTAGAACTGATTTCTCCTTATTGCCATTTTGCTTTCTTTTACTTTTACTTTTCCAAAACCTTTGAGAGAAAGAACGAAATATTATAGTCCTGGAGGTGGTGCTATTTTTGAAAAGCTGCTACATTTAAAGTTCTGTCAAAAAGAAGTAACTCCTGTTAACGAATGAATTGTTCTTTTTCTTTTGTTGCACAGACTGATTTGGGGGAAAAGAAAAAGAGGAGTAAATGTTCTAACAAATGGAATGACTAATGCAAAAGGCACCACTGTGGAAAGAAAAAAGACTATGTTTTAACAAGGTCAAAAAATAGAAGCTTTAAAAGAGCAATTATTCAAATGAAGGAAATGAATTGGTCGAATTATGAATTATGATACTCATACCCTGTTCTTTTTCTTCTCTATATTTTTTCTTATTGAAGCAGTAGAGATGAGGAAATATTTAGTTAGCCCAAACACTTGAGAACTATATGCATTTGTTTCACTTTCTAAATAAGAGCTTCTCATTGCTACACCGCCCGGATGGAATTCCTTACCCCTGCTCTGTGTTATCGTAATGGCTCAGTTCAACTAGACTCTGAAGGTGTGCCTGGTTCCTCAGGATTCACCAATGCAAAGTCTCTGAGATGCAAATAGCATGAGCTTTTATCAGCATCCCCAGATGGTAGACGGATTTATTGTTAGAAGACTTGTAAGAAAATGTCTCTAATACTATCTGCAATTAAGACTGCAAGGTACAATGAACTACCAACTCTTCCTCCACAACCCCCTGGCAACCCCGCCCATCCAGATCTTCTTCCTTCTTTCTCTTCTTTCTTCTGTAAGTCCTGTGCTGCAACCAAGTGGTCAGGTGGTAAGGACATGCTCGTTTTCACAAAAAGAACTGTGGGACTAGGTTGGAAGCCTGCTTACGAAAAGCCTTCCAGAACTAAGAATCTATCATCTAAATAATTTGCTGAATTCTTGGAGGTCTCAGTTACTTCAAAAGTCATTTCTGGCTTTAATTTTCTTTAGCAATGCTGGCATTATTGTGCCTGTTACTCATTTTTCGTATTTCCTTCCTGTACGTCAGCCTTCAAAACGACTCAATTATATTTATATCAGTGGAAAGGGAAGACTGCTGAAATTACATAGGTAATAATACTGACAATACATTTGATACTGTCCCATATCAGTCTCCTCAGATCAACAATGAAGACAGATCAAACAAAAGAATTACATAGTTGAAAGGCGAAAAAAGAAAAGACCAAAAAAATTGGTCATTTTAATGACCAATAGGTAATTGCTATAAACCAGCAGTAAACATCTTCCTTAGGAATGAAAAAGAATGACTTAAAATATACTAATCAGATACCATTTTCTTTCTATGAATATATTTTCAGTACTTCAAGGATATGTTGAGAACTGCACACTTCTGAATAGCTAGTAAGAGTATAAATTTAAAGGTCCTTTATAGAATGTAACTTGGCAGTATGTATCGCAACTCCTAAAATGTTCCTCTATTTTCAACAATTCATTTTCATAACAATTCATTTTTAGCAGTCTAGTCTAAGGAAGTAACCATAGATGTTAGCAAATATTTATAAACAAAAATTTTCATGAGCGCATATGTGTAATTAGTCAAATATTGAAATTGTCCTAAATATTCAGTAATAAGTTAATATTACCAAATACAACACTGTATATGATGAAATATTATATAGACAGCTAAAATATCCTTATTAGACTTTTTAAAGACATGGAGAAATACCTATGTTATTAAATAAAGATGATATAAATATATATTGATAGCAATTATTAACCAAATTTTATTTATTTTGCTAATTAAACACATGTATCCTAGCAATGTTTTTTTTCTATTTTTGTTTTTTGTTTTTAATAATTAAGGTATAATTGACAGATAGCATTACATTAGTTTTAGGTGGTGTACAACATAGTGATCTGATATTTAAATATATTGCAAAATGATCACCTTGAAGTTAACATCCCTGCCCATAAATAGTTACAATGCTTTTTTTTTCTTTGCGATGGGACCTTTTAAGATTTACTCTCTTAGCGACTTTCATATATGTAATACAGAATTATTAACTATATTCGCCATGCTTTACATTACTTCCCCATGGTTTATTTATTTGGTAACTGAAGTGTGTATCTTTTGACCCACTTCACCCATTTCACCCACCCTCCACCCCCACCCTGTTACAACCATTAATCTGTTCTCTGTATCTATGAAACTGTTTTTTTTAATTCCACATTTAAGTGAGATCATACAATATTTGCCTTTGACTTATTCCACTTAGCATAATGCTTTTGAGGTCCATCCAATTAAAAAATCAATTAAAAACTATAGGCTTTAAATTAGAGTTCAAATATTAAAGTCAATAAAATTTTACATAGCTGTCACAATCTATTAATAAAAGGAAGAAACTCCTTGCTCTTTTTGATCAATATTTTTAAAAATATTTTTTAAATATTCACTTCCTAAGTCTGTAGGCCACCTGGATAGTGGATGGGAGTTTTTATTTTAATTCCCATTAATCTTTGGAAGGTGAATGTCATTGCCCTGAACTATACTTTGCACGTATTCTTAGCCTCACAGTTATAAGCTATCCCACCAGGATGCCCAAATTAAATATTCCCACCATCCATTTTTAAATTCCTTGTCAAAATATACCTCTTACCTGTCTGTTTTGGTTTCTGTGTCATGCTGTATAAATCTTACAAGTAATGGTTATGATGGGTCATAACTGCTTCCTCAACCATGCCAGACACATAACATAGAGACCCTATATCCCAGTTTACCCAGTTCACACTCATTATACAGTACAATTTTTTTTGAAGATTTTATTTATTTGACAGTGAGAAACACAGCGAGAGAGGGAACACAAGCAGAGGGAACGGTAGCGGGAGAAGCAGGCTTCCTGCGGAGCAAGGAGCCCAATGCGGGGCTCCATCCGAGGACTCTGGGATCATGACCTGAGCAAAGGCAGATGCTTAACGACTGAGCCACCGAGGCACCCCTACAGTACAATTTTTAATAGCTATATTTTTCTTCTAAGAGCTGTCCATATTGGGATGATAAATAATATGGTCCCCCTAATGATAAGAGGAGACTATGCTAATAAAGGGATAACTGGTAATAATCATTAAAGACTTGTGAGTGGAGATCCCTAGGGAGTAAGAAAGTCATGTTGAGTAATACCGTGTAAGCTGCTATTGATTAGCCTTCATGTAGGACTAGTTGCATTATTGACTCAGCGTCAAATGTGAAATTTTTGTGTTTTTCCATCATGGGCTCATTCTATTTTTTCCACTTGACTAAAATAACTTTTTGAATCTTGATTTCCTCATCTGTAAATGAAGACTGATATCAATTGCCAAAAATGTGTTGTATAATTTAATAAAACTATAGATTATAAGTTCACAGGAAAAAAAATAATGCAGCATTAATTTACAAAGATCTGCCTCTTTTTGTTACATCTATGTTGGTTACTTCTATTTTTTAATTGATGTTTCTCTTTTATTCACACTTTCAAAAGGTATCATAACGTATTACACATCTTCATAAGAAGCCTGATTTCCATCCAGCCAACAGGGTTAAGTTTGATTTTTTTATACTTCCCATGAAATTATTCGTTTCCTTTTCAAGTACAATCTTTTAAGTTTTTTTTTTTTTTTAAGGGCGCCTGGGTGGCTCAGTGGGTTAAAGCCTCTGCCTTCGGCTCAGGTCATGATCTCAGGGTCCTGGAATTGAGCCTCACATCAGGCTCTCTACTCAGCGGGGAGACTGCTTCCCAGTCTCTCTCTGCCTGCTTGTGATCTTTCTCTCTCTCTGTGTCAAATAAATAAATAAAATCCTTAGAATTCTTTTTATTAACATATAACGTATTATTTTCCCCAGGGGTACATGTCTGTGAATCATCAGGCTTAACAATCTTTTAGAATTTAATGCTCAATGTTAATCGAAGAAGATGCAAATACTCTTTCTCCAAGCTCTACCTTCACTAAGTGGGATGACACAGCATTGCAAATGACCGTTTAAAATCACCAGATGCCCCTCCTCCAGGATCTGGCTCCTCCAAAAGTGGTGGGTGAGGTGAGGGAGTAGGTGGACACAGACATGATTCTTACTCATCTCAAATATGTAATTTTAAAAATGTAGTAAAAATCATTATTCTGGAGAGAAGTACATATGAAGAGATATTGAGAGGATTGTATGATGGTTATATTCTTTTCCATTTTTTTTTAAATTTACTTATTCAACAAGTTCCAGCTCCCCTCCACATCCAAGATCATTTATTTGGATAAAGTGAAATTTGAGTTTTTTGTTTCAAGTCAGTATTTGAAAATGGTAGTATAATTAGGATATTGCCCTGGTGGCCTTGAAGACAAGCAAGAAAACAGGCCAATTGCTTACTAGGTTTCTTCCAACCCCCCTCTGCAGCTTTTCTAATTATGTCTTCTATTTGTGTCAGCCTAGAACATCTTTCCTTCTCTTCAAGTACTACTCATTCTTCACAGCTGGATTCCAGCCTCAAGCTCTCCATAAATAATTTTCACAATGACTTCAACTTGAAAAATATTTTCTATTTGCAATCTTTTTTCAGTAAGTCTTAGAATTTAGGGTAAAATACTTTCTGGAAATGTTCATTTACATTTTCTCTTCTCTTTCTCCATCTTTTCTTTCCATCTCTCCAATTGCTTCCATAACTTTTGAGGCAAGGTGTTTTCTGGATTATGTTTCCAAATGTCTAGATGGTGAGCCTCAAACTCTCCAGGCTGAGAGGACAGAGTGGTGTTGGTGCTGGGAGAAAAGAGGATTTGCAAATGATTCCCTGGCATACACCATGGCTTGAGGAATTTCAATCCTTACCCAGAGCTCTTAGCCAAAGATACCTGTCTCTCAAACATGGCGGAAACATAACAACCAAGCCTTGAAGTAACCATACCAGCAACCCAGGTGTGGTATAGATTCGCCACTAATTGTTTCTATTATATATAGAGTTTTCCTTCCTTCCTTCCTCCCTCCCTCCGTTCCTTCCTTCCTTCTATCTGTAGCTCAGCTACACATATAAAGAAACCTTTATTTTATGCAGCATTTCTATTTGTAACAAAGTTTTTGAGGCTATATGACTGCCATTTTTCCAGAATTCAAAGTATTGAAATTAGTATGTTTATGGTGACTTTGATATAAAGACCTTTTTAAATATGTATCTATAGCTGAATCTCCATGTCTTTTCTTAAAGGAATCCTTTTATTTTTCTTTAAAACTCAATTTACATCATAAGTTAGATAATCACCTATAAATTCTACTTGTAAGATTGCCATTTTTAATAACAGATGCTTTAATCCATGTGTACTTATTGATATATGCTCAGAAGCAAAGCTCTCATTTTGATGTTTTTCAAAAGTAAGCCAAGAGTCATGGGACTACTTATTAAATAACACTTTCTTTTCTGATGGATTCTCAAAAACATTTTCACCAAAAATGAAATTCTCACATCGACATTTGTACAAGTTATTTTGAAATTATTAGTAGAATTTGACAAATTGTAGATATGAAATATTAAAAATGATTTTGTTAGAAAACAATTCCTCTGTAATGTTTTTAGGTTCAAGTCTTATCTTCTCTGTCTTATGTTTCAAAGTGTTACAAGTGACCTTTTACGGAGCTCGGCATTGATTTGAATATGCTGATGAAATCACTTGGCTTGCAAGATGTTTGATAGAAAAATGAAACCTTAAACTACTAACTGAGTTTGAACAGATGATGTTTTTCTGACCAACACACCAATATTCATTAAACAGAAGTATGTGTCCAAAGTTCAGGTATGAATAAAAATGAACTGGCTTTTCTGGGTGCTTACATGTTAAGCCCTGTTAGGTCATTATTTCTCAATACCATTATGATTTGCACTTTGCTCTTCAATATAAAAGAAGCAATTAAAATATTACAAAGCCCCCATGAACTCCGAAGAACTTTTGTTCTCATTACTAATCATTTGTAAACTGGAATTCTGAGGTTAGCTTTACAAACTTGCGTAATTGACTAATTCTAGGAACTTGTTCTTCTCCTATTTTCATCCCTATTTCCCTCAATTTTCTCTCTGGCTTATGGGTAACAAGTACAAGCAGAGGAAATACTGAGAATAATAATTTAAGAAGACAAAATTCTTTATAATATGTTACATTGTGCTTACCATTTCCATCATAATGAATTGAATCATATGACAGTATAGTTTGCTTTTTTATCCATCACATGTGAAACATGACCAGCATTCTCTGCTTTGTATCTTTCATGCACCTGTTCCTACCTACCATTAAATGTGATTCTCAATGGTCTTTAAACACATGATATAGGATTAATCCTCTTCAGTCCCTCCATCTTCCCTCCCCCCGGCCCACTAACTTATCCTCTTCTCTTTTCC
>CM053603.1:151782407-151834999 GCA_028646535.1 Procyon lotor
TGTACTTATATGGTTAATTGCTATTATTCAGGATATGAAGAAGCATTCTTCTCAAATTGTCTTAATCTGTTCTCTCTGTTTTTTCCTGCAGAGACACATTCTTCTTGCTTATTATAGAATTAAACTTGAATTTTCCTCCACAGACTTGTTCAGTTACTACATTGAAAGAATTCTAGGACTTGGAGAGATTACTAGTTTGAAGGTAAAGTGCAAAAATTTGGAGATTTGTGTGAGAGTCACACTATAAGAAATATAAAAGAAGTATTTTCAAGTAAAGATATATAAATAACAAATTTATAATTGATGAACCACATATCTAACAATGTCAGGAAAATATAGGACAGAGATTAGTCTAAAATCACTCAGAGATCATTAGAATTACACTCATTTAAATAACATGCTGGAATAACATACTTCAAAACACTTAGGACAAATGGGTCACGGAGTAGATGCTCAGTAAACAGTAACTGAATCTGAATTCATATTAGAAAGAAATGTCTTATCATCAAAAATAAAAAGAGTGTTCTTTTCCAATAATTGGGTACTAAACAGTACTGTGTGCCTAAGTGCAAGAACGTCCTCAGCATTATTATTTTTTAAAGACTTTATTTGTCAGAGAGGGAGAGAGAGCAAACACAAGCAGAGGCTGCAGCAGGCAGACCAGGCAGCAGGAGAAAAGTAGGCTCCCCATGGAGCAAGGAGTCTGACGCTCAGCGGGACTTGACCCCAGGACCTGGGATGTGACCTGAGCCAAAGGCAGATGCTTAACTGAATGAGCCACCTAGGCGTCTCTTCAGTATCATTCTTAAATAATGTCTCCTCATGACTGGAATTTTTCAGTGCATTCAGTTATGCTGCCACTTAATTCTTCCACATCCATCAAGCCATTCATTTTTGTCCCCATTTGAATTATAGAGAAACATTTAACCCTACCGATTCAAAGTCTTAGATGAAGCTTAAATGAAAGTTTAAATCATTAGATCCTCTACTCAAATGATCGCACAGAAATTTACAAAGACTACATCTCATGGTGACAGTCCTACAAGATAAGTAGGAAATATAAAAGCAGCATAAATTATACTTTTAAACATGGTAGTAGAAATAAACAAAGGATAAGTGGAGAGGATACAAATGGTATAGTTAACATTTTAGGATAAGTAGTGTTAAAGCAGAGCATAGTATGACTGTCTTCTGGAAGCCTCTTTCTTCATTGTGATCTGTAATAAGGTGCTTACCTTCACTTTAATGAGAACATAGTGAGTTACACAGAAATGACTAGATTCTTTAGTTGACATATTCTGCCCCCACCTCAAAAACAACAAAATACTGAAACAATCCCAAATAATCAAACATAGCCTTTGATCTCTATCAGAGGACAGGAAACACCTTTCTTTTTCCCACTTCACACCCCTGTTTACCTTGTCTCCCTTCTACAACCCCTTCATTAGATTATCCTGTATCATGAACTGAGCCATAGCCAGATGATTATAATTAAATAACCTCCTTGCAGTAACTAAGGAAAGCATTCTGCTTCTTTCATCTTCAGAGATGCCTAAATGAAAAAAGGAGACACACTCCCTCAGCACAATATCAATTAATTTGCCATGTTCTGTGTTTATTTCTTGTTACACCATACAATACGCTTGTGTCACTCAGACTAATGAGGAGCTAATCATTCTCTTTCCATCATGAGTTTAAGGAATAAAAACACCACTTATAACTCAGGTTCCAATTGAAAACATCTCTTGTGAAAGATTTATACACTTCAGAATGTACCTCTATGCATTGTGTGTTAATACCATGTAATGAAACTCAGAGCAAAGAGGTTTCCCAACTAAATTAATTCAGGTGCGGCAGTCCATTGTTTAGACAAGACTTACTCTCTTTAAGTGAGGGAGACAAATGATAAATCTACCCATGAGCTGTAGTACAGCGAGGATATGGCCCTTATGGGTGAGCATCACTCCTAAGTCAGTGTCTCACCTTGACATTTATTTTCTGTAAGTAATGAGTTTACCCTTTAGACAGCATTAGGAGAGCATTTATCTTCGGGAAGGTTGCAAGCCATTGACATTATCTCTTCCTTAGGCAATAAAGAACCTTGATTTCTGGATACGAAGGAATTTAAGTAAGAATGAACTGAATAATGCACACATTCATCGCTGTATTCACAATCAATGAAGAGCCAAACATGGCGTGCGTGACTGATGTGCACTTTAAATAATGTCTGCTTCCAGTGTGACGGAGTTCCTTTTCAAGCCATATGGCTGTATAATCTTTTCCTTAAAAAACTGCTTTGAGTAGAATTTATCATCTTTTCAAAAGTTATGAGTTGTGGGAATTCTATATTTTATTGCCACTAAGACTATCTGAATAAATTAATTTCAATTCATTTTCATATCCTGATGGGAATCTCCCATCTTAATCCCTTTTCTCTCTCTTCTTGGAATATATTTCTGTATATAAATACCTATAGATACATATATCTATATAGATACAGGTACATAGTTATAGATACATTTGTATAAATGTTTATATATATACATATGTGTGTGTGTGTGTGTGTATATGTATGTAAAATATCCACAAATTTGGGGCACCTGGGTGGCTCAGGTCATGGTCTCAGGGTCCTGGGATCCAGCCCTGAGTAGGGCTCCCCGATCAGTAGGGAGTCTGCTTCTCCCTCTGCCCTTTTCTTGTGATTTTTCTCTCTCTTTTAAATAAAAAAATAAAATCTTAAAATATCCACAAATTTGAATCAGTTTGAAGTGCTTTGAATTGCAAATTGGTGAAGAAAGAATTATTAACATCATTTAAACACATTATTGGATAGGGTTAAATTATTCAGCAGTGTTAGTCCTTTGCCCCATAAGAGGTAATTTCTGTATTATTCTTGTAATATACCTGCATATTCATATAGGTTTATACACCAACCTGAATGCTAAAAAGATAAAACACTCTATCTCTTAAAGAGTTATCCTTTTTCCTGTGTTTTCTCTCCGGAGCTATGTGACAAACAAGAAGTAGCATATAGAGGTACGTAGAGATGGGGAACAGATTTAGATAAATCTTAATATCAACATACCTTTTCCCTATACAATAAAAGGTAGTATTATGCAGCTTGCTCAGGCTTCAATGGCTTGAATTCCTATACCAGCTCCACTATTTACTATATGACTTTTAGTAAAGCTTTAGCTTCTCTATGACACAGTTTCTTAGTCTGTACAATGGTGCCTACCTCATTGGATTCATGTGAGGATTAAGTGAAATACTCATAAAGCTTGTAGACTTAATAAGCATAGACAGTATAAAAAGTCACTTATTAATAATTACTAATACTTATTGAGAGTTTATTACATCGCTGGCATTGCTCTAAGTGAAACAAGTGCTAGTATTGCCTCCATTTTATGGATAAGATAAACTGAGACACTGAAAGGTGAAGCTGTCAATCATTATGCAACTGCTAAGGTGTGAAACTTGAGTTCAAGACCAGTCTGGCTCCAGAATTTCTATGTTGAATCATTATGCTATAGTTTTCAGCTCAAGCAAAAACAGAAAAATGAGCAAAAACATAAAAAAGTAAGCTCTTTTTTCTTAATAGCATGTTTTCTAGATTTATATGTTTTTCTCAAAATATGATCATTCTGTCAAAACTCAAAACAATATATTTAAAAAAAAATCCTTGGCTTAACTGAAGAGCAGGTACAATGAATGAACAAAACTAACAAATACACCTGGCCAGGCCTTCTGCTGTATTTTCCTTTATTACTTTAACCTGATTAGACTTTTTATTTATCTGTTTTCAAATTATGCTACAATGTTCATTAATAGCTAAGCAATTATAAAGAAACTCTAGAAACAATGACTGTGGCAGCTTAAAATGTCAAAAGGAAATTTTAAGGCTCCAAAATAATAAAATACAAACAAACAAATTTCTGCACAAGTGACACCTGGATGGCTCCATCAGTTAAGTGTCTGCCTTCAACTCAGGTCATGATCCCAGGGTCCTGGGATTAAACCCTGCATCTGGCTCCCCGCTCAGCAGGGAGTCTGCTTCTTCCTCTGTTACTGCCTCTACTCCCCATTCATGCTCTCTCTTCCTCTCTTTCTCTTGAACAAATAAATTTTTTAAAAATATAAAAAATTCTAAAAATGTAAAAAACAATTTCTGGACAAGAGAAAATGCAAAAAATTAAAATTATTAAGAAATGTATAAAAGAAAAGATCAATGTATTTAGCTCATACACAAACTATTATGTATATCAGTGTCCAATACAAATTTAAAAGACGAACAAGAAATTAGGAAAATTTTAATCATAAAATGAAAATACTAAAAGTTAACAATCTTAATATATTTTAAAACATACAAATTTATAATAAAAAGATATTAAATAATGGGGTGAAATATACTGCTAATTACCAAAACAATAAATACAAATAGCTAATAAAGATTTGAAAAATAGCATTTTAGCAATAAAAATGCAAATTAATAAGATGCTATTATCTTAAGAGACTAATACTTAGTATTTAGTCTTTATTACTGACCTGGAGAATGCAAGAAAATTGTCAACTTCACTTTACTGGTGCTGGTAGAACAGTCACATTTTAAGAATGTCTTTCTGGATAACTTTTAATCCCTCAGTGTCTACAAATGCCTGACTACTTCCAATTCAAAGCAATCCTTTCTTAAGTATGGGCACCAGGAGCAATGTTGTACTTCTAGAACACATCCTTACCCATGGCCAATCAGAATGTTTCTCTCATAAATGCAGACTGAAAATCTCTCACCTGGCTAAAAGCTTAAGGCATAATCTGGAGATAGAGGGAGAATCAGTTGGGCAGGGAGTGAGGAAAAGGAGATAGACAAGTCACAGAGATTTGGCAGATGGCTTCCCATTTTCTATTCAGTCTCTCCCATTGGCCTGACTTTCTTTATTGTGAGTTCCAAGAAACCCCATGTCTCCTAATAATAAGCAATTATTTTTTGCTCAACTTGTTCCTGGTATTTGAAACCAAATAATAATAGAATAAATCACTTGAAAAATTAAGCCAAAGACCAGAAGAAAATATTTGCAAATAATTGCAAATCTGATAATGGATTGTCACCCAAAATAAGCAAAGAGCACTTAAAATTCAACAAAAAAAAAACAACCCAATTTAAAAATGGGGAAATGATCTGAATAGACACCTCACTAAAGAAGATATACAGATGGCAAATAAGCATATGAAAAGATGCTACCTATCATATGCTATCATGAGATTACAAATTAACACAATGAGGTACCACTGGACACCCACCAGAATGGCCAGGACCCAAAATAGTGACTATACCCAATGTTGACAAGGATGTGAAGCAACAGGAACTCTCATTTATTGCTAGTGGGAATACAAAATGGTATAGCCACTTTGGAAAAACTGGTAGTTTCTTACGGAAGTAAATATATACCTATCATGCAATCCAGCAGTCACGTTCCTTGGTATTTACCCAAAGGAATTGAAAACATGTCTACCAGGGGCACCTGGGTGGCTCAGTGGGTTAAAGCCTCTGCCTTTGGCTCAGGTCATGATCTCAGGATCCTGGGATCAAGCCCCGCATTGGGCTCTCTGCTCTGTGGGGAGCCTGCTTCCCCCTCTCCCTCTGCCTGCCTCTCTGACTACTTGTGATCTCTCTCTCTCTCTCTCTGTCAGATAAATAAATAAAATCTTAAAAACAAAAAAAAAGAAAGAAAAAAAAAAGAAAACATGTCTACCCAAAAATCTGCACACAAATGTTTTTAGCATCCTTATTCATAAATGACAAGACTTGGAAGCAACAAGATGTCCTTTAGTAAATGAATGAATAAATCAACCGTTGTGCATCCAAGACAATGGAACATTATGCAGCACTAAAAAGAAGTGAGCTATCAAGGTATGAAAGACCCAGAGGAATCTTAAATGCCTATTACTGAAATGAAAGATGCCAATCTGAAAAGGCTACATACTATGAAATTCATACTATATGACATCCTGGAAAAGGCAAAACTATGTAGACAGTAAAAAGGTAAGTGGGATAAGAGACTCAGGTCATGATCTTGAGGTTCTGGGATGGAGTCCTCAGCAGGAAGTCTGCTTGAGGATTTCTCTTCCTCTCTCTCTCTATCCCTTTCACCCGTTCATGCACTCTCTCTCTCTCTCTCAAATCAATCAATCAATCTTAAAAAAAAAACCCAAAAAACACGATGAGTAGTACCAGAAGCTAGAAGGGAGGGATGAATAGGTAAGAACAGAAGATTTGTAGGGCAGTGAAACTTTTCTGTATTTTTCTGACACCACAATGGTAGATTCAAGTCATTATACATTTGTTAAAACCCACTGAATATATTACCAGAGGGAATTGTAATATAATCTTTGGGTAATTATTCTGTGTCAATTAGATTCATTAGTTGTAACAAATGTAGCAGTCTGATGGGTGATTTTAATAGTGGGGAGGACTGTGCATATTCAGGAGTAGGGGGTAGATGGGAACTCAGGACTTTCTGCTCAATTTTGCTGTAAACATAAAACTACTCTTTTAAAAAAAAGTCTTTTTTGAAATAGCAATTTGGAAATGTTTTTTAAGACCTTTAAAAACCTTTTAGACAAACTCAATCCCACCTCTAAGAATCTATCGTCTGGGAGGATATTTAGATTACATTTTAAAATACAGATTATATTGTGAAAATGCACTGTATAAAAAATGTATAAAAATATTCATTGCATTGTTATTTATAAAAGTAAAATGCTGGTGATACAAAAACCTAACAATAAAGAAATGATCAAAGTATAATAGATCCATACAACTCAATATTATGCAAAATTATAATTGTTTATGAAACCGATTTCGAAACCTGATAAATGAACTGCTGCTAGCACTAAGTGAGAAGACTATAGTGGAAAAGTCTATTTTCTGGCTTTGCCCAGTTTTAACTGGAGCATTCTGGTTTACATTTCAGTTAAAGTTAAACAGTTAAAGTTTTTAAAGTTAAAAATTTAACTTTAGGCGTTAAAGATTTTAAAACTATTATTAAATGATGTCTAAGATTCCACTTTAGAATTTTAGGTAGTATGATAAACTTCTGGGAAAGCCTTTTGTTTTGTCCAGGGAGGTTTTCCGATGCCCCTCATTACCGAGCACGGGGTTGATAGACTTTATCAGCATATTCCAAGGACTCTATCATTTAGCTTATTTTTTTTAAATATTCAATGCCCAATAAACTTATTTAATTTTCTTAGAAAATTCTCTGTATAAACACACTAGAAAACTTGCAAAACTTTTTTGTTTTTGTTTATGTGGTCTGAAAATTATATAAATTCTGCAAGCATGAAATACATACTCTTTGGTTACCTGTAACCTCCTTCTCTCATTAGGAGAAAACAGAGCTTCAAAAATATAGAATTCAGAATTAAAAGAAATGTTACTTTCACAATAAATATTTTTTCAGGCAATATCTAATGATTTGGGTAACTTTATATTTTCCTACAAAGTATTAACTGGTTACTAACAAAACACTCTAGTTGTAAGTTTTTTGAGATAGTGTTCTTATCCATACAAACATTAGGGTTAGCACCAAACAGCCAATTCCAAGTTATCTGGAAACATCCCGTAATACAAAATTTCAAAAAAGCTAATGAGGCATGGCCCTTACTTATAAAGTCAGTAATCTCTATGCCTCTCAGCTTACCTCTGTCTGTTATATTATCCCCAGCAGACATTCTAAAAATAGTATTGTGTTCACTCATTTATTTGTAGAAATCATGATCATTGTACTTGATGCTAATATATTTATCTTTGAATGAACTGTTAGTAGTGTGTGTGTTGTGTGTGTGTTGCTTTTCCCCCCATGCTCATGTGATGTCAGTATTTTCCCCCCATGCTCATGTGATGTCAGTATTTTCTGTGTAGAAGGTCTGCACCCAGCTCTGCCGTGGTTACTGTAGGCTCTGGAGCAGAATGGTCAAGAGCAGGGGCTCTGGAGGAGTTAAGCACAGTGAGGACGGTACGGTAGATAACTCACAGAGATGTGAGATTTGCGTGATGTGAACTATAGAAAGTACCTAGGATAGTGTCAGCATCTTTCCCTAGAAAGGGCTTCTCACAAAGACTGTACTTGGAATGAACTAAATGTTCATTCTAAATGAGTAAATTGAAATCAAGGGAAAAAGATACTACCACTCATGTTTGTCTTCTCTACACAATACCACAACTGTATTTGATATTTTTCTATTTTCTATTTATAACATATAATAGTTTACATAGTTTTTCACAATTGCATTGTTGAGTCTGAATCAGTGGTTGGCAATATATTCATTCTCATATTGAGACTTCTATGCGTCTTTCAATTTAAGCTTAATTATGCTTTTTTTCAATTATAAACTTAAGTATAGTTTCTTAAATAGAGCTTCTTAAAAATTGTGTAGTATTTCTGTTTTATGATATTTTGCAGATTGAGAAGTTATCAAAAAGAATCTCCTACATAAAAATTTGTTATTGTGTTAGTAACACAGAGGCACCTAGTATTTTTCAATTCACTTTAGGATTATTTCTTGGAGGGACATTTATTTCGGAAGCTCTTGAATCTTTCTGAAATGTCTGAATCACGAAAGTTCTCAACTCAAGTTTCAGATTTCTCCTTTCCCCGCCTCTATACCTCAGAACCAGGTTCCCTCTTGGGCATGGATTACGTTTGGGTGAGAAGGAAGACGGTTCAGAATGATAAAGCAATACCCCTGGGAAAAGACGATTAACATGTATAAAGGGATTTCCCTGCAGTATAAGTCCCAAGCATGCGCCCTCCCGGTGGCCCAGGGCCTTCCTGATGATGTATATATGCAGGGAGTGAGATTTGAAACGGCTCTTTGAAACAGTAATAGAATAAAAGTCAGAGTTGGGGAGCAGCAGTTCTCCTCAGCTTTCTACTGTGTTGTGGGAATGAGTTGCCAACCTTTTACTTCGGCTGATACCTTTATACCTCTGAATTCGGAGGCTTCTGCAACTCTGCCTCTGATCATGCATCACAGCGCTGCGGAGTGCCTCCCTGTCTCCAACCACGCCACCAACGTGATGTCCACAGGTACGGACTCCCCTACCGGTCTGCATGCGGCGGCCTGGATGCTTTGAATCTTGTAGTTTAGAATCTCTTGGCTCCTTTTATTCTCTCCTTCATCTTAATTCCTTTTAAGTTAAATACGAAGGCGATTAAAAAAAGCCAAACTACCTAAGACATTTTCAAGGAATATTATTAAGCGTAGTAATTTCCGTTGTTGGTTTTATTATTAGAAGATCTAATGTTATCATTAGAATATTATTATTAGAAGATCTATTTTGTACAAAAGTGAACGGGGAGCATGGGTGTTTTTAATCCAAAAAAACGTTTTGAGGTAAACATTTATGGGTAAGGAACAAAACTAAAGGCATAGCTGAAATAATTTAGCGTTTAAAAGGTGTTACTTAAAGATTTATTCGGTTTTACTATGTCCAAGAACAGCCATATACCTTGTAGTAAACACAACTGAATGATTCTCATACCAACAACAGTGTATTTGAAAGAATAATACAATTAAGTGATTTTAACAAATATTTTTAGCATAATTCAAAACTCAAAACTCAAAGCTGGAAGCAATAGGTAGCATTTAGAGCCCAAAAATGAGTTAAAATGTCTTCAAACTGAGTTCTGAAGAGACTTCAATCTCTCTAACCAAGTTTTAATATTTTCTTATGTAACTTTCTAACATAAAAAGTAAGCTTGAATATTTGAATATATTGTCTCAAATGCAATCAAATAGGTATATGTTGCTAATGTGTCCTTTATGTGGTAACAAAGTAGCTTTATAAATTGACAAAGTCTTGGATTGAGTAAATTTCTTTCGTATGTAAATTTGAGATTAATCTGAAGCTGAATTTTTAAAATCTAGAAAATGGATATCTGGGATTTGGGTGAAATCATTAATGTAGACGGGTTTTTTTGTTTTGTTTTCATCTACCAAAGATTCTCATAATTTAAATAAAAAGACAATAATGGGAGTTTCCCCGAACATATTTTTTAGAAAATAATGTAGAGTATTTTAACCAAAAATAGGTACTATAAATAAATGTAAGTAATTATCACATAACTAATTATATATTTTAAATAATAGATATATCTATTCTAAATAGATATCTAAATAGTAGTATTTAAATACATGATAATAGCACTGATTTTATAATTTTTCCATCAAATTATAAATTACTTGGTAAGAAATTAGAAATATGGCTTATAATGAGAAGAACCCTTGGATATTAAATGGGTTTCTTGTTTATTTGTTTAATTTTAGATTGCATATTAAGATATTTACATGTAATCATTATAATATAAAATATTATACTGTAAAGAGACTTCATTTCTTTCTACATGTTAATTGTAAAATGAAAATTTGTGGAGGTATTTTAAAATATTGAAGATTTTCAATATTAAGAAAAAAATGTTTTGCTTTCTGAAGTGAACTCATGTCTTTAATCACCAGATGGCATCTCAATATTTTCAAAGGATTCTAATTCTATATAATATCTCATATTTATTCAAGGATTTATAAACCATTATGACCATAATGATTTATTTATGAAAACCCATCATTATATTTAGGACATGAAGGAAAACTGAGAAAATACATAAAGAAACAATGGTTTTATTATCAATACCCAACTCTTAGTCAACTTGGTGATTCACGTTTAAAGCTTGATAAAAATTTAGTAATTGAAATTTACTTTCATAATAGACATTGATTCCACAAGGCAAGTAACTATGAATAGTTATGTTTATGTACTGGTTCAGCCTTATAGATTTCAAGTTGTTCAACAATCATCTTTTTTTTTTTGTGACCAGCTTTATTATTGTAATTGTTGAACTGATTGTGTGCATGCAGAAAACCTACCACCGCTTCATTTCAGCATCAACATAAATGCATCATACAATATCACGGATTTTTCATCAACCTCTGAATTTACGAGGATTTTTATGATGTATCCAATTAGAGGCTAGTTGCTTGGCCATTTCTCTTGAATGGAAGAAATTTGTTAGGAGAATAAGCAGAAGTAAAGATTGTTCAAGAGTTGATTTCTGTATTCATTCTTCTAGAGAAAGACCACTCCATATTACCATGTTACACAAGAATTTAAAGAGGTTATTCCTCTAGTCAGTTATTATAATGTCTATATGAGATGGGACCTACAAGAATTCTGCAACTCCCAACTGGCCAACATCCAAACTGGTCTGTCACCCCTTCACAGAGTACAGCATAGTTAATGAATGCTATCATCCACACTGATAACTTATGATCTAATTACTTGAGACAAACTTTGATTCCTGCTTTTAACCTACTCATCAGAGAATTTCCCCCAAGAGAAAACACAGTACTGCCATATAACTTTAAGAATCACATAAATATGCGTTTTTGCAATGAAATGAATGTGTCTTGAATCCTCATACATTTTCTTACCAGTCCCGTCTGTTTTGTCTTTGATCCAAACTCCTAAATGTTTGCGCACATATTTCTCCGTGACAACATTGGGAAACTCAGCAACGGGACTTCATTATTCTGTTCCTTCCTGTCATTATGGAAACCAGCCATCGACCTATGGAGTGATGGCAGGTAAGAAAAATTGTCTAGATATAGAGATTGAGTTTGGGGATACTTAAATGGATTTCTTGGGTCTAAGGGAATCTTGACTAGAGAGTATCATGAAATTCTCATCTCTTAATCTCGGAAATTGCTGGTAAATCACTACGTATTGAAATGTTCCCCGATAATGAGATGCCTTCAGTGACCATAATGGTTAAACCTCATTGCCCCTGTTCTCCATAACCTGAACTTCTGTGCTTAACTCTTTTGTTTGCTTTGTATGATTTTTACTCTAATTGATGACTGCCAAACTGCTGTCACTTGATGTTATCAGTGGGCTCAATCCAGTAATAACACGGTAGTGACTAACCTCGTGTGGTTATTTTAAATTTTTTTATTTAAATTCAATTAGCCACATATAGTACATCATTAGTTTTTGATATAATGTTCAATGATTCATTAGTTGCAAATAACGAATAACACCCAGTGCTCATCACATCAGGTGCCTTCCCCATGCCCATCACCAAGTTACCCCATCCTTCCTCCCACCTACCCTACAGCAACCCTCAGTTTGTTTCCTGGAGTCCAGAGTCTCATATAGTTTGCCTCCCTCTCTGATCTCTTCCCCTATGCTTTTCTCTCCCTTCCCCTAAATAATTTAAATTTAAATATAAATTAGCTAAAATAAAGTCAAATTTAAAACTGAGCTCCTGAGTTACACTAGCCACATTCGAAGTGCTCACTGACCTCACGTGGCTACCAAAGCAGACAGCACAGATTTATAAAACATCTCCTTCACTGCAATATTTCTTCTGGACATTTGGTCCCAAGATAAATAAGACATTGAAAGCTAAGAGTCAATTGCAGTGGCTTCAGTGATACTCATTTGAAGTTTTGGCAGTTCAAAGTTGTTGTTAGCCTTAAATGAGATTGAAGAGTTGAAGTTACTTATGTTTCTCCTCTAGATAAAACATCACTAGATCGGGGCACCTGGGTGGCTCAGTGGTTAAGCCTCTGCGTTCGGCTCAGGTCATGATCTCAGGGTCCTGGGATCGAGCCCCACATTGGGCTCTCTGCTCTGCAGGGAGCCTGCTTCCCCCTTCCTCTCTGCCTGATCTCTCTCCTTTCTGTCAAATAAATAAAATATTTAAAAAAAAAAACCACATCACTAGATCATGATTAATTATTTACTGATGCTTGTATGAAAACAGTGATAACACCTTCTTTAAGGAAGAGGAAAATCTGACCTAATCCATTCAGAACAAAACTTTATAACTTAATTTTAGGATATGGCCAGGAAAAAGATTTTGATGGTTTAATAAAGTACACAATTTTGTTCAGTTATTATTTTTTTTTAGCTATTCTTTGATGTTTTATGTTCATTACTACAGCAAGGAGAGAAACCTAATGAGTGACAATAAACTACTGGGGCTCTGTGTGAGAAAATAAGAGTGTGTATGTGTGTGTATGAGAGAGAGAGAGAGAGAAAAAGGGAGAGAGAGAAGCTTTGGATAAAGGAATCCTATATTAAGGGAATCTATTCTCACTGCTGTGTCTTGTTATCATCCATAATAAGTGATAGAAAAAAATGATCTATGACTATAAACTTGAAATAAAATTGAACAAATATTAGTTCACTGACATTTAATTTCTCCATATTTTTCAGTTTGAGACTAAATAAAACACTAAAACTTTAAAATAAAATACTCCAGAACAAATTAGCTTCACTTACATCCTACCAAGCAGCATTCTGAATAAACTAGTATCCTCACTTTTATAGTAAAATGAAGATGGATGTTCTTAGTGATTACCTGTAAATTCTAGTATCTCTTTTTTTAATAATTATGAAATAGAGACAACCATATTTTCCCCTTTGAAAACAGATCATTTATTATTCATTTCTTTAATAGTTAATCAGTATTCATGGTTAATAAGAACCGCCCTTTTTGATGGCAAACTACTTTCCTTATAAAAATAGTAAAATGTGCATTTAGCCCCTAGAGGTGCAGGCAGAATGCTTCGTGTGGCCCACACTACATTTTGATTATGAAGATATAGGAATGACAAGCACATGGCCATGTGCTGCTCTCTCAGAGGGGAGCCCTTGCTGTTCATTCACAGTAATTCCCACAAACCCAGGTCCATATTTAGGCGCCTTCTAAACCCAGTGACAGGCAGCCAGGATTGAGGTTAGCACAAAAGTAATGTCAGTCACAGACCAAATTATATATATTGAGAGAAGGGAGAAATATAAAGAGAAATTATATATATTGAGAGAATATATATATATATTAAGAGAAGGAAGGAGAAAAAGAAGCGGGGGGTGGGTGAGAGGGGGCAGAGGGCGAGGGAGAGAGAATCTTAAGCAGGCACCATACCCAGTGCAGAGACTCATGTGTGCAGAGACTCCATCTCAATCCTGACTCAGGAAGTGAACCAAAATCAAGAGTTAGACACTTAACTGACTGAGTCCTCCAGGCACCTCCCACATACTTCAACATGGATTTTGCCACCACCCACCACGTCAAGGCCACTGACTAGTAGCCCAGTGAATTTGCAGCTGGCCTGAGAATTCTGACTTGTTTCCAGTTTTCAGGCACAGGTCCACAGTGAGAGTCCACAGGCAGCTGAGGCTGCGTTGATAAGGCCCCTCCTCAGCAGGCATTCAGCAAACTATTTCTCACTGCAGTTAAAAAGGAGAGGCTCCCAGAAGAGCCCTTTAAAATGATCCAAAGCCTGGGTGGTTAGTATTATGAGGAGCAAAAATGGTTATACTAAGATTTGAATGTATCACCTTAGTCTTAAAAGTAAACATATGTTGTCGCTGGAAGAAAAACTCACCATGGCAAGAATAGAGATAATATGTGAATATTTTTTGAGAGGGATATGCTTTATTATTTGTTAGAATGTCACTCTTTTGACATATATTTAGTGTGAGCATTTGCATCAGAGCAGATTAAACCTCAGAGAATCTGAACTCTCCTGTCTTTATCCCCAGAGAAGCTACACAAATTGAGTTATAAAACACAGGAATTCAAATATAAGAGAGCAAAGGTATAAAACACACAAGAGAAACCTGGTTCATGTCATTAGAATTTTCTGAGAAGTCTCAAAGCATTAATCAAATCAGCCACTTCCACGCAATTCACAGAAGCATCTCATCATCTACAACAAAGACAGGTTCATTGTCACATATGCCGTATGAAAGGAGAGCTAGAAAAAGACCTATATTTCAAAGCATATGAAATTGCTTTATTTTAATGTGCTAATCTTATAACCCGTAGTCTGATGCTTAGGTTTTGCTTGAGCATTTCATTAAGTGAATAACCCAGTGGAAGGGAAGGGCTATAGTGAATATTTTGTTAAGGTTGGTAGAGAGGACTTTGCAATTATCAGATGAATCCACTGTGCCTTATAGTCCACCAAAAAGAATGACTAATTGGAGCAATGAATTAGCCGCACCATGAACTAATTACAGGCTTTGTTCAAGTCACTTCACCACTCTGAGTTTCAGTCTTTCTCTCTCTCTCTTTTTTTTTTTAGACATACACCCTGTGCTTCACTTTTTAATTTATTTTTTAAATATATTTTTATTTTTTTATTATTAACGTATAATAATGTATTATTTGTTTGAGGGGTATAGGTTTGTGATTCTTCAGTCTTACACAGTTCACAGCACTCACCACAATGCATACTCTCCCCAGTGTCCATCTCCCCTTCCCCCTACCCCCCTCCCTCCAACAACCCTCAGTTTGTTTCCTGAGATTAAGAGTCTTTTATGGTTTGTCTCCCTTTCTGGTTTCGTCTTGTTTCATTTTTTCCTCTCTTCTCCTATGTTCTTCTGTCTTGTTTCTTAAATTTCACATATCAGTGAGATCATATGATAATTATCTTTCTCTGATTGACTTATTTGGCTTAGCATAATACCCTCTAGTTCCATCCTCGTCGTTGTAAACAGTTTCAGCCTCTTCATGTCTTAGTTGTGGTGAGAGCCACCACTCTGTTGAAGTTGGATTGTGGCAGATTTGTACCAACTCGACCTGGTTTTCCTATGATCTCCTCTTTAGATACCCTTCCAATTAAATGCCTTCTGTAACTTCACTCCTGAGAATTTAGATACTTCAACAGCCTACAGTGAATTAAAAATGCTCTTCAAAAACTCTTCTAGATAAACACAACATAAAATAACAAGAACAACAAAAGCCTCGAAACTAATTCTTGGGGATCTGAAATTGTTTCTAGTTCTCCGTTTTCCAAAGCTGGGTGAACCTAGGAAACATGCTCAGCAGGCTCCCAGCCTGCCCGCCCTCCTATGGACGCGCATCAGCCACACAAGGATGAGAGTTAAACCAGGCCAGATCAGATTATATAATGGCCAAACCAAGATGGGGTGTGAGAGTCCTTGCTTAAAAACTAATTTTAAGAGAAAAGCAAAATAGCAGAGGTTTGGGAATTAATCATGAAGATGAATGTCCACTTTTTGTTTTTATTTATTTGTTTGTTTGGTTGGTTTTATTTTTAAATGGGAAGTAGATAATAAGAGAAAAGATAATTATGACTGAAAATGTCCCCTCCACCACTCTTATGGACAAAGCAACAGAAATCAGTTTGATGGTTGACATGGAAAAATAGTCAACTTTAGAGCCCATTTCTCACTATTAAATTATTTTCTTTCTTCTTCTCCTCCTTCTCCTCCCCCTGTTCCTCCTCCTTCCTTCCTCCTCCCTTTCCTTCTTTCTTCTTCTTTCTCCTCCTCTTCCTCCTCCTCCTCCATTTTGTTTCTCCCTTACTTGTTCTGGTTGTGTTGACTCTGAGGGAAGAAGTGATTCTGAAGACTTTTTACCTCTGAATCAGAAAAGGCTGTTCAGTAGAAGTAACATGAGGTATTTTCCCTAAGTTTTCTTAGTCTCTCAACTACTCAGTTCAATCACTAGAGTAGGAAAGCAGCCATGGGCAATGTGTAAACAAATGTGCATGGCTGTGTTCCAAATAAATTACAACACCAGGCAGAGGATCCCTGTTGTATATGGATAGGATTTGTCGATGCACAAAAAAGATCACAATTCACATTTATGGTTTGCTTTGCATCGTCTTGTGTGATGAAAAAGAAATCAATGGAAATATCCAATACACATCCCTTTGCATGTCTCTAGCAAGATGGCGTACTTTTACTATATCCCTCTGCTTTCCTTGTGTGTTCTTCTAAGGCTTCAGGCCCATAACCTCAGAGATGTTGGCAGTTACATAGGGCAGGGCCACGTGCTCCAGAAGAGCAGTTTGCCCCGTTCCACAGTGGTTGAGCCAGCCACCTCTGCCTCCCTATGACCTGCTTTAAAAGATTGACCTCTTCTCCCACTTCCGCCACATGGAAATATATGCACAGCAATTGAGAAAGGCTTGGGTGGATTAATCTACAATGTGAAAATAGACTTTGGGCTGTAAACAATGTGCAAACACTTCCACACTCTTTCGCTGGGTGCTTCTCTAGGGCTCACAGACAATTTTGCTTTATCCTCTGCTGCACAGGACTCCCTTCTTCCTATTTTTTTTCTCTTTTTCAATAATCCATACTTTTGAAAGATTTTAAGAATATCTTCCCATAGATACGATACCATAGTCACCCTCCACTCTTCCCTAAATGCAGGATCATTGAGAGACACTGCCATTTGTTTGGCTGTGCCTGTGACTGTAAGGAATTTCTGTTCAAGTTTGATTAGCTCCAGGAAAACCGTGTCTGTGAGATAACTATGGATATATTCACTGCATGAAAAATACAAACATATCACACAGCATCTTTTCCTTTTTGCTCTGGATACCAAATCTCTGAACATGGCATCTTCTGTGCTCTTTTCATGGACTCGTGTTCATATTTATTTTTTAGATGTTGATTTTTTTCCCCAGAATGTTTATAATGTATAAACTACTTTCATAATTTTCAAGAAAGAGAGGCGACTATCTTCTAAGATTTTAATAATTATGATATTGTTGTCTGAAAGCATCTGTTTAATGTAGCCAAATGTGTTTAAACTGCAGATGTCTTTAAAGATAGGTCATCTGGTTTACCTGAGGACAGACTGCCGGAAAAATGAACGAGGTGTTTGTTTTGATGTTGTTTATTGCAGTGTTCATTGGACTTCAGTTCTGGTTTCAACTGTATAGTGGATTCATTGTGGCACCCAAGGGAGGTTATTACCTTTTACTTAAATTTTCTAAATTTTAAGTTGCAAATTAAAAAAAAATTCTTTCTAGCTTACTTACATAAGGCTAAGAAGATGACAAATGTGAAATGAACACAGTTCACAAGTGAACAGTATCACATGGAAGATTTGTTGTGGTGTGGGATTATGGTCAGCAAGAGAGATTGAAAATAATGACCAAGATTTCTAACAAATTCAGAATTTACGACTTATCATATAAAAGATATGTAACAAATTACTTGTAGATAATAAAAATAATTTGACATAGGTTAAATGAGTTATCTACAGTGACTTAAAATATGTTAAATGTGCAAAAATCAAACAGCAGTCTGCACATATATTCACAGTGAGATATTACTCAGCCTTACATAAAGAATGAGATGGGACCGGTTGGGTGACTCAGTCAGTTCAGCGTCCAACTCTTGATTTCAATTGAGGTCATGATCTCAGGGTTGGGAGATTGAGCCCACATCGAGCTCCATGCTGGGTATTTAGCCTGCTTCAGATTCTCTTTCTCTCTCCCCCTTTGCCCCTCCTCCCCCTCTCTAAAAAAAAAAATATATATATATATATATATATACATATATATATAAAAAAGAATATATATATATATATATATATATATATATATATATATATATGTGTATATATATGGGATCGCCATTCATGATAACATGGATGGACCTGGAGGATATTATGTTAAGTGAAATAAGTCAGAGAAAGGCAAATACCATATGAGCTCATTTATATGTGGGATCTAAAAAACAAAACAAATGAACAATGTAGAAACACACCCATAAATGCAAAGAACAAACTGATAGCTGCCAGAGGAAAGTGGGTGGAGAAATGGGCAAAATGGGTGAAGCGGAGTAGGAGATACAGACTTCTGGTCATGGAGTGAATAAGTCACAGGGATGGAAGGTACAGCCCAAGGACCATAGTTCATGATACTGTAATGGCATCATCTGGCAATGGATGGTAGCCATACTTAGAGCAGGCAGAGCACAACATATAGCGTTGTTCAATCACTATGGTGTACACCTGAAACTAACATTACATTGACTGTCAACTATACTTCAATTAAAAAAAAAATAATATAGGGGGCACCTGGTTGGCTCAGTGGGTTAAAGCCTCTGCCTTTGGCTCAGGTCATGATCTTAGGGTCCTGGGATCAAGCCCTGCATCAGGCTCTCTGCTCGGCGGGGAGCCTGCTTAACCCTCTCTCCCTGCCTGCCTCCCTGCCTACTTGTGATCTCTCTCTCTCTGTCAAATAAACAAATAAAATCTTAAAAAAAAAATAATATAGTAAGAAAGAGAAAAAACCCAGCAGCCTCATTTTTGCTCACTGCTTTTACTCTTTCTCAAAGTAGTTCAAGTGTCTTAAGTGACATATGGTATTTTTGAATGATGAGAGATGCGAAGATTTTTCATACATCTAACATCCAACTCCGAAAGCCTAAGTGAAAACAGAGTCTTGAGATAAATATCAAGTAAACGCTAAAAAAAATGTGATGAGTATTCTTTTAATGTAGGTTAGTCTTTTACTTCAACTAGCAGAAATCTAAAAAGAATAGAAAGCTGAAAATAACCCCCCAAATTAATAACGATTTTCAAAAATTAAACTATGTAATGAATTAAAAATTGACAAAACTGCTCTTAAAGGTATTATCGGGTCTGGCCAATAAAGCATAAAATGGACAATTAATCGACTTTTAAAAAGTAAAACAATAAAAAAAAGTAAAACAATAATACTGGTTTGTAAAAGTAGCATGGATTTTTCTTAGACAGGAATGGTTTCTTTCAGATATTTTTCACAGCAACTGAATTATTTTATGGTATTTTGTTTAACCCCTTACTTGTATATTTACTTTGCTTCAAGAAAAAATAGAATCTATTGGAGAGATGTATACTTTATAATTACATATTGTCATATAAATAATACAAGCCAACAATTTGCTGACTTACACTGTTCTTTGGTCATTACATATTGATATATTAATATAAGATTTATATATTCTGGAAAACTACATTATTACTCATTTCTTTGATTTGTAAATGTATTTATAGGGAAATAATAGGTAGCATAAACTTGTATTTTTCCAGTGTTTTCAAAAATGATTATTGCATACATTCTATAGCAATTTATTTTTAGTTTATTTATAATCATAAGAAAAATGATTAATAACAAAATATTTTATTTATATTAAAGTGTGTTGGTTATGCAAGTGTCATTTAATATAAATCGAAGTGAAATCTCTATCAATAAAATGTGATGTATTGATGAAATACAAAAAAACAGAGATAAGATGTGTGGAAATTGGGCTTATGCTAGCCTCTCATCAATGCTCCCCAACTGAGAAACTCTTTTTTTCTAGTAAAGAATGAAATATGGAAGCAATTTTTTAAAAATTAGATCTTTTTTGGTCATTTATCATTTAACCCAATCAGTTGATCTGATGCTTCATCATTTATGGGTGAATGCCCATATCTAGAATGATACCCTTCCTGCCACTTATTTTTGCTTCCTAAGTAATAATCAAGAAATGATTCCATTATATTATATACTTTTCAAGAAATCTTGATGCTCACTTTTTAATAGAACTTTAGAAATTACCTTTGTCTATTCACTCCTTGAATCTAAGCATATTAGTATATTTTATGTTCTCATAATTTTTTACCTGCCTTCATTAAATTTTTAAAAAGACATGATTATTTCCCCTTGAAATTAAGCATTGACTGATAAAACAGTGGAGCTTCTTAATATTGTAAAGTCAGTTTTCAAATTCTAAGAAAACTTCCCAGCAGAGCGCTTAACCATATGCCTTGATTATAATAAACATCACAGGCTGTGTAATAAATTAAAACAGAGATCAAAACATACATCCAGGTTTCAGCTGAACCTCAGATTCACAGGAATAGGTGCCTTTTAAGAGAAAATAAAATAATGGAAAACATACTTCTGAGAGCATTTGCTCGTTGGCGTTATTTTTGTTTTCACTGCTCTGAGGAAGGTGGAAAAGAAATAATCACATTTATACTAAGTTACTCTACCTTCTATTTCAGACGGCTGAATACCAGTTAACCTTGTAGAATTGTTATGGCTGCAGGGGAATAGTAGGTTCTAAGGTGCAAAACTTCTGCTTGTATAGAAATGGCAGATAATTACAAATGGCCCTTTTCTCTTTTTTTGTTTATTCACAGGTAGCTTAACACCTTGTCTTTATAAGTTTCCTGACCATACCTTGAGTCATGGCTTTCCTCCCATGCACCAGCCTCTCCTGGCCGAGGACCCCACAGTCACTGATTTCAAGCAGGAACTCAGGCGGAAAAGTAAATTGATTGAAGAGCCAATAGACATGGATTCTCCGGAAATCCGAGAACTTGAGAAGTTTGCCAATGAATTTAAAGTGAGAAGAATTAAGTTAGGTATGCACTTCTTAAGGCTAATGGGCATACAACTTGGTCTTCATATCCTGATGATATTACTGTTCAGTCTTATTCTCTGCTCAGAAGTCCAAGATGCTTCTCATTCTACATCTGTGCTTATGGATTTAAGTTAGTCCAATTATGAAAATCCTTCCAGAAAAAAAAAAAAAAACCTTTATTTCCTTGTTAATATCCTAAGTACATAGATTTTCAAATTGATATTTTTTCAGCTTACCTCAAGATTAACTTTGAAGTACTTGTTTTTCTCCCTATTTTGTTTGAACTTTTTGAATAGATGAGCCATTCACATGATTCAAAGGCATAAAGGATGTAAGTGAAATGTATCCTTTATGTTTGTCTTTGCTGTTATAAATGTTGTTGGTTTCTTTGCATCCTTCTAGAGATACCTTTTGCACATATAAGCAAATACATATATTTCTTCAGATTTTTTTATTCAACTCTTTATTTTATAGAGCTGTCCTTATTAATTTTTAGAGATTTTTTAAAATGGGTCTATCAAATTCCATTTCATGAATATATTATTTAACCAGTCCCCTACTGATGATAACTTTAGGTTGTCTCCAATCTTACATTGTTAAAGATAACCCTACAATGATTTACTCCATAAATGGCATTTTGTCCCTATGTAAATATACATGTAGGACAAATGTGAAAAGCACAATTTCTTCATCAAAGTGCACATATATTTGTACTTCTGATAGATGTTGTCAAATTGGTCTATGTAGAAGTTGTGCCAAGTTTTACCACCACCATGAGTGTCTCTTGGAAAACTCCTTAGAATACAATCTTTATAAAAGCAGGAGTTTTTTCTTTATCCATTTTTATTTTTCCTTAAAGGCATATGTCCTCAGCACTTAGAACAGTGACTGGCAGCACATAGAATAAATAAGTTATTGAAGGAAAACTATGGTTTAATCTTTCAGATCTTTGCAAATCAGATAGGTCAAAGTGGTCCCCATGGTAGGTTTTGGGGTTTTTTGTTTGTTTTTGTTTTTCTTGAGAGGGGAAGAGAGAGCGCGAGAGAGAGCAGTAGGAGAGAGGCAGAGGGAGACAGAGATCTTAAGCAGGGGCTGGATCTCACGACCTGAGATCGTGACCTGAGCCAAAAATCAAGAGTCCAATGCTTACTTACCTGACTGAGCCCCCCAGGCATTCTTGTGGTTTCATTTTAAATTTATGAGTGAAGATTGAAAAGTGTTATTTCATGTGTTTTACAGTCATTTGTAATTCCTTCTCTATGAACTGTTTGTTCATAGCGTTTGCACATTTTCTATTCAATAGTGTTTTTAACATAAAATAACTATATTAATTAACCTTGATTTAAATTCATGAAGTAGTGTATCTTTTAAATGGATTGAAAATGATAGTTCCACCCTCTGCACTTGTGGAATGAACTACAGGTAATTTTGTAATGATATTTATTGATGAGCGTCATACCTAACTATTTTATGCATACAGATATATAGCTTTAGGCCCTGAATTAATATGCAGTTACTATATGGAATAAACACAGTGGTAGGCATCTTTATAACAGCCATTTTCAGTTCGCTATTTATATTGCTGTGAATTCTATATTGACAGTTGATAGCAACTTGTACTCTAAAAATATTTTGGGACAATCTATGAGTATCTTTGGCCTGAAGATAGAAGCATTAACAAATGATATAATAAATGTGCTCAGAAATACACATAAAATATTGGGTGATCAGTGTTGTTATAAACATGCTTTCAGGGAAAGTCAGCATAATACTTAGTTTTTTCGTACCCTTTAACAATATAGTTGAATGTTGTATTCTTATAAATACAGATAAAAATATTTATATCATTATAATATATGCATTATATTTAATGTACTATATTGAGCATATATCATCAGATATTTAATAATAGAGAGCAAGAATTTATCAGTATCTTAAAATGTATTTATGACATATCTATCCAGTTTCACTAAATGTTGTGAATAGCAGGGGTTCCTGTCTGAATTCTTTTGACTTCTAGAAAAAAATAACTAGAAATATTTTTTATTAAAGTACTGGGCAAGTCTACACTGAACTCACTAAGCAATTCTAAATTACTGGTGAATATATGCTTAAAAGCAATTATCTAATAGTTGACGAAGAAAGACACAACGAATCCTGTGATAACCAGCCAAAATGAATGCTTCTAGAAGAGCTGAAGCTAACAGGTCTCTCCTGCCCTTTCACAGGCTACACCCAAACCAACGTCGGGGAAGCGCTGGCAGCTGTGCACGGCTCTGAATTCAGTCAAACAACTATCTGCCGATTCGAAAACCTGCAGCTCAGTTTTAAAAATGCATGCAAGCTAAAAGCAATATTATCGAAATGGCTGGAGGAAGCTGAGCAAGTAGGAGGTACTGAAGTTATAGGCTCTGTGATGTTTTAACCTAAAAACAATGGCTTCCATTGCTAGGATTTACGCTAAAGCGGAGAGGTTTGTGGTTTAGTTATTTTTTTCTCTTTCGGATGAAAAATAAATACGTTTCATATTCCCGAAAAGAGGAAAGCTCGTTCATGTGCAGAAATAAGTTTCTTGAGAAGGTAAAAATATAGTGAGAAAAGAAGCTGCATAAGGACACTTTCTGGATAAGATGGCAAAGGCGTGAAGTGATGAAATGATTTTTTTTAACACATCCAGATTTTCTGGCTCCGTTCATACTGTAGTAATCGTGCATGAATTTTTATAACCTGATATTACTGTAACCAGAGCATTTGTGCACACCAGTCTTCCAAGTAAGTACAGAAGCAATTGCTAATGTAATAAAATTATCTACTCATACTAATGAGAAGGCTGGATAAAAAAGCAAGGTTTGAAAGCATTTAAAGCAAGTGTTCCAAGAAAAGTATGGTCGGGATATTACTAATAGACAGTTGTCCTTACAAAGTTAGTGTTTCTGCATTAACATTTGTATCTTGGTCTTGTACTATAAAATAACATAGAGTGCAAAAATCTAAGACAAAAATGTATAGTGACTTTATTTTGCATTGTTTTACAAAGAAAATTTGAAACTCAAATCTGATAGTTTTTTTTTTTGAACCTACTTTGTTTTTATAATTATTTCTCTTTCCTCCATTACAGCTTTGTACAATGAAAAAGTGGGAGCAAATGAAAGAAAAAGGAAGCGAAGGACAACAATAAGGTATTCTTTTGAGATATGAAAATGTTCAGAGGAAATGATATATATACAATATATATGTAAATAGAAGAGTGAGGATAATATAGGTATAACATAACATAAATATATGGTGAGTAGAGTCACCTGAAAAAACAAGATTGGTGAAAAAGCATAATTTAATAACTTAGTAGTGAGAAATGGAGAGCTAGTAATTCTTAACATTTGATGGAAAAGTAGGTTATTTGATTCAAGAACACTTGCTCCACAAGTTTTGGATAAAACAGAAATTAAACAATCACTTTTACAAAGAGTGATCATTTCTGCTGTCTTTTTAGATACACCTTTCTCTGGCAACCTGGTATCTACATTATTTAAAATAGCAAAACTAGTCATCAGTGTTTCAGTCTCTTAAAGTCCAACATGATTCCTTGCATTTCAAACTAGAAAGATTGTTGGTTGATCTTTTGGTAATTTGCGTGAAAATTACAGAGGAAATGCTAAAATACAGGTTTTGTTTTGGTCGGTGAGTTCACTAAACATTTTGTCTACTGTAAATAACAAATGATTTCTGAGGGACATTTAGAAATGCCTGCAGAGGGGTTCATTTCCTTTTTAGAAAATCAGTGCCCTCTAGTGGCACAAAGTGGGATAAAGCATAGAAAGCCCAGAGCACCTTCCTTCTTTCCTCTTGTGACTTGGCTCAGGATACCCTGCATAAGACAAACATCTAAATATTCTAAAGACTGCATATTTAGCTTTGTTGAAGCTTTGGGAGGATTTTCAAAGTCTTTAAACAGTATTAGTGTTGATGCTTAGGATATTAAACATTACTTAATTTTGATCTGCCAAAACATCATAAAAACACCATAATCTCACCCTTCTCTACACTCCCTCCCCTCAGTATTGCTGCTAAAGATGCTCTGGAGAGACACTTTGGAGAACAGAATAAACCTTCCTCTCAAGAGATCATGCGAATGGCTGAAGAACTGAATCTTGAGAAAGAAGTAGTAAGAGTTTGGTTTTGCAATCGAAGGCAGAGAGAAAAGCGGGTGAAAACAAGTCTGAATCAGAGTTTATTTACTATTTCTAAGGAACATCTTGAATGCAGATAAAATTTATTATTGTGTGATAGCCTATTTTTTCTATTTTTCATCCTTTCTCCAACAAGAATAGAAATTGGTTAATTTGGTTGGCTTCAAAAATCATTTTATATCAATAACTTTTGCAGAAGCTTTTCTACTTTTTTTTTTAAAAAAGAATACAATTTAAATATTGATGAATTATTTTCTTTAAAAGAATTATTCTCGGGGTGCTTGAGTGGCTCAGTAAGGTTAAAGCCTCTGCCTTCAACTCAGGTCATGATGTCAGGGTCCTGGGATCAGGACCCTCTCTGCTGAGCAGAGAGCCCCTCTCTCTCTGCCTACTAGTGATCTCTCTCTCTCTCTCTCAAATAAATAAAATCTAAAAAAAAAAAAAAAAGAATTATTCTCAGAAGCCAAACTGTACATGTTTAAGCCAAAGATACCAAAAGGAATAAAAACAGTGATTCTCTCTTAATCTTTCTCTACCTCTTGCTCTATCTACAGACACACACACACATGCACACACGCATGCATGCACAAGCACAATGTGCATGTGGGTCTTTTAGTTTAAGATTCCTTTTCCAAAGGCTGTTTATTAGCCTTTTAACATTTCAGTCATAATGCCAAATAAAGACTATCACAACAGAAGATACAATTAGAAAATTGATTAACTAATGTCCTGCTTACCGTCAGCTCTAATAGTTTGTTTGAACTAGTTTGTTTGCACTTAAGAGCCAGAGGTGCCTTTGAATTTTATTAATACATTTAGAAATAAATCTTGATCAGAAGTGACACTTTTCATCTTTTTATTCTTCCCAAAGATTTAGCTTTTTTGATGTTTTCTTATAGTAAATATCCTTTATGGATTCTTGAACCCCAAATAGCTATTCTGTAAGCTACAACAGTGTAGGAATGATATCTTGTTTGTTTGCCTTTGTTCCTCCAGTGCCTGGGAAAGTGTTTGCTCCTAGTGGGCATGCAATCTTTGTTAAATGAACAAAGGAGTGGGCTGTTAATGACCACTATGAACTTGAAGGGTGCCTAACTTAATAACATAATTTAAGTCTCAGAACCCAGAAAATCACCTGGGATCCTATCAAAACAGACTATCACTTTGGTTTAATTGGTTCGAGTATGATTTATTATTGATGAAAAAATTGGACATATTAAGTATTTAAATTTGGAGACTTATATCCAAGGAACATATTTATTTAATTTATAAAAATGAACTTCTTTGAAACTTGGAAGTAGAAGCAAACTATAAGATAATATCAATCTAAGTGGCCTTTTTGCACTTAAAATAATCTGCGGGCAATGTTTATTTTATATAACTAAAATGGAAACAATTAGACCAACTTTTATTACTGATTTAGAATGCTTATTGAATAAATTATACTGTCCAGTCTCATGGTTTTTATATTAATAAAGACCAAGCATGGTACAGGTCATAATCTCTATAGATCATATGTGTTTATGCATGCATAATCACCACTAATTGGATGGTGAGAAACTGATGATTATTAACAAAGAGATCTTTTTCAGTGGCTTAATCATCTATGTTTAAGTATACATCTAGCACCCAGGAAATGTTGAATGAAATATATACACAAAGACTTTTATTATTCAAGAGTAAATTCCAAATTATTCAGCCACGTAGATATGTAAGTTCCTTCTCTGTATAATTCACCAGCTTACCACACACACTAATTGCAAAGGGATTCTTTAGTTTGTAAAAGGCAGGGATAGGATGTATATACAAACATATATACATTCTGTATACATACACAAAAATGCATATAGGCATGTCTGAAAGTTGCAAATAGAAACAAAATGTAATGCAAAATAAATCTAGAGTAGTGACTTTTTTGCAATTTTTTAAAAAAGATTTTATTTGACAGAGAGATCACAAATAGGCAGAGAGGCAGGCAGAGAGAGAGGGGGAAGCAGGCTCCCTGCTGGACAGAGAGCCCAATGCGGCTCGATCCCAGGACCCTGAGATCATGACCTAGGCCCAAGGTAAAGGCCTCAACTCACTGAGCCACCCAGGCACCCTCTTTTTTGCACTTTAAATATGAATCTGCTGGGAACATTTAATCTTTCTACAACAAAAATAAGCATGTATGTATGCTTCTATTATCATCACATATATGTATGATCATAATCTTATCAGACATTCACCTGTAAGGTCATTCCAGTTTAGATACAACTAGCATTGGGAAGTAATTTTTCTCCCTAAAAGGAACTATTTTGAATCAATATTTAATATTGAAATAGCAAATCCTTAATCACAAGTTAATTTAAGTGCACTGGTATTTACTATTTGCTTATTTGTATTAGAGATATTTTAATAGATATAGACTCATCTTTTTATAAAAATAGAAAAGTTGTAGAATGCTAAACTGCAATTATTCAAATAGCAAATGTAATTTCCTACACAAACTTGGGAATATTATTTGAGAATAAATGGCAAAGCTGACTTTAGCCATTGTCTTTCCATCCTATGTTGTTGTGAAGTCTTCAGTGGTAAATCTTCAGGAATTTAGTATAGTTCATTAAAAAGATTTGTCAATTATACCAATTGGTACATTCAGTTTTATCTGGAAGAGGTGGTTTACACTCATTCATACATTTACCTTTCCATCGCTAATGGTGGAAACATTGATCTAGTAAAAAAATATTTTCAGTGTTCAGGGATGGGAGCAGTGTGTCTGTGTGCACTGCATTCAAGTTCTGGGGAGTACGAGAGGTGGAGTAAGGGAACTGTCTGTTGTGTGGTGCTCCAACACTTAGAGTGCCTTAAATCAAACTTCACAATCCCCAGGCTTCCTCTAAGGTGAATTCAATCCAGTTGACTTCTAAAGGAAATAAGTGTAGCAGAATGGTCTTAAGTCCCTTGATGGGACTCAGTTTCTATAGGGAGGAAATTGGAAAGTGGATCCATTTTTTTGCTGCTCCAAAAACCTATTCTTGGAGAATAATGGCATCAAAGGAGAAAGTCATCATTGGTCTCTGGACACACACTGTGTTTTAACAAGGGAGCATCTAAAATAGGAGCACATATTTAAATTAGGCCCACAGGGATCAGGCTAAAAGTGTGGCTATGGGGCTAGTAAGGGATATACTTGTGACTAAGGCAAGAGTACAGTTTTCTCCTAAAGGCACTGAAATGCAAATAATAAAATATATATACTGTGCAGGTTAAATAAAATAAAGCCCAAGGCTACCAGATTCCCTCTGGTCTTAAAGGGTCACAATCTTGAGCCCCTTTCCACTGGGCCTGCCATAGCCAGGTGTTCCTCTCAGAGCACAGAATGCAGTCTACACAACACAATCATCTGACAGATGGTCATTTTATGTTTTCTAAGCTTAGCTGTTATTATCATCAGTACTGACATTTTCATACCACATTCCACTTCTCTGATACCCTAAAATCTCCATCACCCATGACTTTTACATCCAGTAATAGAATGTGACATTGGGCTGCATCTTTCTTGCTAAGAGAGGTATTGCTATACTTTTTCACTCTCTAATGGCAACCTCTTGTTTGACTACAGTTGTTAAAGTTATCCTTTTGCCAAAAAAAGAAGTTTGGGAAAGCAAGGCTAAAAAAAAAAAAGTCAGCGCAGTTGACCATTGAACAGCATGGGTTTAAACTTTGCAGGTCTACCTATATGCTGATTTTTTTCAATAGACCTAGACAGTACCATAAATGTATCTTCTCTAATGATCTTCTTAACATTTTCCTTTGTCCATTTTATTGTACAAAATACAGTACAGGTAACCTACAAAATATGTGTTAATTGACTCTTTATGTTATTGGTAAGTTTTCTGGTCAACAGTAGGCTATGAGTAATTAAGTTTTCTGGGAAGTCAAAAGTTGTATGTGGATTTGTGACTGCATGGGGTCAGTGCCTCTAACACCCACATTGCTGAAGGGTCAACTATATTTTCATCGAATTCAAGGTATGATAATCCTTGTTTTCTAATCTCAAAGACTGAAAATAAGTTTTATTTTTAGTAAAGGATAGTGTAACAGTATAAATTTATGATTGTGAAAATGGAGCATTTTATAAATATAGCCAAATCAGAATGGCTCCACTCTCTCCTTTGGGTCCCAAAGGCTTCTATAGTATCCATGTTTGAAAATAAAGGAAATCACTAAGACTTACCTGTTTAAAAATAATATTTAAAAATGTTTATCCCCTGGAAGTTCTAGAAAAGGTTTCATCAGATCAATTTCATGTGAAACCAACAATTCTTAGGCTTACTCCATTCACAAACATCAGTCCTGTATCAGCTGCTAATTCTTAGAGAAGACATTTGTTAAAATGTTAAGGAGCAGAGTTACCTAATTTTCTTTCTAGGAAAATCATTCTCTTGAAAAATGACCAGATATGCATAAAAATGTTAACTTTAGCAAAAGCCAAAAATAGAGTAAAAGATAAGGAAAAAAAGCATAATAGCAATAAATCTTTATTGAAAATTTTTTTTAACAAAATAATTTTTAAAAACAAAAGCCCCTGCATGTAAACAAGAAAGTAAATAAAGTTAGTTGGCATCATTAAGTACATCCAAGAATCAAAACAAGTTCTGGTTTAACATTCCATAATCCAGTAAAATGTTTTGACCCATCTATGGTCAGGGAAACTATTTAATACTATCAATAATGTGCTCTGACCTTTGAACATCATACAATGGTTTATGAGTTATAAACGGTATAGTTAAACTTTATATTCTTCCCACCAATCCCTATGCCACATGTAGACTACTTCTAAATTGGGATTTACATTGTCGATATTTGACCAAAATGTCCCTCCTTATAAGCTGACCAGGTTTACACCTACCTGATCTCCTCTACAGTTTTTATGGTGGGATATGCTAGTACCCATATATTACAACGTGACTTTTTTAAACAAACCTAATCCTAAATTCTATAACTAATCTGCCATTTATTTTTTCTCACTTTCTATACATACATTAAATACCATAGCAACTTCACCTTAAAAAATACTGCTAAAACATTAATACACATTTAGGCAGTAATTTCAGACAAAGTTATAGTTTATTTACCAAGAAAAAATGCTATTTTTTATTTTAAAAATTTAGGTCAAGTATTGTCATAGTAGTGTTAAATTAAGAATGGCTTCCATTCAGAGGGTTCAATATACACATTAATGAAGATCAAAATTAAACAGAAATTAATTTATATCTTATATGGGGAAAGTTTTCTCAGTTCTTGGAAGAAAGACCAAAATACAGTTTTATTACTATAAAATGTTATTAATTCAGTGTCCGTTTTGCTAATTACATTCAATTCACTTTTATGAGCTTTATAAAAGAGAGCCAGGATAATTCTTCTAAGAGGCCTTAATTTTGGTTTAAAATGTAAGTCTTTTCTGTCCGTTAAAATAATTTAAAGATGTGCACAATATGTTTGTGTTGTTTAAGGCAGGTGCCAAGCACATTTTAAAAGGTAATAAACTTACCAACTAGAATGTTCTCCCAAAGGAAAAAAAAAGAAAAGAAAAGCTCATGACCGTTTTTAGGACAGATGTTTAAATAGCACTCTTCTTTTGGATCATTTAAAAATAATTTGGCAGCTGAACTGCCCATGGTCATACCACATATCGCTAACAAAGGACAAGCAACAGATACAGAATTAATTATATATTTTTAATATTTTTACAAGTCTCTTTAGTTGGTGCCTAGTGGCATTTAACAAGATTTTTGTATTCACTGTAAAAAGACAGAACATAAACACTACGTAATGAATATAATTTCTCTATGCCATGCAGAAAAGAAGTCAAACGTTTTACACATCATCACTCCTAAACAGTTCTAATTAAAATCCAAACTGTTCCCATTTTTGCATCCTTGTCATTCTTTGGTAAAAGATTCAAAATAGTCATGGGTTAGGAAACAACTGTTTGCTCATGGTCTTCATTTTTGCAAATAAATGTGTTTTGTAAAAGGAATCTGCACTGTGCCTGGTTTATACTAAATAATTATAAGTAAGCAAAATATTATGGTTTTTCTGACTAATCTACTCCTAAAGCTTTGAGTTGCCGTTCAATCTCTTCATCGGAGATTGTAGCCTTTGAAGTAGAGGCAGATGGTAAGCTTCGGGCAGCTGATGGAGCTTTGGCCATCTATATTAAAGGGAAAGGGAAAAAAAAAGTGCATTATCAAACATTTGGGCAAGGACACAAAAGGATATGCTGCAAAGACATTTTCCATTCAAATATAAAAAGTGCCTCTAACAGCAAAAACTAACTTAAAGTGACAAAAGTGGTAGAAATGATTTCCAGCCGAGGATGGAAGACATTCATACCTTTCCAGAGATTTCAATGCCAATTTCATCAAGAACTTGATTCACAATATCTTGGCTTTCTTCTTCATCATCAGAGCCATCAAAGATGTCATCAAGTGTGTCATTGACTTGAGGAAAAGGGGAGAAACAAAATTACAGTTAGTATCAAACATATTTCAAGTTAGATTTACATTTTTAGAAGGTAGCCCAAGTATGTGTACATACTTGTATATTACTCAAGGGCAAACTTAGTTGAACCAACAACCTACAAAAGTCGTTATCAAATGTTAGTGAAGTTCACTTATACATTTTTGAGTTACTAAATCTGGAGTACTTTTTATTGCAAAACAAATTATCCTATAATAAAACAAGTCTACTCTAGTTTTTAAAAATGTGTCTTTAATAAACAACAAAAGAAATTCACAGCTAAAGGCTTAAAATTTTTAAATAATGATTCCACAAACTATATTCATTGAGTGAGTTAGTAGCTGTTTAATCTCACCATGGAATAATAGGTAAGAGTCAAATATCCTGTAAATATTAGGGAGTTAATTTACTCTTTTTGTACTTATATTTTTAACTTCACATTCGACTTGTAGGTAGACTATTCTAACAAAGTCTAAGGTTCAGTGACTTATTAAACTTGTCTAAAGAATGACATCTAATTTAACCTTGCAAAGATTATTATTGCTATATCCCTCTCTTCCTCCTTTCTTTTCCCTTCCCAAAATATTTATGGAAAAGATTCTGTATAAAAGGTATCACGTTAGGATTTTTCTTGTTTATTTCTGAAATGAAGTGCCTGGGCATGTAGTACAATTACAATTTATGGAGACAGAAAAATGAAGATCTCAGGTACTTTACATTTAAGTAGAAATTAATAATCAGATTGAAGTAAATAAGAAAGATAATAAAGGGAAGAGATTACATCCAACTGGGAGGAAGTACATGTGAGGTGCTCCTTGAAGGATGCATAGGATTTGACAAAACAGAGATAGAGGTAATAGAATGAGTAAAGACTTGGTGGAAGACAACAGGGATTCACTCAAGTAGGGCAAGTTCTTCTGTTGTGTTTTTATTTAAGGTGTATGAATGGAAAGGTGTATCTATTATTCTGGGTCAAAGAGTTTATGTCTGATACGGGAAAAAAGATCTGGGGAATCCTTTGGGATATCCCAGTCCTCTCCCTGTTTCACCTGTACATCTTAACTGCTTGTGTCCCTGATATAATTAATAAAGCTTGAAACTGGTTAAGATCTCTGGTTGATATGAGCATGACTGGACAATTTGATTTTTGTCTTAGCTCAATAGCATAAAGTACATTTGGAAAAAGCTATGTTATGTTCACGGACAAAAAAAGCCACAGTATCATCTCTGAAGAAATAAAGCAAATGTTAACCCTTCAATTAGAGTCTCAATTCTTCCACTTAGTATAGATTTAACTTTTGGAGAAAGTCATTTTACCTCTCTGGCCCTCAGTATGTCCACTGGCAAAATAAAGGGGTCTGACTTGAAAACTGCTTTTGATTTGCATCTGGGGTTTTATTTTGTAGTCAGCAAGAAGCCACTAAAGGAATCTCATTGGAATCCTCAGAGTTAAGTTTCTGGAAAAATAATTTAGATGCAAGTGAAGAAATAATGAGGGTAGGGAGTACAGGTCAAAGTTTATCAGGGACTCAATTAAGAAGTAGCTGCAGAAAAAGTGAAAGGGGATAGATGAGAAAGAACAGAGAAGTATAATCAGGGATTAACAAAGAAGGATGCTTTCAGAAAAAGTAATAAAATCATATTATATATATATTATATATAATGTATATATTTGAATTTATATATATGTACATATATACATATATTTATGTGTGTATATAAAATTGTGTGTGTGTGTGTGTGTGTATAAAATACAGATTTCTCAAAGATTCTGTTTCCAAAATGGAATGTGAACAAGTTCTGGAGCAGCACTGTACAACACAAATTTCAATTAGAAAAAGATATCCATTTAAACCTTGAATTTACCTTTGGATGAAAATACTGTTTCATAACATACATAATGTTAATGTACTTTACTAGGTCATAGAAGAAATGAGTAATCACCAACAATTACTACTTTTTCAGACCCATTTGCAAAGTACTCAAATACAAATGAGAACTATGATAGATATGAATTGTTTGAGCCTATTGATTCTCTTCATTACAGCTTAATGGAAAAGTTAATTCCTCTAAGATCTGCTCACACCTGTGCCATCATTGGAAATCACATAAACATGTTTGATACTGTGATCATTATATAAATGACAATTCTCGTCATTAAAAATTCACTAATGATGTTTCAAAAAAAGTCATATTTTTCAAAGTAAAGATTCACAGTCAAAGCTAAAGAATTTTCGAACTATCAAAGACACACATACACTTTCATTAACTCCTAAAAGGAAAACAGATATTCTCAAATTGAATACTTGAACAATGGTGAATTTAGTATTCTTGGTAATTTAATTAGATACTATTTTATACACTAAATGCCATTAAATTAAAATGTGGGCATCTAAGCAGAGCCAATCTGGCATATCTCTACACAGTTGTAAAACAATTAGAAAATACTTTTGCAAAATAATGTCAGTTTTAACATACTATGTTAAAAGTAATGTTGACTAGGATTATTTATTAGCAACAAAATAAAGATTGGGATAGTCTTTCTGGGAAGAATGTGGTATGAACCAAAAGCCTTACAAAAGTTAATACTCTAAGGAGATTTTAAAAATGTAGTAAAAAATTGGGGCGCCTGGGTGGCTCAGTGGTTAAGCCTCTGCCTTCAGCTCAGGTCATGATCTCAGGGTCCTGGGATCGAGCCCCGCATCGGGCTCTCTGCTCAGCAGAGACCTGCTTCCCCCTCTCTCTATGCCTCTGTGCCTACTTGTGATCTCTTTCTCTCTGCCAAATAAATGAATAAAATCTTTAAAAAAAAAAAATGTAGTCAAAAATAATATAGAAACATTTATCAAAGGATTAGCAAATAACACAAATTTTAAAACAATCTTACTGACCAATGTGAGAATGTCTCAATAAATTAAGATTGATGTTATTTAATATTGATGCTATAAAGTATTCAGACTTCAGAGAAGACTTCAGAGTCTTCTCTGAAGAAGAGACTTCAGAGAAAGATTTAGGGTCTTCAGACCCTAAAAAAGACTTCAGAGAAGATTTAGGGTCATTAGTACATGTGTATATCATACTATTAGGTTTTTTAAAAGCAGGATAAGGTTCAAAATTGCACATATAGTATGATTTAACTAAGATGGGGAAAATACAGGAAAGAAGCATATAACATTAACAATAATTATATCTGGGTGGTGTGATAATATATATGTATATTTTTAAAGATTTTATTTATTTGACAGAGAGAGACAGAGAGCACAAGCAGGGGGAGAAGCAAGCTCCCTGCAGAGCAGGGAGCCCAACATGGGGCTCGATCCCAGGACCAGGACCTGAGCTGAAGGCAGAGGCTTTAACCCACTGAGAACCCAGGCGCCCCGATAATAGATTTTTTAAATAAACTTTGTTCCTTTGTGTTCTCCATAGTTCCTGTACAAAATGCAATTAACTTATAATCAAAAAGAAGAAAACTAAATATTAAATAACTCTGGGAAAGAAAAAGAAAAAATAAGAACAAAAGCGCTTCATTATCTCTACCTCCAATAAAAATAGAGATCTTCTCTAGTATGAAAGAATCAACACATAACTCTGAAACCACCAAATTCATACCAGGAATTTTATATTTATTCACAAGTTGGTTTTGGTTCTCTCATCAATGAAGTAAAACCGCTGGGGCCAATATAGCATAAAAATATGGCATATCATATTTTATATTTTTCCTTCCAGTAAAGTTTGATAGGATTTGAGCCTTATATTTTGCCAATTTAAAAATACACTAGAGTTATAATATAGACATTTATTCAGAAGGGTGCTGTATCATTGCTTTTTTCAACATTTGTGCTTTTACAGATTAGACTATGAGGTTGCTAATAAATAAACTTGGCTAATTCAAAGATAAAAAAAATAAATTTCATTGCAAGTTATTAAACTCACTCATTTCTTCAGTCATTTCCATTTTCATGTTTTCCTTCTGGAAATTCTGCATTGTTTGTAATGTCTTTTGTGGATCCATCTTCTTGTTAACTGCTTGCATTGTCTTTAAATATATGAAAAGATTCATGTTGGCTACATAAATGTGACATTTTTACTATAAAATAAGTCCAAAGAGAACATATCAAATTAGATACAGGCTTTCTAAAGATATACATACTGCCATAATCAAACATAAGACTGTTAAGTATTCTAGAAAAAAATGAAATACTCGCTTGGAAACCATCTGCTTAACATTTATGTAATAAAGACCAAAGTGAAAAAACTCATGTGAACAGCAGGCAAAAAAAAAAAAAAAATTAAAAAACATTGTCAACAAAAAAAATCCATTGCTATTCAAATGGGAAAACTATATTTGCCTACTCTGTGGCAAGCAGGTAATGTCTAAATTGAAAAGAATTACAATTTAAATTTTACAAAAATTTTCATTAAGCTTTTGATGTCTAAATTAAAAAGGAGGACACATACTTAATACATCCACATATTTTAAACCACGGTTTAAAGAAATGAACAGAACACTGAGTTCTGTAAAAATATATGAAAAGAATTCTCTCACATTTTATATTCCACAAGTTATTTCATTAAAAGAGATTAATGCTATCTAGTATGGCCAAAATATTTTGTACATTATTATATATAAAATTTATGTATTAAATACAGTTCAATATTAAAAGACACTATACAATATAAAATACATCAATTTCAAAGATACCAAGCAGTCTTTTCCTAATCTGTATACAATGCTACCGCCAAAGTAACTTTTAAATATAACACTGGATTTCCCCCATCACCCTCCAGCCCACACATACCTTGGAAGTGGCTTTCCACTGATGTTAGTATCTAAAGCCAAAACCCATAATTCACTATGAGATCAAACACCACTGAACTCTGAATAACAAGCTAGTCCTGTGATGTACCACTGCTTTCCAGCCACTGATCTTTCACTTCCTTAAATGTGCCATACTTTCTCTTGCCACAGGACCTTTGCATATGCTGTTTCACACCTGGAATGCTCTTCTCCATTTGTTTTCATTATCAACACTTCAGATTTCACCACTTTCCTAGAGAAATCATCCCTGACACCCCTTATTAGACTAGATATCCCTGTTAAATCCTACTCGTTATCAATGAAATTCCCTATTTATTGATGTAAATTACATTACATCACTTGCAACTTACAGTATTGTTGCAACTAATACTAATAACAATGATATTGATATTATTGATTGTAATGATAATGATAATAAAGCAGTAAATGCCTATAGAGTCTTAATCAAGTATCAGACACTGTTCTAAGTACTTTACATATAACATTTAACATTAAAAGACATTTATTTAAACCTGACAGATCTTTTATGTGCTAGATGCCATCATTGTTCCTGTTTTAAAAATGGACAATGAAGGCATAGAAGGGCAAAATAACTTTCCAAAAGCTAATGAATAGAAGTGAGATTTGAACTCAAGTAATCTGGTCCAGAACATACATTCCTAATCACCACACCAAACGACCTCTCAAATGGGCTGTTTTTGAAACAGACTGTACAGGGGTGCCTGGGTGGTTTAGTTGGTTAAGCGTCTAACTCCTGATTTCAGGTCAGGTCATGATCTCATCAGGGTCCTAGGACTGAGCCCTGTGTTGGGCCCCAAGCTTAGTATGGAGTCTCCTTATACTTCTCCCTCTGCTCCTCTTTCCACTCCCTCTCTTAAATAAACAAACAAATAAATAAAATCTGAAATAGACTTTACAGTTTAAACCCTTGCCTGGTTTTGCTTTCCACTTCATCCCCATCATTTGTTATACTTCCTACCTATAGGGTCTAAAAAATATTTGCTGAATTAATACATTTCTAAAAAAGATTAAGTGAAAATTCCAATTTAGATATCTCTATAGGGCAGGATCATATTGCTACCACCTGCAAAAAGAATAGCAAAATACGTAGTTTTCCCCTTAACATTACTGAAAAGTTACCCATCTCAAGTGTGTGAACATCACATATGATCTTTTCCTCAATTAGAAGTTTAGTTCTGTTTGTGAAAGAAAAAAAGAAAACAAAAGTTTTTGCCCTTAACTGTGTATTTGTCACTGTAAAATGACAATGATCCATCAAGAGTAAGTTAACTGACAGAAGAAAAATAATACTGAAACTTCCTCTAGGGGTGCCTGGGTGGCTCGGTGGGTTAAAGCCTCTGCCTTCCGCTCAGGTCCTGATCTCAGGGTCCTGGGATTGAGCCCTGCATCTGCCTCTTCTCTGCTCAGCAGAGAGCCTGCTTCCCCCTCTCTCTCCCGCCTGCCTCTCTGCCTACTTGTGATCTCTCTTTCTGTCAAATAAATAAATAACATCTTTAAAAAAAGAAAAGTAAAGAAACTTCATTTTTTTTATTTTATTTTTTTTAAAGATTTTATTTATTTATTTGGCACAGAGAGAGATCACAAGTAGACAGAGAGGCAGGCAGAGAGAGAGGGGGAAGCAGGCTCCCTGCTGAGCCAAGAGCCTGATGTGGGGCTGGATCCCAGGACCCTGAGATCATGACCTGAGCTGAAGGCAGAGGGTTAACCCACTGAGCCACCCAGGTGCCCCAAAATGTCCTCTATTTTTTTAAAGAACATAATATGTCACTGCACTCGCCGCACCTAAGATGGAAAAATTCTTTTTTCATGTGCTCTGTAATCTAAAACACAATTATAGTTGCTCCTCATTATTTCTGGATTCCATATTTGTGGATCCATATTGTGTACTCACTAAAATGTACTTGTAACCTCAAACCAGTACTCATGGAGCTTTTTGTGTTCCTCTGTGGACACGTAGAGAATAGCAAAAAATATGAGTTGCCCAACATGCTTGTTTGCAGCTAAGATCAAACAAGGTGACACTGTGCCACCTTGTCTCAACCCTCATACCGTAAACAAGTGTCCTTATTGTGGTCCACCTTACCTTTTTTGGTGGCTTTGCCACTACTAAAATGGACTCAACCATTGTACTAAAATGTTGCGTAGCGTTCCTACGTGCATGAAACTATGATGTATCCATGGAGAAAATACATGTTAAGTTTGATTAGGCATGAGTTCAATGTTAATGAATCAACATTTATTAACTGCGATGCCTTTCAAAAGAAATACATAAAACAACCTTAGGTATAAGTTGACTGACAAAAACGTGGTGACCAAAGGCTCACAAGAATCTAACCCTGTATTTCCCCTATGAGTGATGGTTCGATATTTGCTAATTGAGTGTCCCCAACTAAACAGAACATTAACTATTTCAAATAATGAGAATCAACTGTAAATACCATTTTTCTAATATGAACTTCCTACTTTCCTCTGTGGCTTTCTTTTCTTTTGATCTTCATATTCATACTCCTTCTTCCTTATATTTAATACCTAGTGGTATTTTTAAGACCTAGGTCTTCTGCAAAGTCTTTCAGATCATTTGATTCAAAGATCTGTACGGTTCACTGAAACTTAGCACCAACTGATGTATGTAGTAGGTAGTTTCCCTATCAGATATAGCTTAACCTCCCTGCTCTCTACCACCACCCCATCCCCAACTGAACAATATAATCTGTTAAGAACACGGCCTTTATCTTAAATGTCTTATTCCTTACAGTACTTCATATACATCAAGGGACTCATTATTTATTAAAAAATCAAAAAGCTCAGAGGCACCTGGGTGACTCAGTTGGTTAAGCATCCAATTCTTTTTTTTTCTTTATTTCCCAAATACTTTTTTATTTTTTCAGTGTTACAAGATTAATTGTTCATGCACCACACCAGTGCTCCATGCAATATGTGCTGTGCCCTCCTCAATTCTTGATTTCGGCTAAGGTCATGATCTCAGGGTCGTGAGGTCAAGCCCCATGTTGGGCTCCATGCTGAGTGTGGTGCCTACTTAAATTCTCTCCCTCTCCCTCCACCTTCCAGCCCACCCCCAGCTCTCTATCTCTAAAATAACCTCAGAGTCCTTTAAACTCTATAGTGAAAACATTTATTTTTTTATATAAAAATCGTAAGTTAAACCTAAGTTCCTGATAAAATTAACTGATAAATTCTTCTGACAAAAATCATGTGTCCTTTTGACACATACATAAAAATGAATCAAGAGCAAACTACTCAGAAGTAATTAAAACTTATAGCTTAATGAAATATGACCAAAACTCTAACAATTTAAGGAGGAAAAAAACCAAACAACACTTTAAATCAATTAAAAAAATTTAGAAGCTACACTTGACCTTGGGAAAATCAAAATGTCCTGAAACAAGAAATTTTAATGTAAAACAAACCAATAAAGAATCCATGTACATGTGAAACTAATATAAAATTGTAAGGTAATATGCTTCAATTAAAAATTCTAGAAGTAGTTCTCTGGATTACCTCTTATTATAACTCCTTTTACTAAATATTACACAGATTCTATACCACATATACATCAGGAGGTACTTTCAAATCTGATTTGAATCCTGACACTTAAATGTCTTAGATAAAACCATAAATGTATGGATATAAAGGTTCCCACTTACTTTTGCTGTAGTAGACATTGCTCCTGCCATCTTCATCTGGGAATTCATCACTTTCGTTTGTGTTGACATAGAAGTGACTTTTGAACTTACAGCAAAAGTTCTTGTTTTTTGTTTCCGTAGATGTACAAGCTGTTTGGCTAAAACTCTGCAAGCTTCTTTATTACCAATCTTAGCCATTTTCTTAATTTCTAACTCCTAAGACAGGAAATAAAAAGAGTAATGGGAATAAAATCATTCATAGGAAGGCAGTCCTTAATGATTTACTCCAGAAAAAAAACAAAAACAAAAACAAACAAAAAAAACACACATTATATACCTTTTTTCTCCCTGGTCATGAAGAGAGGAAGAGGCAGTCATAAAGTCACAGAAAAAAAAGAGTTAATTTGAGAGGGCAATTTATTCCACATGTTTACACAGGACTTTGTACCTTTATCTACAAATACAAAGCATTTCTATAAAATAGTATTTACATTTTTTACAAAAAAAAAAATGAAAAAGTTCAACCCAAAAGTTACTAGGAAAAAGAAAAAAAAACAACAAAGAATTGGTGGGATAGAGCAAAAAGAGCACAATGGTAGATTTAAGGTGAATAATACGGGGCACCTGGGTGGCTCAGTGGGTTAAAGCCTCTGCCTTCAGCTCAGGTCATGATCTCAGGGTCCTGGGATAGAGCCCAGCATCGGGCTCTCTGCTCAGCAGGGAGCCTGCTTCCCCCTCTCTCTGCCTGCCTCTCTGCCTACTTGTGATCTCCCTCTGTCAAATAAATAAAATCTTTAAAGTGAATAATACATAATTACATCAAGTGAGAAGGTTCATCTCAGTAAAAGGTTGTCATTTTAGGTAAGAACATAAACTACTATATGCTATGTCAAGAAACCAACTTTAATTATAAAAACAAAGCTAAGTAAGAGGATAGAAAACATATTCCATATACTTACTAAAATCTGAAAATCTGGAGTATGTCCATTAACATCAGATAAAACAAACAAAAAAACATGAGAACAAGGAATACTACCAGAAATAAAAAAGGGGCATTTCATAATGACAAAGGAATCAATATATAAAGATGTTAAAACAATCCTATACGTGCACGCCCCTAAGAACAGTGCTTCAAAATATGTGAAGCACAATTGACAGAACTGAAAGGATAAACAGACAAATACATAATTATCATGAGGTATATCAACACCTCCTCTCAAGTACTGCTCTGTTAGAACAAGTAGACAGAATGTATAATGATACGTATTTACAAAAATACTATGATCAACCTGACCTAACCAACATTTATAAAAACTCCATCACCAACAGAATACTTTATAGGTGTACACTAAAAAAGAAGGAAATCACCAAAATTTTGCTGAGAAAACAAGACTCAATCAATTGAAGAGGATTGAAATGATATAAAGTATGTTCTCTAACCACAATGAAATTAAAGTGGAAATCAGGAAGGAAAAAGAAGGAATATCATAGATAAGCAGAAATTAAATAACATGGTTCTAAATAAGTCATGGATTGGAAAAAATCTCAGGAGAAATAAGATAGTATTTTGAATTTAATAAAATGAAAATGCAAAACAAATCAAAATGTGTGGGGTACAGCTAAAACAGTTCTTAGAGGGAAATTTATAGCATTAAAAGCCTATATTAGAAAAAAATAAGTATCTCACAGGCTTCAAAATTGAGAAAGTAGAAAAAAAGAGTAAAACAGTAAATACAAATAAAAAATAATATAAACAATAAAAAAAATCTATATAGTAAGAAAGAAAAATATAGAAAGTTAATGAAATCCAAAGCCATTTTTTATAAGAGATTGGTCAAATTGATAGGTCATTAGCATGACAGATGATGGGAGAAAAATGAGACAAAGAGAACACACAAATTACAAAGATTAGGAATGCAAAGGAGGGGATGGCTCCAGGCTAAGCCTAGATGGCTTAGTCAGCTGGGCATCTGCCTTTGGCTCAGGTCATGATCCCAGGGTCTTGGGATCAAATCCCGCACCAGGCTCTTTGCTCAGCAGGGAGCCTGCTTCTCCCTTTGCCTGCCATTCCTCCTGCTTGTGCTCTCTCTCTCTTTGACGAGTAAATAAAATATTAAAAAAAAAAAAAAAGAAAAAGTGATGCAAAGGAGGACATCACTTCATATCCTAAAGATGTTAAAGGATAATATGAAAATATTATGAATAAAAGGTCATTACATTTTAAAATTTAGTAGGCATGGACAAAAGCTCATTTAAAAAGGCAGTTATTCCGATCCATTCTGTATCTGTTTTTTCCTAAAAATTGAATTTGTAGTTTAGAAACCTATCCACAAAGAAAAGTTCCCTCCAAATGGCTTTACTGATGAATCCTATCAAACATTTAAGGAAGAGAAACACAAACTCTTCCAGTAAAGGAAGAGCAAGAGAAACCAACTCGTACTTTAAAGTCAGCATCACTCAGATGTCAAAACCAAATAAAGACACTGCATGAAAAGATGACTACAAATGAGTATCTTTCACAAACATGGATGCAAATACTCTACAAAATTTCAGCATTCTGAACAAAAAATTTCAAAAAAAACATGTCACTACCAATGGAGCATATCCCAGGAGCAAAAGCTTGATTCAACTTCAGTAAATCAATAAATGTAATTCACTACATTAACAGACTAAATAAGAAAAACTACATGATCATCATCTCAACAGATGCAGAAGTGAACCTCTACCCTCATCTGATAATACAGTAAAACTTAATTCAATATGGTTCACAGTCCTAAATGTAAGAACTAAAATTATAATTCTAGAAGAACACATAAGAGAAAATTAGTGACTTTGGGTTAGAGAAAGCTTTCCTGGGACACTAGAAGTACTAATCATAGAAGAAAAGAATAATAAATTGCACTCGATTAAAATAAAAATCTGGGGCACCTGGGTGGCTCATGGTTAAGTGTCTGCCTTTGGCTTAGGTCACGATCCCAGGGTCCTGGGATCTAGCCCCACATTGGGCTCCCTGCTCAGCAGGAAGCCTGCCTCTCGCTCTCCCACTCCCCCTGCTTGTGTTCCCTCTCTCGCTGTGTCTCTCTCTGTCAAATAAATAGAATCTTCAAAAAAAATAAAATAAAAAAAATAAAATAAACCTTTAAAAAAATAAAAATTAAAAAATAAAAATCTTCTGGGGCGCCTGGGTGGCTCAGTCATTAAGCGTCTGCCTTCGGCCCAGGTCAGATCCCAGGGGCCTGGGATCGAGCCCCGCATCAGGCTCTCTGCTCTGCAGGAAGCCTGCTTCTCCCGCTACCATTCCCTCTGCTTGTGTTCCCTCTCTCGCTGTGTTTCTCTCTGTCAAATAAATAAAATCTTTAAAAAAAATAAATAAATAAATAAAAAATAAATAAAAATCTTCTGTACCATAAAAGACACTATCAGGAAAATAAGACCAATAATTGGAGAAAATATTTGTAAAACATATATTTAGTAAGGTACTTGTATTTGAAATATATAAAAAAAACTCTTACAAATAAAAAACTTTCATAAAAATGGGTAAAATATTTCAATAGACACTTTGGCAAAAGACATGTAAATGGCAAAAAGGCACATGAAAAGATGCTAAACATCACTGACAATTAGCAAAATAAAATTTAAAATGACAATCCACTATATACCACCAGAATGACTAAAAGTAAAAAGACTGTCAATTCTAACTATTGGCCAGGACGTAGAACAACTTTACTTTCATATACAGCTGGTGGGAACAGAAAACATTACAGCCAATTTGCAAAACTGTCTAGCAGTTTCTTACACGGTTAAACATACATTTACCCTATGATCCAGCAATCCCACTCCTAGGAATATACCCAAGAGAAATGAAAACATATGTTCACACAAAGACTTCAATTGCATCCTTATAGCAACTTTATTCAAAATAGCCCAAACCTGGAAATAACCCAAATGTCCACTAGCTGGTGAGCAGATAAATAAACTGAAACATCCATACAATGAAGTAAATAAAAAAAAATTAATACTGATTATGTAACAATATTGGTTAATCTTAAAATAATTATGGTGAGTGAAGGAAGTCATATTTAAAAAGAGTTATATTATATGATTCCATTTATATAAAGTCTAGAAAATGTAAACTAATCACAGTGACATATCAGTTTTGCTAGGGAGGAGGGAGTCAAGGAAGGATAGTGAAAGACATTTCAAAGGGAATAAGAAAACTTTTCAGGACGTAGTTTCTCCGTATGCCAGAATGTATCAATTGTATGCTTTAAATACATAGTTTATTGCATGTCATTAATACCTCAATCATGCTATTTGTTTAAAAGATTTTAAGCAACATATATTTAAAAACATAAAAATATTTAAAAATGGGCAAGATAATTTTTTAAAAAGCACATTAATTATCATAGACACAATGATCATTAAAATATCAAGAAAGATACTTATGAGTGAACATAATTATTTCTTGTAACCCTTTCTTGTTATTCAGGACTATTGTCTTTGTTATTAACTGAGAATGAAGTAGCTGTGTTTTGAGCAGTATTTCCTCCTAGGCATTCAAGACTTCTACAAACTGAAGAATAATTTGATTTTATAATCAACAAAATACAGAGAATCCTGATAAAAGTCAGCAGAATGACACAATAAACAAAGGTAAGCAGAAAATGCAGGAAGACAGTAAATTAGCCATTTCTTAGTAAATCACTTACCACCTGCCATGTGTCTTTTTCTTAGTTAGCTAATTATTCTAACACTAATTTCCAAATTTGTTTGAAAAGTTAAACTGAAATTTAATGTTCTACTTACCAGCTGTTTTTCTTGTTTCTCTAAAGCTGCTCGATCTCTGATTATAGCCCTCTGTGTACCTCGTAATTCTCGATTCTGTTCCTTTATTACATCTAAGAGAATCAAAAAAGAAATCTAAATGTATAACTCCAAAAATTTTTTCAATAACATTTGAAATAGTAGACTTGGGAGACCTTAATTTAAAAAAAAAAAAAAAGAAACCTTGATTTACTAGATATTAAAATTTTTGCATTCAATATACTAAAAGATTTGTTAAATATTAATACTTGGATTATAAATATTATATAAAGAATTATAAAAGTACAGATATGCAAGTCAGAGGTTTAACCAAAAGTATATATAAATCACAATAAAATATTCCCTTGGAGAACTGATTATATGCAATGTTTTATGTGGCACATATATGTCTCTCTCTCTCTCTCACACTCACACACACACACACACACGCACACACACTTTTCATCTCTTCTTACTCTAGTATTGTATGAAATTCCAGGAAAGAAGACAGAAGAAGACAGATCTTGTTTATTAAAACCTTTTTCCTACATTAAGTCATCATAATAGAGTGAAGCAGCAGAGCTTCCAATGAGGAGACAGACCTGGATTTGAAGCCTCACTCTACCACTGGATCATTATATGATGATATCTTGGAAAAGTCAGTTAATATTCTAAACTTCAAGTTTCTTATTCATAAAATAAGGGTAGTTGGTAAGGTGTAAATAACATACATAATTGCCCTGATATACTCTTAAATTTCCACTCAATTGTAATGTTTTTCTAACTTATCTCAATTCATTTGGATTCATTAGTCCCATCTTTTGAAGAATTAAAGTATTAGTCTAGGTCTCATGGACCATAATTTGGGTTAGTTGTTACTAAATAGTAATTTCTTCAAAAATCACAGATATTGATGGTAATTCCTGCCAAAACTGATCTCTCATTATCAGGAATCTTGCTATGTGCTGTACATACATTATACAATATTCACAATAATGTTACAGAGTTGATTTTTTTATTATTTTATATTTAAAGGAAATTGAGTGTTAGGAAGTTTAACTTGCCGAAGGTCACAAGGTAATAAGCAATAATGCAGATTTGGATCCAAGTGTTCTGTCTCCTGAATCAGTAATCTTAATCACTTCATTAGAGTACCTTTCTAGTCAATAGGTAGATTTAAACACAGTAACAACAACAACAGAAAGAATAGTCTCTTCACCCAATGGCACTGGGACAACAGGATGTCCACATGAAAAAAAAAAAAAAAATGAAACCAGACCCCTACTTCACAATGTATATAAAAATTAACTAGGGGCACCTGGGTGGCTCTGTCAATGAAATCTAACTCTTCATTTCAGCTCACGTCATGATTTGGGAGTCATGAGAACAAACCCGTATCAGGCTCCAGGCTTAAGGTGGAGTCAGCTTGAGATTCTCTCCCCCTCCTACTGCCCCTTCCACTGCTTGTATCCCCATCACAATCAATCAATCAATCAAATATTTTTTTAAAAACTGACCCAAATATAAAAACTGAAATCATACAATCCTTAGAATGTATCGGAGTAAATCTGTATGATCTGGGATTTGGCAATAGATTTTTAGATATGACTCTAAAAGCATGAGCAAAATAGACAAATTGGACTTCATGTAACTTAAAGGCTGTGCACCAAAGGACATTATCAAGTGGAAAGATACTTCACAAAAAGGGAGAAACTATACACAAACTGTATATATGTTAAAGAGTCTAATATCTAGGATATATAAAGAACTCTTAAAACTCAAAAACAAGACAATCTAATTAAAAATCGTTGAAGGACTCGAATATACACTTATCCAAAGGAGATACAGAAATGGCCAATAAACACAAAAAGATGCTCAACATCATTAGTCATAAGGGAAATGAGAGATACTACACACCCACCAGAATGGCTATAATCAAAAACAAAAATGGAAAATAACAAGTGTTAATAAGCATGTGAAGATTGGCACCCTTATATACTGTCGATAGGAATGTAAATTGTTTCAGGCACGGTGGATAACAATTTGGTGGCTCCTCAAAAAGACAAATATAAAATTACAATATGACCCAGCAATTCCACTTCTAGGTATAAGAAAGATGGAGTAATAAAAAAGAAATGAAATACTAATACATACTACAACATGAATAACCTCCAAAATGCACTAAGTGAAAGAAGCCAGATATAAATGGCTTTTATATAATCACATATATATTTATATATTTATAATGTATAAATCACATTTTATGATATGTTCTTATGAAATATCAAATTAGATAAATCCGTAAGGACAGAAAGCAGACTGGTAGTTGCCAGGGGTTGGGAGAGAGGAGAATGCTGAGCACTGCTTCACTTGTACAGGATTTTATTGTGAGGTGATGGTTATACATCACTAGAGGTGATGGTTATACACCACTGTGAAAGTACTAAATGCCACTTAACTGTTGTTCACTCTAAAATAGTTAATGTTATGTGAATTTCACCTCAAATAAAACAACAGAGACAACATCCATTATCCTTTCACTGATGGAACATCACGACTTCTTTCTACACATTCCTGTATAACATATAACTTTATGCAGAATAAAGATAAGTAATTACATTGAAGAATAGGCAGTATAGTAAGAGGTTCACAAAAACCACAAAAGTAAGTACTATCATCTCACTTATTTCAGAGAAGGGAACTGACATTAGGTGAGGTGATTTGCTCAAGGAAGAAACAGTACTAGGATTCATATACAGGCAGTCTGATTCCAGGGCCTCTTATTTTAACTACTCTATTATGCTATGAAGCCTTTCAGGCAAACAAGAAATAAAGTTATCAGAGACATAATCCTTATAAATATAGATCTGTATCAATAAAAATAAACAATGAAAAACATTTCAAATCACAGAGCTCCTAAAACCCTTGGAATTTCCTTAGTGGTAGGAATATCTTTTAACTCAAGACGGGGTACCTGTAAGTAGTTTCTGGAGGGGGCTGTTTAAACCAAATGCTTGACTAGAGGGTAGGAAGTTCAGCCCCACCCTCCTGAACTCAGGAGAAGGGAGTGGAACTAAGACTGGGTTATAAAAACTCCTGATCAGCCCTACCCTCTTGAACTCAGGAGAAGGGAGTGGAACTGAAGACTGGGTTATAAAAACTCCTGAATAAAGAGAATTGGAGAGCTTCTGGGCTGGGAGAGCAGCATGTCTGAAAAGGGCATGAAAGCTCCATGCCATTTACAGCCCCCAAAACTTTGCTTCCATTTGGCTATTCCAGAGTAAAGCACTCTCCTAAGTTCTAAGGGTTGTTCTAGCAAATTATCCAACTGTGGAGGAAGTTATGGGGACTCTAGAATTTACAACTGGTTAGTCAGAAGTACTGGTGGACAACTGAGACTTGTGACTGAGACAGCTAGGATGAGGACAGTCTCGTAGGCCTGAGCCCTGAACCTGCGGCATCTGTGCTAACTTCACACAGTGTTAGGACTGACTGACGTTTTGGACACAACAGTTGATGTCAGAGAATCAGAGAGGAGAAAATAAATACAGCCATCTTTGTTGGGAAAGCACATACTATGACACGAAATTTTACCAAAACATGTATCTCAATCAAAATAGTTTTACTTCTCTTTTCTTAATTTTATACTACGTGTACCGTAAACTGTCACTGTATATTAGAGAAAGAAAAATAAAGAAAATTAACTACTGCATATTCCATAGCCCCATAGTTAATAGACGTATTAATATTTAAACAGTCCTAAGCTATAAACTGAGAGCACCTAATGTTGCATACTAAAATATAGTCATAACACTTTAAAACGTATTATGGTAAGTAAGAAAAAGATAGTAAAACATTTTCTTCATATGAGATGAAAGGCATATCCTATAAAACAAACAAATTACTCTTAACTTTTTTTTTTTTAAAAAGCAATCCCTATGTTAAATCCACATTTAATGATTTGGTCTTCAAGATAATTTAGAGGGACTAATATGAGAATGGTTCTGAGACACTTTCAATGTTTTTAGGCCAAGTTTATTTTCCATTATATTATTTTTTGGTAGGTTTGATTTCCTCCTAGGATTACAAGTGCTTCAAGAGCAAGAAGCACAAGTATTTTTATTTATCTATTTGTATTCCCACCACACTTCATGCCAACTACTACCCTGATATAGTATACTCAACAGCGATCTACAAGAGTACAAACATATATTTAAATGTAAAAGAAGGTACCTTACAGACATAGTTAATACATTTCCTTAAAATGTATAATAAATTCTACTGGTTACCAAGAAAGATGGTTGATAATTTAACCATGAACCTTGACTATGATGGGTCTCTTTATACAGTGGAAAAATAGAACACTCTAATAACCAGGTATTTCCTTTATAATTTTCTGCCTTCCCCTTTTTTCATTCTGAGTCAAGACAATGATGGAAACATGTACTGGGTATTGCTGAATCTAGGAGAGAGTGCTTGGCTCCTGTCGATTCCTGCTTCTTTCTCTAGGCAAAAGAATATGCCCAAATTTTTATATTCTAGCACTTCATCTACCTTGTGGGGATGCTGTGAAGCACTTCATAATAGCTGGTAATAAAAAAAAACTTTCACATTGTGAAAATGGCAATGATACATGGCTGTGACTAATGTATGTTCTTTGCTACCATTTAGTGAGGTAAAAAAGGGTCTGGAGGCTGCCCCAACCACCACCCTCCTTCTCACCCATACCCAGCACAACACTTAGAGAAGAACACCCAAGCCAGCTCTATGTAGGTATTAAAAGCCTATTTCAAGGGATGCCTGTGTGGCTCAGTTGGTTAAGCCGCTGCCTTCAGTTCAGGTCATGATCCCAGCGTCACATGATTGAGTCCCACATTGGGGGGTCCTTGCTCAGCGGGGAGCCTGCTTCTTTCTCCGCCTCTGCCTGCTTGTGCTCTCTCTCTCTCTCTCTCTGACAAATAAATAAACAAAATCTAAAAAAGAAAAAGCCTATCTCAAGCCTTTCAGGCTCTTTTTACTGAGTGGGGAAAAAAATATATATATATATATATGCATTAGAGTAATCACAGACTTAAATTTTGGACTTAAGATACAGACAGAAAAGGTCATTCTGCTCTCCTTAGTTCTGAATCAGTAAGGTCTATTTGCTTACAGAAAAAAAAAAGCCAGAAAATAAAAAATAAAATCAAAATAAAGGAGGGGTCTCATATGATCCAGCCTGGCTTACTAGAAATCTCTACTGGGGTTTGAGGCTAGGCCCCAATTTGAATTATGACTGTCCTTCCATACCCTGCTTATTTATATACAATTTGCACATCTAAGGATTAAAGCAAAAAATAATTATCAACTCTAAATATAGGCATTCATTTATTTGTGAGCAAGAAGCTCACATTTTAAATATGTTTAAATGCCTTTCATTTGGGGAAAAGGAGGTGGCCCGTCTCAAGCTTACAGGGTAATTCAGTTTACTGCTCTAGGAGCCCTGAAGCACTGGTCTACTAGACAGCATCCACTCTACCATATACTGGGTTTTGTTCTTTACTATAAGGTCATGTTTACTATAAGGCCAAGACAGACATTTTAATCTAATATATTTTCTGCTTTTAAATGTTTCTTTAAAGAAAAAAAATTATTTGGATCCATGCATTTTTATTGCCTATCAGTTGTCCTAAATCTAGTGATCACATGGATTGAAATAGGAGCACAGAATAAATAAGGCACATCCTGCTTTACCATTTTTATTAACTTGCTTTGTAGATTAAGAATGGAGAAGATAGGGAGCTTCTCCTTTAGATTATATCTGCAATCTCTGCAGCAGCTGTGAATGGAAGTAATGGGTCTGCAACCCTGGGCTGGCAAGATAACAGGTATTAGATACATCCTGATCATTACTGAATAGAAGAACCACCTGTGTGAAGGGGGTGTGTTGGAGCTCACCAAACAGTAAAGAGGAAAAGCTCTGTGATCCTAGCTATGCAGAAATGTACCACCTTCTTGGATGGATGAGGAGAAAAAAACTGCAAATGGTACAAATTCAAAAGCTAAGGGATAAGGGAAAGAAACATTTAAGGCAGGTTCCTAGAAAATGCTGGCTCTGGGAACCAAAGTTACTGACAGGCAGAGGGAAAATGACAATGAGAGGAATGGGTGGAGGAGGAAAAGAATTCTATATGCAAGCAAATCTATTTCTCGGGGTTTGGAAACTGTGTATCAAAAAATCAAGGAGGAATGGCATCAGCTTAATTAACCAGTTTTGATACATGGTAAAGAAAAAATAAGAACAAAAAACAACTATGGGAAACAGAAAGGACTGTGGAGGATTGTGCCAACAGATTTCTCCTACATATAGTCCTAGGAGCCAACCATCCATTTAAAAACTAGGTTGAAGTTGAAAAACTCATCAGGACTTTCTTGGAAGGAGGAGGTGGAATACTAATGAGAAAATAGGAATATAGCCCTATGATAGCATAAAAGCAATGCTCCTCCCCCCCCCAGTAAAATCTCAATACTGAGAAATTCATTCAGATTAGCTTATTAGTAAAATATCGGTGTTTTCAAGAGCGAAAAGGAAGGTCTTCATATGAGCTATGTGTTAGTAGATCTTTAGGTCTCATTTGGTCTTCAAAGACACAGGCGTTGGTACCATCATTAATAACAGCTTCAGTTCAGAAAACTGTGAAAGAGCATTTTCTCACTTTAGATAAAAGACGGGATAAGAGGGAAAGGTCCTACGAAAGGAAAGTTTCACAGACCTATGGACTTGAAGGTAGAAAATAGTAGCATGGAAAGAAATACCAGTCTTTGGGGTCATGCTAGGGATGCAGAAATACAAAGGGGAGACATTTTCCTACAGAAATATCCATGGATGGTATCCATCCATCTCTATACCAAAAAGTATAGAGAACTTTACCTCAGAAAAATCCTCAGAAGAGAGTACTTGTGTCTCTGAATCCCATGTTCAATTATTTTTCTTTGGTGTGCCAAGAATGTAGGGACTTTGGGGCGCCTGGGTGGCTCAGTGGGTTAAAGCCTCTACCTTCGGCTCAGGTCATGATCGTTGGGTCCTGAGATCGAACCCCCATCAGGCTCTCTGCTCAGCATGGACCCTGCTTACCCCCCTCTCTCTGCCTACTTGTGATCTCCCTCCTCTGTCAAATAAAATTAAAAAAAAAAAAAAAAAAGAATGTAGGGGCCAAACAGCAAGTAAAATTTGAGTTTTTAAATATTCAGAATAATAAGCACTAAGGGAACACACAGCATCTTACAAAAGATCTAGGTATTTTACAGGTAGCACCAGATAGCTCTATCTTATTTGGAAGAAAGCAGAAAAGTTCTGGAGGGGATTTTATATAGATGGTAGATTTTTTTCTCTTAAG
>CM053603.1:151835499-151964211 GCA_028646535.1 Procyon lotor
AGAGTATATAGTTAGAAAAGTGGCAGCCCAAGATGGTAGCAAGAAGAACCCTAACATTTAGGGAGCAGGGTTTAAAAAAGAAAAAGGAAGGAAGAAAAAAAGAAAAGAAAAACCTGAAAGGAGAAAGAAAAAGAGTGGTTGGAGGAATTTGAAGAAAATATTGAAGAGTTTCATGGACGCCAAAAGAGAATTTCAATAAAGAAATTATTATTAGAATCAAATACAAAACATAGGCCCAAGAGGTGATCACTAAAAAAACGGCCATTTTGATAATTGAGGATTTATTGATGATCTTAGCAAGATCTCACTGCTTAAGATGTAAAGCAAACTGCTGTGGAATTGGGGGGTGGTCTGAGAAAGCGATAGGGATGGAAAACAACACTACTCCTTCAAGAAGTTTACAGGAAGAGCAAAAAGAGACTGGACAATACTTCCTAAGAAACCCTGGTCAAGGGAGAATCAGGAAAAGGAGGGTTTTCTAGTTTTACTACTATTCGAAATTAAAGTTTTAACCACTGATTCCAGGGAAAAAGAGCCTGGTTCACAGATAAATGGTTACCATTACACAGTACCTACCAGAAGTTGAGAATTCCATATACTAACAAGAATAGCAAAATTAAACCATGCCATAGGATCTCTAATAAGAAAATATTATCAATGATAACACTCAAGGGATGAGGTCCTGGTTCTGTGACTAAGTTGTGTGACCTTGGGCAAATTACTTAGACCTTTGTATCTCAATTTCCTCACCTATAAAGTGAGGATGATAATAGTACTTATCTTCTAAATTTTCTGAGAATTAAATATAAGATACTGCATATAAAATGCTACCACAGTGCTGGCTTAGAGTAGGACCTCAAATTTGTCTTTATTGAGGATAACAGACAACAATTATATAATGCTTAAAAATTTTCACTTTTTAAAAGACATATTTAGTTGTTCATTTATGACAAATCCTCATGGCATCCTGATTTACAGGTTCATAATTAGTTTCAATAAATAGGTCATCATTAGTCCACTTGGGGGAAAAAAACAACACTGTGAACACATTACCCTATGTATATGTGTATACCTTATAAATCAGTAAAAAGAAAACCAAATAATTGTAATTTCAAATTCAAAGGAATCTTTATCTTCTATGGCACTGAGGTACAATTCTCATTAATTTCTGTAACAAAGTATACACTGCAGAGACTTGTTCGTCTTTGTGTCAAAAATGAATTAAACATAACTCTGAATAGTAATAAATGCTGTAATGTTGTCTCCCTTTTTAATTTACAAGTGCAGTAGTCTTTAATGATATAGTATGCAACTCTTCCAGCCAATCCAAAGAGACAAAAAGATTCAATTATTCTCCAGATCTATGTGCAGTTACATATTTCCCTTATATATCAGAATTTCATTACTGCTGAAACAGATAAAAAGGCAGCATACAGTAAAAGATCTTATGATCAATAATCAACGAGTCCAAGGATCTGGGAGAAATCCATAAAAATACATTACATTTCATAATATATAGCCTCATTACTGCTAAGAAGAATGCTGTCACCTTTTAAACAAAATACCTTTTTAATAAAACAAGGAGTAAAAACATTAATAAAGCTCTATATCAGAATAATGAAAGTACAAATCTATAATTAAAAAGTCATTAAGTGATCTGAATTGACATGATAATGTAAAGAAAAATAATCAAGTATGCAGCTTGGTAGTTATAGTAAATGTACATGGTGGCCAAATTTACATTCAGAAATTTTACATATAGATCTTTATATCAGTAGTATAGCTCCTAGCTAAAATACTTAAGACTTTATTTTCACAAATAAATCTGGTTAGCAAAAAACATCTCTTGGATGAATTAACCCAAGTGCAAATGAGTACACAGTTGAATATCCTCATTGCACATCTTCACTTTTTTTTTATTCTGTTCTATACTTCAAGTACAACAGTCACTAGGCTGCCAAAAGCACCAAGAAGCAGAGTGATGAGACTATAGAACTGATATTTATATCCTTGAAAATATCTGACATACATTAAGCAATTAAAGGTGTTTGGCCTTTAATATTAAGATGTTTTTTAAAATATAATTTGTAACATCACAGTAACAAAGGTAACTCTTTTCCTCTGTTTAGTAAATTCTCACTATATAAAACTGAAACAAAAAGATAAACCTGTCCCTCCCTGAAGTACTATACAATAATTGGAAACCACAATACTGGTACTGAAACAGTGAAGTGCCCCATTAAAGATCAGACAGCATTCTTAAAAAAAATACATCTCACATAATTGTACTACATCCTACACCAACTTGAAAGGTATTCCAGGTACTGTAAATGGTATTTCTTAGTTAATAAAAAGTCCACAAATCGAAAAGAAAATTTTTTTCACCCACTCAAGGTAGGCAAAACTGTATTATGCTGTGTACTAAATCGGGACTAACATTACATTATGTGTTGAAGTGAAGGGGAGAGTGGCAGAGTAAAAGTGATGTCTTTGTTATCCTCCCCAAAATAATGTTTCTGGCACTGGAATAGTCAACACAAAGGAATGAAGGAGTTACTCCAGGTCTGGACTCAGCACCCTGTTTGTACCAATCACTGTCTAGCTACTACTGCTCCTTTTGTGGCAGGGTTAGACCCTTACAAAGAAGTGATTCTTTGGTTGAACCAACAGCAACCTAGACTCAACGTGTAATAGGAAACAGAATTTTTAAATAACTTGAATGAATTTGATTCCTGGTGGCAGTCAATGAAAATATCAAGAGTAACTGATCAGTGGTATATATACTTTACAGTAATTGCTTATAAACAGCAATTTGTATATTTCTGTACATTTTTTTCTTAAGAGGACACTGAACTAAATGTCTGAAACAATGCAAGTATATAAAAATGTAAACTTCTATGCAGATAATACATACCATATCTTACTTTAGATAGCAAAATATAATCATAATAATAGGGAAGTAAAAATACATTATGAAAACTAAACCCAAGGCACTTCCCTTAGGTTTCTTCAATATTTCTCCTAGAGTCAGTAAAGAAGCAGTTGTTTCACATCTCTCTTGATGGGATATTCTTAAGGGCAAGCCAACCCAGATCCAGGTCCATTTTGGAACTGGAGCCTATTAGCCCCTCCTCCAGCTGAATACAGTTTTCCTGTTTGTAAACCTGGATAAGTAGTATAGCTCCAAACTGAAGGAGCAACAAACAACAAGAAATTCATCAAATCTCCGTCTAATGACACTCAAGGGCCACCCGCATCCCGTCTCCTCGAAATGCTCTTCTCGCTAAATGAAAACGGGGGGAGGGGACGCGTAAGGGGGCCGATAAAGGTGGTGTATGTATGTGTGTTAGAGAGAAGCCAGATTACTCAGGTGAGGATGAGGTGTGGCAAGTCAGCAGAGATGGGGAAGCAGAGAAGTGACGCACGAGGGCGGTCACCTGTGGGGCCACTTGATCCAGCCCCGCCCCCAGGGACAGCTGAAAGAACCGTGGCCGGAAGCCCCCAAAACACGCCAGGGAAACGCAGAGCTGGGCCCCTTTGGCCCGGCCTGAACTCACCATCCACAGTTTTCTTCTTGAAGAGAGACGCCATGGTCAGAGACCGCGCCTGGGCTGCCCGGCTCGGCCCGGTCCGGTCCGACCCGCGCCTGGGAAAGCACAGGAGGGAAAGGACAGGCCCTTAGAGGGTTTGGTGTGGCAGAGCGATGAGCAAGAGAAGCGGACGGGGTCTGCAAGCGGGACCCACGGAAGGCGGGTATCCGCGAAGCCTACCGCAGCCGAGTCGCCCCGAGCTCAGGTGACCAAGAACTAAGACACTTTTTGGAGAAGTCACTTCTAGGCGGCGCCTGCGCATTAGGCGCACGCGCCTGCGCACTGCGGTGCCTGAAGCTGCTGCCTCTGCCCTCACCTCAGCTGCTGCCCGCTCTTCCCGCTTGCGGGGTCGCGGAGTGGTGTGTCAGGCAGGGGCTTGCGGTGGTAGCAAAGCGTGGCCGACCGTCGGCGATGTCGGGAAGCTTCTCTGCGGGTTCCGTGGGGACATTCTAAGGGATGAGCCTTGGTTAGCCCTTTCTTCCTTCCTGGGAGGAAGCTGGAAGTGGGGGTCTCCAGCGCCTTAGGACAAGTGTGGGTCGTCCCGGAACCAGTTGGTTTTACAACCATCCCGTTGCAGTCAGTATCGGTACTTTGATAAGTGCAGGGGTTGCAGGGCTGTGGTCCGCGCCCCAGTGGTGTTTGTCTCTGAAGCTCACGTTCTTTTCCGCCCTGACTTGTCAGCGATCTCCCGGGCGCTCGCCCGCGCAGCGCCCCGTGGGTCCGGAGGCGTTCACCTGCCAGGCTGGCTGGGCCCAGGGTGCCAACCACCCGGTGTGTCTCTGGGAATCCTGTTCCTAGGCATGAGAATGGCGGGAAGGAAAGGAATGGGGGACAACTTTTTTAAGTTAATAGCAACACTATTATTCTTGGCTGGAAACATTAAAAAAAAAAAAAAGTCACATACTTGTACACTGGTTTAAACGTCTCCAATTCTATTTCTTAAAAATCTCGATTTCTTGCAATTGCTCGAAAAAAATTCATGAGTATACATACTGTGAACCTATTAGAACGTTATATAGCTGGATCTTGGTGCTTAACGTGGGGAGAGGAGCCCCTTAAGGAAAAGCATAATAAATTATTTAAAGAATACTTGTGCATATAAGCATAAATAGGGAAAACACAATCTTTGGAGCAAGACCTTAAGTTCATTGTTTTACTTCATTGTGTGTGTACACATACCTCAGTTTAATATATTATCTTGCTATTTTGAAAATTAATTTTGCTGTGAACTTATTTCCTTCCAGTCTATTAGAGCTTTAAAAAACACTGTCTTTCAAAGGATAAAAATAGTAGTAGCCTTTGTTTCATGTCATTTCTGCCAGGGAAAACACTCCAGTAATAATGTCAATACTATTAGTCACCTCTGGCTTTATGAATCATATCTCAAAGATTTCTAAGTGTTTGTGGGAGTCAGACTTTGCTTCCCCATTTTTTTCTCTCTCATCTCAAAGTCCTCAGGGCCACTGATAATCCTACTGTTGTTGCTAAAATTTAGCTAACAGACTGCTCATGAGAACTTTCTCAGAATGACATGGTAATATGCAAAGTATAATTGTCTCATCCATCCTCAAATTAATCTAGATATTATAGGACAGTGAAAAAGTATGGAAATGGGGAAAAAAATGTAAAAAAAACAAAACAAAACATGTAGGCTCTGCACACAAGGCCTGGCCTTTCTGGCTTAAACTCTATGGCAAATGGCAGTTTACCCTGGCTGCCTGTTGTAATGAATGGCATTGAGCTGTGCTTGAATGCATGAGAGGCAATAAGCTGTTATGTGATGTGCGTAGTAATCGTACTCCTCCCTGCAGCAGTCACCCTTGTTTTATTACTCCTATACAATCCCCCCCACTGACCCAATTGTAACAGTTGGGAAAATGCCAAAATACTTACCAGCAACCATATGGAAGACCCTCCGAAAGTGCACAGCAGGAGCTAAAGACAGGGTTTGTTCATTACAATAAATGCAAAATAAAAATATGTAGTATTTAAACTCAGGACTCTAATGGCTTGATTCTTCCATATTTTGAAGCAGGCAGATATTAGCTGATATGCGCCGGACTGGCTGGCATTCGCTCTGATTAGTTGGTGACCAAACTATACTGGTTCATATTTGGTATCTCACTTATTACTTAAAGGGCATGTACACTTTAATATAGCCAAGAAGCTGAGACTTAGGACACCATGGAGCCAAAAACTAGAATGCATGAATATTTTTCATTTCTTTAAAACCAATACCATAACACCAAAACACAAATGAAAAATCCCACCATCATCATAAACAAACTCACTGTTTGTCCAGTAAGACACCTATATAAGCATGATGGGTAAAGAAAACATTTCAATTCTATTCTTTTTAACTCTCATTAAGAAATGATGAACTAATATCCTATGGTCACATCGTTTTGACCCAATGCTCTTCTTACAAATTGCTCAGATAGCAAAAAAATATTTATTACAGTGAAGAAACAAATATGGTTCCTCCTCACTCTTCTCCTACCCACCTTCCTACCAGGTTTTTCATCTTTTCTCATTCACTTGTTACAATTCTGACACCATTTCCAATAGCTGTGTATTTTTTTCCCCACACTAAGCAAGTCTCAGACACCATCTAGGTGTTCTGTAATTCAAGTTAATTCTGACACTTTCTCCTTGGAGAGAGTGTCAGATTCCACAGGTTAAAAGTTCAGTCTTATGGATTGCCCCTCGTCAGATGTCAATCACAAATCCAAGTTGTTACTTGTGCTTCTGAATGACAAGCTAACAATCAGAGAATGCCATACCCTTCCCTCCCACCCCTGCCATGGATTTGGTTAATTTGTTAGGTGGGCTCATAGAACTCCAGAGCCCTGTTTATTCAATAGATTGTGGTTTATTGCAAAATATATAAAGGATACAAATCAACAGCTGAAAGAAGAAATACTCAGGGCAAGTTTCTAAATGCAGGAGCTTTTGTTCCCTGGGAGTTTAAGGCCCCAACACAGTGTCATATAGAGGCATTCTGATTTCACCAACCTGGAATTTACCTCAACCCTGTCCTGGTTTTTCACCGATGCTTCCTTATATTGCATGACTGATGAAATCACCAGCTAGTGGTGACTGAATTCCGTCTCTGACCCCTCCCTATTCCCCAGAGGTTGTAGGAATGGGACTGAAGTTTCCAATCCTCTAATCACATTATTTATTCCCCTAGTGACCCGCTCCCATCCTTAAGTGCTTTCTAAAAGTCACTCCATTAACATAAAGTCAAGTGTGTTTGAAGAGGATTTGTTATGGATGTCAAGATACCTTATCACTCTTATCACTTAGAAAATTCCAAGGGTTTTAGGAGCTCTATGCCAAAACAGGACAAAGATCAAATATTTATTTATTATAAAATACAGTATCACACTTGTCCATCACAGAGAATCAGGTTTTGGCTCGTTGTAAGAAAAAGAGCTATTTTTAAATGGGATGAGTGCTGTGTGAGTTATTAAGTTCCTTGTCAAGGAACTCTTCAACGAGGATCAGGTTGTTGTAGACAGGATTCTTAAAGGAATCAAAGGTTTGATTAAGGGTACTTTAAAATCTGGAATTTTATTTGGATAACAGAGTTCAGGCCAAATACCTTGGTGTATTGTGTTTCATACCCTACAGATAATACTACCAAATCCTGTTGGCTTCACCTTTAAAGTTGTGATAAAGCCAAAAAGAATATTTCATCATTTTGAATCAACCTGATTCAGGTAACCTTTATCTCTCATCTGGATCATTATCACCTATGTTATTTCCTTGCTTCTATCCTTACCTCATTCCACTTTTGTCTCAATATAGTGTTACAGGATTTCCTTTCCTTCTTCCTTTGGTGCCTGCAGTTCTTGGTCACGCCACTTCCAAGAATGAAGAAATAGACCAGTCAGAGTGGTGGGCACAAAGTCAGGTTTACTGAGTGAGAGTAAAACAAAGTTTATTGAGTGATAATACAAAGCTCCCAAAAAGAGAAGGGACCCAAGAGGTTGCCACTGGAGTTTCTAAGTCTGGGGGGTTTTATGGGATTGTTGGAGGGCTATTTTAATTTGATAAACCTTCCCAGCCCCTGTCATCCAATCAGATTTTTGTCATCTCCCTATCACATGGGAAAGGGTGGAGGGCTCCTTCGAGGGTGATGTAAAATCCTTTTAAGGGTATTTTCTTCTTAGGGCAAGGAGGCCCCTTTTCCCTGCCTGCCGTTCTTCCAACTATCCTTCATCAATAGCAGACAGAATGGTCCTATTAAAATATGGATCAGATCATGCTGCTCAGTTTCTCAAAAAAGATCAATGTATTTCCAATACTTATGTCTGGAGTTCACACACGTGTGCACATGCACGTACACATACACACCTGTTCTACAGACTAAACTTCTGTTCCTTATTAATTAAATGTCCAAATTTTGTTACCATCCAGGTTGCCCTCCTAATTACTTCCTTTCATTATGTGTCACTCAGGTGGAACATAACTATTTAGATGCAATCTTAGAATTATACTCTCCATTACTGCCCTTGTTCTGTATACTGTATTTCTGACAACACTCCCTTTGAGTGCTTTAGCATTCTTTGAATCATATCAAACTTTTTTAGTCAAGTGAAACTTTGGCACTTTTTAAAAAATACAAATTCCTGCTTAGTTCTCCCCATCCTCTATTTGATTGATAGATTATTTTAACCTAAAAACCTAAAACCAAAACTTTTTGTGCATCACTAGAGACCTCTATTCATCTTTTATATTTATTCATTTATAAGGACTTTTGAGGCATTGTAGTTATCTCTGAATCCATTTATACTAAATCATCAAGGTTTTATTTAACTTTCAGTTTTAAGACCATTTTGAAGATTTTTGTAATTTTTAGTAAGACAGAAAGACATTTCTGCTAAAATTAAGGTAACTTATGGCTATATTTTATTCATACTTTTTAAATTCTAGCAACCATAAAGGTAGAAGAGATGAGCTGAGTTTGGCACAATTCATACCTGAGGAAAAAATACTCCATATGATCAATGGTTTCTTTTCTAAGTATTAATAAAACACAATTTAATAATCTGTTTAAAATTGTTTTCTAGAGTATTTCATAAAATAGTTTCCTCTTCTTTGAAAACTGGTTATTTGCCATTCACTTGCTTTTAGTATCTCAGGTTAAAATTTGAATGGATGCCCTCTTCTACTCTGTGAGCCCTCGAGGTGTACAATGTCAAGGCTGCGAGTAGTGACTGGGGACACAAACTGCCTGGGTCTATAACCACCTCTACCACTTTTCAGCTAATTAGACGAGGGGCAAGTCACTGAACCTCTCCATGTCCATTTCATCTGTATAAAATCACCTTTATATGGCTGTTGAAAGAATTAAATAAGCTAATATATACAAAATGCCCAGATTAGGCCTGACACATAATAAGCACTAACAAGGTATTACCTATCTGTTATTGTTCCCAGCTTACCTTTCCATGTTTTCTCAAGAGTAATCTCTCTACTTTGAAATTCACTCCGTCCTAGATATGTTTACTCCATCAGCTACTCCTTCCCATTAGTCTATTTCTTTCTCCTTAATTTAAAAAAGAAATCTATTTTTCTTGTCCTTGATTCTATTATTTTTATGGGAGTTGACTTGTATATCTAACATTTGGTTTACATTATATTTATTTATTTATCTCTTTGTTTATTTGAGAGGAAGGGTGCCGGGAAGGGGCAGAGGCAGAGGGAAAGAAAGAATCTCAAGCAGCTCCAAGCCTAGCACGTGGCCCAACGTGGGGCTCCATTTCACAACCCTGAGATCATGACCTGATTCTGGAGCTTAACTGACCGAGCCACCCAGGCGCCCCTTGGTTTTTGTATTGTTCTTTGTATTGTTTTTTTTCTTCCTGGCATCAGCTCCTAAGTTCCTTGGGTTCAGAAAGGACGTGTTGCCATACTCTTCAATCATTTCTCTATTGAAAGATGTATTTTTAGGGGCGCCTGGGTGGCTCAGTGGGTTAAAGCCTTTGCCTTCGGCTCAGGTCACGATCTCAGGGTCCTGGAATCGAGCCCCACATCGGGCTCTCTGCTCAGCAGGGAGCCTGCTTCCCCCTCTCTCTCTGCCTGCCTCTCTGCCTACTTGTGATCTCTCTCTCTCTCTCTAATAAAATCTTTTTTAAAAAAGATATATTTTTAAACTTAACAATGCAGTAACATCTTTATATATCTGACATATATATCTAGTATATTTGTATTGACTTGACATACTCAATTTCAAGCCTCTGTATATGTGAGGGGCTTCCAACATTATTTATCTCCATAAACAACAGATCTAGAGATCCTGGTTCAAAATCAATAAATAATTTTGTCTTAGCTCTAGGTAAGGATTTTGTGCGGATATCCCCTTTTTTATTTCCTGTTATACTTTGGTTTAAATTTGGACATACTGTAAGATATTTTGATATTCCATTTGCTGCCTCACACTATATTTTGTTTTACATTTAATAATGCTACAGTACAAAGTATAACTTTATAAAAAAAATTACGACTAACATGTCAACTTACATAGCATTAAAAAGTTTAGAAACACAGCAGAAAGGACAGAAAGAGTCATCGGCAAAGTTTAAAAATCTCTGATTTCTTATAAAAGGTAAAAAAAAAAAACAGAGAAATGAAATGGCTTTTCAAAGTCCTATAGCTAGTAAGACGTTGAGTCAGAATATGTAAGGACAAACTCTTTTTAGTGTGTTTATATTTCATAGCCCCGTGTAGGATCTGTTTGTCAATTCCCTCGTGACTGTAACTAGACAGGCTGTATGTGCTCAAGGGGCAGGACGGCCAAGAATGTGGACTAAGGTTGCTACTTCCAACAATTACTCAACAGAGACATACGCCATTTGATTTCAGGGAAGGGTAAGCTACAGAAGGATCCCATGTTATAACTCTGCTCCTAGCTCCCATCTCTTTTCAGTGTTCAACAACCTTTCATGGATTCCCTTCTCTCAACCTCTCCAAATTCAGAGCAGCTAGGCAGCATTTATTTTACTTGACTAGAGAGCAACACTCAAATGAGATTACCTCACACAAATGGATAATTTTTGTACATTTTATATATTTAAAGCCAAGTAATGTGTGCACCATTGTCTCATGTTTCAGCATGTTCACTATGTTTTCACGTTAAAATGTGGAATTTTTTTTCCTATAATTTCTGAATCCATGCTTTATAGTTCCAGAAATTCACCTCATTTCTCTCTTTGTCAAATCTTGCTTTTAAAAATATATGCCATAAAGAACAACTCAGACTACTCAGACATTTAGTCAATGAAAAAGCTAAATGAGTACCCTAAATGTGTGTGGCTGCACATCATTGGTTTTATAGTCTAAGAGAGTTCATGTGTTATTTGGAATATGTAACATGTCCTTTTTGAAAAATAAAATAAACTTTGCCCTGAATTCCTCACAGTGTTAATAGTAGTTGCACATGAGTAAATCAACACAGAATTTGTGCCCCCTGGCACAACAGAACATATGTATGTATTTGCTCTTCAATCCAATAAGGATTCTAGAGTGCAGAACTACTACCACACAAAATAGAAATGAACTTCAATATAGGGGTAATGGATATGAATCTTCAATAAAATAAACCTTAATAGCTATCTCACTTTGTATTTCAAATGAATAGAAATTAAGAGAGGCTCTGGATGTGAGATCTTGGTAAATGAGTAAAATAATTTGCTAAAACAAAGGCATTGTGTTTTCTGTTCAAATAAGGTGGCCTTTTAATAAGGCCCATTTCAAGCGACATTTAAGTAGTCTTCTCTTCGTGGTTTTGTTCAGTCTTGTAACAAACACTTATAGAGCAGTTTCTATATAAAATATGTAATGCTTGTTAGTAACTCAGAGGGATGTAAAAATGAAGTAGATATGAATTTTGTTCTAAAGAAGTTATGAGTCCAGTAAAGATATTAAAAGAACATTAAGAATTAAATGACAAGGGGGATGCCTGGGTGGCTCAGTTAGTTAAGTGTTTGCCTTTGGCTCAGGCCATGATCTCAGAGTCCTAGAATCAGTCCTGTGTTGGGCTCCCTGCTCAGTGGTGAGCCTGCTTCTCCCTCTGCCTACTGCTGCCACTCTCCCGCCTGTATACTTTCTCTCTCGCTGATAAATAAATTAAAAAATCTTGAAAAAAAATTAGGTGACAAAGAAAAATATGTGTCTATAAAAACTTAGGGCCACAAAAAAAACTACGTAATTAACTAAATTTATAACTGTGAATTTATAACTGTAAATTTCCAAAATATTTGGAAATCTTTCTGGTAGCTGGACTATAATTAATAGATTGAATTTAGAAATTTATCCTCATTTTAAAAATAGGTTAAGTGTATATCTCCTTTTACATTTGTTTCTCTTATGTTCAAGGAGGTGATTCAGAAATTCAAAGATGCCTAAGAGGAGATGAAACATTAAAATAATTTTAAGGGGCGCCTGCGTGGCTCAGTGGGTTAAAGCCTCTGCCTTCAGCTCAGGTCATGATCTCAGGTTCTGGGATCAAGCCCCGCATGGGGCTCTCTGCTCAGCAGGGAGCCTGCTTCACTCTCTCTACCTGCCTTCTGCCTACTTGAGATCTCTTTCTCTTTATGTCAACTAAATAAATACAATCTTTAAAAATAATAAAAAATTAAAAAAATAAAATAATTTCAAAAATAATTTTAGACATTTTTGATGCAAAGAAATGTAAGAATGTCCAAAGGGCAGAAGTCTGAACTTATTGACAGATACAGTAGATCATTAGATCAATAATACCTGATTGTATATAATGTTCAGACTCCTAGAGCTTACTATATTGTATTTACTTGGTTTATTTATTTTTTAAAGATTTTATTTGTTTATTTGATAGAGAGATCACAAGTAGGCAGAGAGAGAGGGGGAAGCAGGCTCCCCATTGAGCAGAGAGCCCAATGCGGGGTTCGATCCCAGGACCCCTAAGACCACAACCTGAGCCGAAGGCAGAGGCTTTAATCCACTGAGCCACCCAGGCACCCCAAACTTGGTTTAATAAGAGGATTGTTTATCTTTGCCTTCTCTACTTCTACTGTAATTGTGAGAATCACAAGCTACAGTACAAGCCACCATTTCAAAATATAAAATAAAAATTAAAAATTTAATATACTTACATTATAAAATTTTAAGAAAATCATTCATAGATGAAAACTTGGATATTGTTTGTTGGACTCTTCTTGTTAATATGTTTTTATGCCCAGTTTTGGGATTTCTCTCTTCTGAGACTAACTTTGACAAGGTTCTTATGATAACACAATCAATAATCTTATTTAGTGATGGCCTACTCTATGTAAAGTATAAAGAGACATAAAGAACTGTTAAGGGGTGCCTGGGTGGCTCAGTGGGTTAAAGCCTCTGCCTTTGGCTCAGGCCATGATCTCAGGGTCCTGAGATCGAGCCCTACATTGGGCTCTCTGCTCAGCAGGGAGCCTGCTTCCGCCACCCCACCCCCCCACCCCGCCGCCTGCCTCTCTGCCTGCTTGTGATCTCTCTTCTCTGTCAAATAAATAAATAAAATCTTTAAATAAAATAAAAATTTAAAGATTAAAAAAAAAAAAGAAGAAGTGTTAAGATAAGGTCTCTGCCTAATTAAGAATAACCTATTTTGGATGATGGCAACCAACCCTACAAGCAAAGTTACTTGTAGTAATGGGGTTAAATTTGTAGTTAACAATACCAAGTTGATCTCTCACATCAGAACAGACTTCATAGACTACATTATGACAATAGTTTTTGCCTCTGGAGATGTAGAGAGTCTCAAGTACAATTTGGAGATTAGTTAGCACAGGCTATTGGCTTGTAAGGAAGCCTGTTTAGAAGCTGTTTTTCCTGTTCTTTCTATGGAATGTCTACCTTTTGTTTTACTACCAGAAGGATGTTGTATGAGATTACTATTGTTGCTCTCACAAATTACCACAAACTTAGTGGCTTAAAACAATTCAAATGTATTATTTTATAGTTATGGAGGCAAGGAGTCCAAAATTATCTCATTGGACTGAAATCAAAGTTTCCTCAGGGCTGTGTTCCTTCTGGAAGCTCAAGGAGCAAATCTGCTTCCTTCCTTTCCAATTTTTTGAGGCTGACTGAATTCTTGGTCTCTTTGCACCTTCCTCCATCTTCAGATCCAAGAGTGTCACATCTTTAAATCTGTCTCTGACTCTGACGCTTCTGTCCTTCCTCCATATTTAGGGTCACTTGTAATTACACTGGGCCTCCCATATATTCCAAGATTGCCTCCTTATTTTAAAGTCAGCTGATTAGCAACCATAACTCCATCTCCAATTTTAATTTTTCATTGCCATTTAATGTAACGTTTTCACAGGTTCCAGGCATTAGGATATGGATATCATGAAGGCATTCTACTGCCACAGGTGAGACTAATTTTTTTTTAAAGATTTTATTTATTTATTTGACAGAGAGAGAGAGCACAAGTAGTCAGGCAGGCGGAGAGAGAGGGGGAAGCAAGCTGCCCACTGAGCAGAGAGCCTGATGTGGGGCTCGATTCCAGGACCCTGAGATCATGACCTGAGCCGAAGGTAGCAGCTTTAACCCACTGAGTCACCCAGGCTCCCCAAGACTAATTTTTAAATACAGTATGAATCATTGGTTCTGCATAACATTCTTTAGGTTATTCTAGTTATAGACTGTTTTTCAATGGTACCTAACACCTCCCATAGGATTGTAAAGAGTACGTTGACCTTACTGACATGTATATGCTATTCTTTGTTATTATTGTGTGATGGTTAGATGTGTACAAAATGGCCATCTATCTAGCCTTCATTTGGCAGTAGTATTTTTGATGCTTTCTCATATAAGCTGTAGCAGATTTCTAGAAAAGGGAGTAAAAGATATTTGGACAAACCTGACATGAAAATTTTCATTGAAACAGATTTTGGTTTTGTTCTAAATTCTCTGCCCTAGGGATATATTACATTAGTATTTAATCAAACTTTTATTTAATTGATATTTAATTTTGGACTCGAGCTGCATCCATAGTATTAACCACCAACATATTTAAAGTTTAAATAATGGACTGCTTTTTTTAATCCTTCACATATATCTAGCACATAAGGGCCCAGTAAATATATGTTCTATTGAGTGAACAATATTCAATCAAAATTTAGCTTACAATGAAATACGTTTCAAAAATGCATATTTAAATAAATCACTCAATTTTATTGAAAGACAAACTAGGTTATCTAGATCAAAAAGCTCAATAACTTTATTCAGTCATTAATTTCTTCACTTGTTCATTTACTTATATTAAAATTTTAGAGGTAAAACAAATCTTATAGGTCATCTATTATAAGCTCTTTATTTTGCAATTCCAGGGGCCCATAGCAAAGAATTGCTGAACCTCACTGTTGGCCAGTTGAAGATCTACTACAGCTAGAAACTCAGATGACCCAATTCTAAAGCCAATGCTTGACCTGTCTCACAGATCCGTCTTAATAAAAAAGCAGAGAATACACAAGAAGAGTTAATTTCTAGGAGGCAGTCTGAGAAATCTGCAGAGAAATCTGAGATGTTAAGTTAAACATCTTAACTTATGAAGAAATGTCAGGATGTTCCCACCGCCTTTAGTGCCCAGGATATAATTCATGTAGTTCCTTGAAGCTGGTTGTGTAGATATGAGGGGCCAAACCTTTGGAAACACTTCTAATTCTCTTAAGTACATTTGAGCTAGGAATTGTTTTCTTTCAACAAATAATTTCTGCCATTCAATGTGGAGATTCAGGAGAGTACTCATTAGTATTTTTATAAATATAATCTAATTTTAATGAAGACAAAATTATTCTAAGTCAGAAGCATAAATGGGCAGAGGAGAGATCAGTCCCTACAAGGAATGATGCAGAAATGGGATTGGGATTATGGAGATGGGATTTTTTGAAGATTTTTATCCACAATCTGCTAAGGAAATGAGAAAGTGATGAAAGCAATTCCACAAACAAGTTAGGATGTACACATGTACCCAGATCACCATTTAATTTCTAAGTCATCAGAGACCATTCTTAATTCTCACAGTTTTCTCAAACCTGGCCTAAGTTTATCCTGTTTGGGGTGATTGAGTAAGGATTGAAAGAAAGTACTAGCATTTCTGTGGGACATATATTCTGCATCTGCATTACAGAAGCCAAAAGCACAAAAATAAAAAAGGGCAGACATTTTAATCCAAAATTACAAAGATTGAACATATTTTAGGATATGTTTTCATACTGAAAAATAAATTACAACAGGTTTTATGTCAAGAGAATGTGCAATGACAAGCTAGACTTTTCCAAAATAAAATCAGAAATGTTGGTCAGTTATGTTATAGAGATACAAATATAAATTATGGTTAATCTTAATCATTTAGTAATATCTGACATTACAAGAGAGGGCAGTTTCTCTTTCTACATTTGCCCATAATCCATTACATAGTAAAGCAGACCTAAGCACTGAGTTGTGTTACCAAAGGAGGTTGGAGACTCTCTCCTTGGGGGTCATAAATATAGTTTTCCATCTGCTGGAGACCGTTTAGGTGAAACATGCCTGAAGTCAGGGGCTGGATCAGATGATCTCTGGGGGTCTCTTCCAGCCTTTTGAGTCTTTGAGAGAAATTTCTAATCAGCATGTTAATGAGTACTTTAAATTTGTATTCTGATTTCCTTGAAGATAATTACCAGAAACACTAAGCAGAGAACAGCATTTCTAAATACCCGTTTAAAAGAAGAAGATGAAAGAAAGAAAAAAAAAACCACAGTGTTCTGTTTAAAAAGAAAAAAAAAGAGGTAATACAATGTGACCCACTTGATATCAAAGAAGGCAATTACCTGAGAAGGTAGTATGGTTCAGTGGTCTTGGTAACGTCTGAGAAAGTCCAAGGTTACTGTATCTTTTGCCTGTTCTTATGATGTCTTGCTGTGTGACCCAGGACAAGTCACTTGACCTTAGTTTCCTCATCTGAAAACACAAGACCTCAGGAGTTGTGCTTGATTACCTGACTAATATCAAGCTACAGGAATTAAATGAAGAAAGGAATTTCATTTTGGGCTTCATCACTGCTGTGGCGATGACAGATGGGAATCATATGAATGAGGTTAGCCCCTGCGCTTCATTAACTGATGGAAAAAAAGTCTGAATGACATAGATGGTAAACTAAACTTTGAAAACCCTGGAAGAGAGCTTAATTTAGATAGTATACAGATGAGCATGTGGTAAAGATTTATTTTTATTTTGGTATTATAAAAAATCAATTTATTATCCTGTGCTTCATTAATCTAGCTACTCCAGAATTGGGCTTGGGAAAAACATGCTAGGTTGGGTAATATCTCTTCTTCCTGTACTTAATTTTTAGAGAGGAAACAACCTTCTTATTAATATTGACATACAGTTTTTTTTGTAAGCAAGAATAAAAGTATGTCAGTCCAAATTACTTTTCTCCCTGTGTCTTTTCTTTCTTTACCTATAGTAAAATAAGTTTAATCTGAATTTTTATACTTCTTGTCACAAAATATGATTTTCTCTGGGTGACTCAGCTGGCATTTCTAAACCTGGCACCTTTGGTTAAATTCCACCCCATGCTATTTTCAACAACACATTTTTTTTCCACCAGAGATCACTCTTGTTTTAATAAACGTACCCTAAACAAGACATCACATGAGGTAAGAATTTAAAAAACTTATGTTTTGACACACTCATTAGAGAAAACAAATAACAAATTAAAAAAAACTAAAATGATAAAAAGATGAAATGATGTTATGTTTGTGACCAAGTTTGGAAAACCATAACATCTATAGCAGATAGAGATATGTGAATTCTACTAATAACCATTATCTATATTTCAATACACTATATATTTCCATTAAAGTGAAAGAGCCAAATCCATCCTGAAAAAGTAGTTGGTATTTTGTTAAGAGATTGCAATTATATGCAGTCTTTTGTTCACAAACACTAAAGAGAGGGCAGGGCTATCCCTGGAAATAGTACTTTACCTAAAGGTTTGGGGAATCATAAATTCTAGTTCCTACTCTGCTATTCAGCTTTTAGATGGCATTCTATCTTAGTCCCACCATCTGTACAGTATGAATAATCATATTTTGCTAACTCACAGGTGTGTTGTAAAGGATAGACAATAAAAAGTAACTCTGAACATATAATCATTCTCAGCGCTCTGATAATAAGGAAAACAAATGGTTAAGAGATACAAAACAAATGGATAGAACTTTAAAATAAAATTCTGAGAATCACATTTAGGTTCATTTAAAAAAATTTTTTTCCTATGGTGTTTTTACCTATCAAAATTTTCATATAACTTAACTTTATTCACAAAATGTACCTCATTTGGACTTTGGCATGAAATTCCAAATGAAATGAAATTCCAAAGTCCAGATCAGGTACATTTTGTGAATAAAATTTCATTGCAAAGTCTTTAAGGGACAACAAAGGAGAAAACATATCCTGAAACTACTGAGTTTTTTTTCTCTCTCTGTGGAGGGATTAGGGAGATTCTCACTGTAAGTCTATGCAGTATTTAATAATAAATTACACTTTTAATTGAAGGATTGGAAAGTATACTTTATCAGAAGAGCAGGCACCATCAACTATTAAGAGTTGAAAGAACACCTTTTTGCTCCAGGTGTTGACAATTATTAATATGCACAAATGCCCAGCAAAGCTTTTGTGTCTCTGTCTTCTGAAGTTTGAATTCTGAGGATACCACCAAATCAATATGCCCAATTTGGTCAGATATCTAACCCCAGATACTCAGAGTACACTTATGTACTGAGCTCCCACTTTTGCTTATTCAAGATCTATTCCCAAATATAGGAAAAATTGTTGTGAACCGAGAAATCACCCTAGGTGGTGACTTTTGAAAGCAGGTTACTCAAACTGACGGCTACCAGGGAGGAGATCTGCAGGGGGATGGGTGAAATAGGTGATGGAGATTAAGGAGGGCACTTGTGATGAGTACCGGGTATTGTATGTTAAGTATTGAGTCACTAAATTGTACACCTGAAACTAATATTATATGGTATGTTAACTAACTGGAATTTAAATAAAAACCGAAAAAAGTAAAATAAAAGCATGTTACTGAATGTTTGTAATCTTTTGGTATAGAGGAGAAAGATCCTCACTCCCACTTCCTTCTCTTCGTGCTTGAGAGAACATTTCCTACCATTTACAACCCAATAAACACCCTTTTATCTTGACCCCTTTACCCTCCGTGGAAGAAAATCTGGATTAGGACAGGCAGAGATGGAAGTTGCGTGTTTCTAAACTCCTTTCTTTTTATGACTTTCTGGGAGGATTTTGCCCTCAACATTACACTATCTTTTACCAAACTCTCTTAGTTTTTCCTTTCATGAAATTTGAGTTTCTTAAAAGAAAAATGAGATAAGTAACACAAATATGTTGAAGAATTCTGCTTTGAATTTTTGGTAAGTCAGAAGGAAAGAGAATTCATGTCTTCTGCTCATTTTTTGATGCGATTATCTGTTTTTTCAGTGTTGAGTTTGAGGAGTTCTTTATAGATCTTAGATATCAGACTTTTGTCTGTTGTGTCATTTGCGAATATCTTCTCCCATTCTGTGGGTTGCCTGTTTGTTTTGTTGACTGTTTCCTTTGCTGTGCAGAAACTTTTTATTTTGGTGAAGTCCCAAATATTCATTTTCGCTTTTGTTTCCTTTGCCTTTGGAGACATGTCCTGAAAGAAGTTGCTGTGGCCAATGTTGAAGAGGTTACTGCTTATGTTCTCCTCTAGGATTTTGATAGATTCCTGCCTCATGTGGTCTTTTATCTGGTCTTTTATCTATTTCTGTTTTTTGTTTTGTTTTGTTTTAAGATTTTATTTATTTATTTGACAGAGAGAGAGAGATCACAGATAGGCAGAGGTAGGCAGAGAAAGAGGCAGAAGCAGGCTCCCCGGTGAGCAGAGAGCCTGATGCGGGGCTCGATTCCAGGACCCTGAGATCATGACCTGAGCCAAAGGCAGAGGCTTTAACCCACTGAGCCACCCAGGCACCCCTTTTTATCCGTTTCGAGTTTATCTTTGTGTATGGTGTAAGAGAATGGTCAAGTTTCATTCTTCTATATATAGCTGTCCAATTTTCCCAGAACCATTTATTGAAGAGACTGTCTTTTTTTCACTGGATATTTTTTCCTGCTTTGTCGAAGATTATTTGACCATAGAGTTTCGGGTCCCTATCTAGGCTCTCTACTCTGTTTCACTGGTCTATGTGTCTGTTTTTGTGCCAATACCATGCTGTCTTGGTGATTACAGCTTGTAGTAAAGCTTGAAATCAGGCAACCTGATGCCCCCAGCTTTGTTTTTCTTTTTAAACATTTCCTTAGCAATTCAGAGTCTTTTCTGGTTCCATACAAATTTTAGGAATGTTTGTTCCAGCACTTTGAAAAATGCCAGTGGAATTTTGATCAAGATGGCATTGAAAGTATAGATTGCTCTGGACAGTATAGACATTTTAACAATGTTTATTCTAATCCATGAGCATGGAATACTTTTCTACCTTTTTCTGTCTTCTTCAATTTCTTTCAAGAGTGTTCTATAGTTCCTTGAGTACAGATCCTTTACTTCTTTGGTTAGGTTTATTCCCAGGTATCTTATGGTTTTTGGTGCTATAGTAAATGGAACCAATTCTCTAATTTACATTTCCATATTTTCATTCTTAGTGTATAAGAAAGCAACTGATTTCTGTGCATTGATTTTTTTTTTATTTTTTTTAAAGATTTTATTTATTTGACAGAGAGAAACACAGCAAGAGAGGGAACACAAGCAGAGGGAATGATAGCAGGAGAAGCAGGCTTCCTGCCACGCAGGGAGCCTGATGCGGGGCTCGATCCCAGGACCCTGGGATCATGACCTGAGCTGAAGGCAGACGCTTAACGACCAAGCCACCCAGGCGCCCCTGTGCATTGATTTTGTATCCTGCCATATTACTGAATTGCTGTATGAGTTCTAGTAGTTTGGGGGTGGAGTCTTTCGGGTTTTCCATATAAAGTATCATGTCATCTATGAAGAGAGAGAGTTTCACTTCTTTGCCAATTTGAATACCTTTTACTTCTTTTTGTTGTCTGATTGCTATTGCTAAGATTTATAGTACTATGTTGAACAAGAGTGGCAAGAGTGGGCATCCATGGGGCGCCTGGGTGGCTCAGTCGTTAAGCATCTGCCTTCGGCTCAGGTCATGATCCCAGGGTCCTGGGATCAAGCCCCGCATCAGGCTCCTTGCTTGGCAGGAAGCCTGCTTCTCCCGCTACCATTTCCTCTGCTTGTGTTCCCTCTCTCGCTGTGTTTCTCTCTGTCAAATAAATAAAATAAAATTTAAAAAAAGAGTGGGCATCCTTGTCGTGTTCCTGATCTCAAAGGGAAGCATGTCAGCTTTTCCCCATTGAGAATGATATTTGCTATGGGATTTTCATAGATAGATTTTATGAAGTTGAGGAATGTTTCTTCTATTCCTATACTTTGAAGAGTTTTAATCAGGAACAGATGCTGTACTTCGTTAAATGCTTTTTCTGCATCAATTGAGAGGACCATGTGGTTCTTCTTTCTTCTCTTTTTGATTTGTTCTATCACATTGATTGGGTTGCAAATGTTGAACCATGCTTGCATGTCAAGGATAAATCCCACCATGAACAGACACTTCTCCAAAGAAGACATACAAATGGCTAACAGACACATGAAAAAATGTTCATCAGGGAGATTCAAATCAAAACCACACTGAGATAACACCTTACACCAGTTAGAATGGCCAAAATCAACAAGACAGTAAACAACAAATGTTGGAGAGGATGTGGAGAAAGGGGAATCCTCTTCCACTGTTGGTGGGAATGCAAGTTGGTGCAGCCACTTTGGAAAACAGTGTGGAGATTCCTCAAGAAATTAAAAATAAAGCTACCCTATGACCCTGCAATTGCACTACTGGGTATTTACCTCAAAGATACATATGTCATGCAAAGAAGGGCCACGTGTATCCAAATGTTCATAGCAGCAATGGCCACAATCGCCAAACTGTGGAAAGAGCCAAGGTGCCCTTCAACAGATGAATGGATAAAGAAAATATGGTACATATATACAATGGAATATTATGTCTCCATCAGAAAAGATGAATACCCAAGTTTTTTTTTTTTTTTTTTTTGAATACCCAAGTTTTGTATCAACATGGCCTGGATTGGAAGAGATTATGCTGAGTGAAATACGTCAAGCAGAGAGAGTCAGTTATCATATGGTTTCACTTACATGTGCAGCATAAGAAAAAAACATGGAGGAGGACATTGGGAGAAGGAAAGGAAGTGAACTGTGAACGGGGGGAACTCAGAAGGGGAGATGAACCGTAAGAGATGGTGGACTCTGAGAAACAAACTAAGGGTTTTGGAGGGGAGAAGGATGGGGGTTTGGGTGAGCCTGGTGGTGGGTATTGAGGAGGGCACGTATTTCATGGAGCACTGAGTGTGGTGCATAAACAATGAATCTTGGAACACTGAAAAAATAAAATTACATTAAAAAAATGCAAGATGAATTTAATTTAAAAAATAAGGAAAGAAAATGTCAAATGTGAGTAGTTAAGATTGTGAAAATCAGGCATAGTGAATGAAAAGCACGGGTCAAAGAAAAAGGCCATTTTGTGATTATCATTGGTGAATTGTGGTTTCATTAGTGCAGTGCAGGAGGTCAAAATACTTTGGAGTAAACAGCAAGTGATGGTGAGAAAAAGTGATATCTGCAAGCATAAAATATACTTCAAAATTTTGAGAGTTCTTTAAGTATTGTAGGAAGTGAAGTCATCTATTGAGAAAGAAGTATACGGGTAGAATTGTGAGTAGCGAACAAACAGAAGTTTTGGAAGAGTCACTGTGCTGAATTACCTTGGAATCAACAATATTTTGTTGTTTATAAGGAACAATTTTTTCCCTAACATTTTAGCAGCTGATGGCAACTTAAAATCATTGCTGGCTGTCTTGATGTAACTGCTATTTCCAGCACATATGGGAACTCGATCATGGCTATTCATATTGTCACTTAAATTGAGTTATGTGTATTCCTGAAAATGTCATCAAAAAGATTACTTACTCTGTGATTCAGTATTGAAACAGTAAGTTATTTTATACTCAGAAAGGCATGTACCCAGAGCAGTGGGGCATGAATTAGATATTAATGAAGCAAATGTTCATGGAGAGGGGAAATGAACACGATCCTATAAATTTCTTGTAAAGAACAACTGAAAGCTTTAATGAGATCTCAGAATCTAAGACACATATATTTAATACTGAGTTGTTTGTAAAAAGAGTGGCTATCACACACCAAGCAATACAATAGAAGGAAAGGAAAATTGCCATATACCTCAGAACAGATAAGTGAACTTTGAAATCAATGAGAATTTGTGTGACCAATTGAATTATAACACAGGATTACCATTAACGTGTTTGACATCCATTGGGCAGATGGATCCAAGATTGGGCATCCAAACTTGCAGGTAGTTGAATAGTAGCACTTTCACTTCCAGCCACTGAAGCACTTTTGCTTCTTTCAGCTGAAGAAAACTGAATAAATACATGTGTTTTTTGTGGAATAAATATATGTTTAATCAAATAGGATAAACTGATAAATCCTAGAGCTCTTTGGCATGCTGTAAAATTATAATGTCAATACCAGAGCACTAAAGGAAGATCATGAGCATGGATGAAGAAAGGCAATGTATCACCATAACACTGTACCTAACTGCCAATGGCCAAATGTCTCCTCCATGTTTAATTTTAACCTCAAACTATTTCTGAGGAATAACTCAGAATATCTCCTCAAAAATGCTACTCTGTATTTGCATACACATGCATGGGTGCACACATGTGTGCACATGCACACACACACAGATGGTTGGTGAATGGCTAAGCTGATAAACAAGATAAACATTTTCTGAAAGAGATAACTAGGAAACTTTCTTCACAAGTGTTAATGTTTTACTTCCTCACTTTAGTTTCTTAGTGTACATGCACCAGGCTGGCTTAAAAATAAGCTTATCTAAACGATAATGACTGAGTCAGTATTGCTGCCAATGTGAGTGAATAACTGCAACCTCATGATTTTCAATCAACCAACCAGTTAATCACCGTCTGAAGAAGGCCATTGGTCCTTGTTTTTGAAAGAAAAGTATCTATTGACACATTGTAGTAAGATAAAGTGTCACATATCACAAACTGTCAAATGGAAGTCAAGAGTCTAGATGAAAATTTTGAAGAAAATAGTGAAGATGTAAGAAATAACAATCCATCAGGGCACCTGGATGGCTCAGTTGGTTAAGTGTCCCACTCGATTTCAGTTCAGGTCATAATCTCAGGGTCGTGAGATGGAGCTCTGTGTCAGGCTCCACACGCAACAGAGAGTCTGCTTGAGATTCTCTCTCTCCCTTTCCCTCCACTTCTCCCTCAATGTGTTCTCTCTCTCTCTCAAATAAATTTTTTTTTAAGATTTTTTATTTACTTATTTGACAGAGAGAGAGAGACAGTAAGAGAGGGAACAAAAGTGGGGGGAGTGGGAGAGGGGTTCCCTCAGAGCCTCAGAGCTCCCACAGAGCCGGGAGCCCAATGTGAGGTTTGATCCCAGAACCCTGGGCAGGCGCCCAACGACTGAGAGACTGAGAGACTAGGTGACTGAGAGACGCACCCAGGTGTCTCTCAAATAAATTTATAAACTCTTTGAAAAAAAAAAGAAAGAAAGAAATAGCCATGCATCCACAACACACCAGCACAGAGAATGACAATTGGTGTGAAAACATGCTCATTGGTGAGTGAGTCAAAAAGAGTCTCAGAAGAGTGAGCTCTAGAAGTTAATATATTTTAAGAATTCGATAAGCAATTGGGATTGAGACTTAGAAAAGTTATATAACTTGCCCAAAGTAATACAGCTTGCTTATAAATTACATTTAAAAACTTTTGGGTGTCCAACTAAGCCTAAAAGAATGCTTTCAGTAACTATACAATTTTTGAAAATGTAAGTTTTAAGAACGTATTATGTTATAGTTTAATTGGCAGAGTTGTTTCCTTCTCAATCACAAATAAAATAACAGGACTTCTAAGGATTGATGGGATCCTAAGTAAAGTACTGTAACAGGGCTTTTTGTGATGTTATTTGCCACATTTCTTTCTATGCTCTCTCATTCATTGATTTGTGCAACCCATAAAAAGTAGCAACTTTGTTCAATGAATTCCAAAAATTCATGGATAAAAAGGCTAATGAGGCATAGCGATTAATGTGTTCATAGTCTAGCTGGGGAGAAAAATAGAAATAAGTAATTATACTATGAGGTGATAAGCACTTTAGTAAAGATGTACATACTAATGGTATTATTGGAGTGCCTATGGAGAGTCACCACCTCTCTGCCTGGAAGATTTTGAGGAAATGTAACAGAAAAGAGATTAAAGATTAAGTCATGAACAACAATTCATTAAACAAGAAAAGAACATGTTTTGAGCAGAGAGAACAATATGTGCAAAGGCCCTGGATAATTAAGAGTCCTGGAATATTCAACAAATTGGGTGAAGATAAGAATCACTAGCAGCAGATGAACTTGCAAGGGTAAATTGGAACCAGGTTTTGAAACATCCTCTTTGTAGTAATGGGAAACACTAGAGAATTTTTCCCAGCATTTAATTTTTAAATTTCTTTTTATCGTGTTAAAAAGTACATGACAAAAATCATACCATTTTAACCATTTTTTAGTACATAGTTGAGTACTATTAGGTACATTTTTAAAAAATATTTTATTTATTTATTTAACAGAAGGAGAAAGATCACAAGTAGTCAGACAGGCAGGCAGAGAGGGGGCGGGGGAAGCAGGCTCCCTGCTGGGCAGAGAGCCCAATGTGGGGCTCGATCCCAGGACGCTGGGATCATGACCTGAGCCGAAGGCAGAGGCTTAACCCACTGAACCACCCAGGCACCCCACTATTAGGTACATTTTACATGGTGGTGCCGACATTTGATTTTTAGAGATAACTTTGTGGTGAATAAACTGGATTGCAAAGCCACTAGATAAAATATGAATTGAACATTTCAATTTAGATATGGTAGGATCAAAGTTAGAATTGGATGCTACTTGAGGGAGACAATTAAAATAAAGTTTGTAGAAAGAGGATTATTTGAGGGGAATACAAATGAGTTCCACTGTAGACATGTTATTTTGATATGTATATGAGACATCTGTGGGAAGCCCTTCAGTACACAATTGGAAATACAGTTTCAGAGCTCAGGGAAGATGTGCAACTAGAGTCATTAGTCTGTTGAAATGAATCATCTTAAGAAACCTGCAAGAAAGTGAAGGAAATGAGATCAAAGAAGAGACTTTGATGAGACTCAGCATTTAAGAGCTCACTCTAAGGAGTCAATAAAGGACACCATGTATGAATGACAAAGCACTAAGAAAGAGATTGTAAACATCAAATAAGGAGGGCTGCTTGGGTGGATCAGTCAGTTAAGTGGCTGACTCTTGATTTTGGCTTAGGTTGTGATTTTAGGGTCATAATCTCAAGGTTGTGAGTCCGAGAGTTCCACATCAAGCTCTGTGCTCAATGAGGAATTGGCTTGAGGATTCTCTCTCTCCATCTCCCTTTGCCCCTCCCTCTGCTCACACATTCTCCCTCTCCCTCTCAAATAAACAAATATTTTTTTTTTAAAAAAAGCAAGCAAGTAAAGGATTTCAAAGGTAAGAGCATCTGGGACGCATGGGTGGCTCAGTGGGTTAAAGCCTCTGCCTTTGGCTCAGGTCATGATCCCAGCATCCTGGGATCGAGCCCCACAATGGGCTCTCTGCTCAGCAGGGAGCCTGCTTCCTCCTCTTTCTCTGCCTGTCTCTCTGTCTACTTGTGATCTCTTTCTCTCTGTCAAATAAATAAATAAAATCTTAAAAAAAAAAAGGTAAGAGCATCTAAGAAGTAGCAAATATTATATTCAAGGAGAAAAAAGCTTTTAAAATAATTCATTGGATTTGATAATTAAGAGGTCATTGATGAGTCTAGCAAAGGCAATTCCATAGACTTGTTGGAGATGAAGTTATGGGTAGAAGTCGTTATAGTGGGTTGAAGAATGATAGCAGGAATAATAGAAATAAAAATACGAAAGAATAAGAATAGTGATAGATAATATCTATGGAACACTAATATAGTGTCAGGCATTGTGCAAGTGTTATATAACATTATGCCATTTAATTCCCATACCAACTTTTTCACAATAGGTATCCAAATTTTATAGGCTTAGAAGAGTTATATAACTTGCCCCAAAGACATAGATATATAGTTAGATAGATACATATACATACATCTATCGATATATATATCTTTCTATAGCTTTCTTCACATACTAAAGCCAGGTTTACACTAGTCTATATACTTTTGAGAAAGAGTAAATGGAAACTTAGGATATTTACAAAAGTAAGTACAAAATATTCTTTTAAGACATTTGACCACAAATGGAGAGAAAGAGATAAATCAGTAACTACTAGAGGAGATAGTAATATTGAGGCAAGTTTTGGGTTGTTTTGTTTTGTTTTGTTTTGTTTTGTTTTGTTTTGTTTTGGAGGAGTGGTAGGAGGGCAGAGTTGTGTTTTAGATTGCAACAGACTTAAACTATTTTAATTAGATAAGTAAAAGAGAGTTTCAATAATGCAAAAAAGAAAGAGAATCATTAGTAGAATGAGAGCCCAAAGAAGGAAAGAAAATAAAATTTTCAGTTAATGGGTCAAAGGCTTATTCCCTTTCTCAGATATAAATCTGGTCTCAGAAACAAAAGAGGAATGTGTGGCATTATATATAGATAACTGAATATAGTTGAGAAGTTACGGAGTTTTTCCCTGATAATCACTTTTTCTGACTGTGGAATATGATTGGAGATTTAAAGAGTATAGTAAATATTTACAGAGTATAATAAAGAGTATAGTAAATATTTATAATGACTGTCTCAAAGAATTGGAAAAGAATTTCATTGAATTCTTTGAATATTATAATTCTATTGAATTATAATAGTGAGTGCGCTAATGGTGCAGTTTAAAGTAGAAACCATTACATTGTGTGACTACCAATGGAGATTGTTATACAATTCACCTTTCTCAGTGTGTGTGGCATTGTTAATAAAAGAGAATAGAAGATGATGCTCCTATTGATCCATGGATAGTGATTGACTTTAAGAATGTACTAGAAAAGATAAGAAAGGGAAAGAATTCAGGAAAGTGGTGAAAATATCACTATGGGGAAAATCAGTACAGGACTGCTAAGCAGGGTAAGGTTAATTACAGAATTGCTGGTTGGGATTAAAGAAGAAATGTGGTGTAGAAAAAGAGACTTGGAGATAACAAGGTAAGCGGTGGTTGTCTGAAAATATGAGAATTTCAGAATTTAAGCTTTCAGAAGTACTCCTGAGAGTTGACTAGTTTGCAGGTTCCATCTTAAAAGGATTTTGCTAAAGGAGGAATGAGAGATCCCCAAATTAAAATCATGTCTGGAAAAAGCAATTTAAAAGTAAATAGGAGTTTTATGTAATTTGAAATTTTACTCCTGGTTGAGTAATTCTTTCAGCATATTATTCAACAGTAGCTTTGACAGAGGAAAGTAATTCTCAAGAGTACAATTACAATAAAAATATAGAAATTCCGAGGCATAACCTGATTTTCTGAAAATCGATCCTTTTTCTCACACCTCTCTGAAACAGACCCTTTGCTATTACACAGAGAAATTCCTTTTTGACCCCCAAGTTCTGGTTAATGTGGCTACTACCACTACTCTATTTCTAGAAGCCAGCATTTCCCTCAAGGTTAAAGCTTACATCTATGAAAACATAACCATTACTCTTCCTCAAGGGTTAGTTTTTGTATTTGTAAACAGTCACTGATGATTGGCAATCATTTTTGAGGACATTTACTCATGTTTTCACATCTCTATCACTAAGACTGTTTTCTCAAGTACTTGCATAGTATCAATTTGCATAATGTACTCCATCAGCATTTATGTGACATTTTATTATTTCATCTTTTCTATTGCCTTTTTACCCTCTGCCTTTAACATGATTAAGAAGGAAAAAAGAAAGCTTTCTCCAATGACAAAGTCACCCAAAGATGGAGCATAAACAAATATCCATGTCTACTATTTTATTATTTTACTATTTAGATAATTCTTAATAGCTAATAAGGCAAGGAACTTCTTACTGAGTTGCATTTTGCCCATGAATAGCTTGTTTTTATCAAGAATGTAGAAACTACCTGAAAACTAAACTCTAGATTCAATCAGCTAACCTGTATTTACACATTTTCTTTAAAGCTAACTTAATTTATAGTAATTCATATGTGGCAAAACGGGCTCTTACCATGCTACTTGGTCCTGTCCAAATGCTATTTGTCATAAAATCTTTCCTGATTTCTTCAGACACAGTTAAATACTTCCTTATCTGTGTTGTCAAGGAACTCTGCTCCTATATGTCATTTATCACTTACCACATTGCATTGTGCAATCTGTTTGCAGATCTGCATCTTTCTTTAGACTTTGACCCATTTAGGGTTGAGGCTGTCTTATTTATCTTGGAATCCACAAAAGCAAAAAAATGCATGACTTGAATTCTCTGTAATTCAAAACAAATGTTTAAAAACATTTTTGTTGCAGTATGAACTATATGAAGAAAATTATAGAGATGACCCCAATCATGAGATGACCCCAGACTCACTCTCAGTCGCTCCTTACTCAGAGGGACTTCTCAGACCTACCCTTATTGACCCCTCAGTGTCACTATCCCCTCCCCTTGTCCAAAAGTAACCACATCCAGACTTCTGACATCATAGATCAGTTTTATAGCTAGTAGCAAAAAATTACATAGTTTTTGTGAACCTATGTGATTTGGGGGTAAATGAATTTGTACTTTTTCTTTTTATCTCTTTATTTTACATACATATGAATAAAACACAAACTGAAGACAAGTTCAAGATTCAGAATAATTGTAATTTAACTATACCAATAGAAGTGTCAAGTAGTGTTAATAATATTCAGCTAATTTGAACATAATAAATATATATATGATATACTAAAAAATAACTGACAATCATTTCTCTGATTTTCCAGGAAGAGAGAAACAGATAATTTTTACTTCTTACATCAACCACCATAACGTTTGTAAGCTAGAAATTTAATTGTTGTTATGGACTGAATGTTTGTTGTCTTAAAATTCATGGATTGAAATTTTGCTCCCCAGTGTGATGGTATTTGGAGGTGGGGTCTTCAGGAGGTAGTAAAGTTCAGATGAGATCTTAAGGGCTGGGCCCTCATATGGAATCAGTGCCCTTACAGGAAGAGACACCAGGGAGCTTGGTTTCTCTTTGACCTAGAACACACAAAGGAGTCATGTGAGCACACATTGAGAAGGTAGCCATCTACAAGCCGGGAAAAGAGCTCTCAGTAGAACGTGATCATGCTGGCATGCTGCTCTCAGACTTACAGCCTCCAGAATTTTGAGAAATAAATCTCTGTTGTTTGAGTCACCCAGTTTATGGTATTTTGTTACGGCAGCCCAAGCAGACTCAGACAGTGGTATTTGTAAATTTTGGTATTTGGTATTTGCACCACCAACTTCTAGAGTATTTATAATAATTATTTCATTTTCCTGGGATGTGTGTAGGAAATGCAGGGAAAGCCCAGCTCTGTCTTACTGCAGCTAGTATGTGTATTAGTTTCTTAAAACAAATTGAATTTTGCCATTGAGAATTTGGTGGTAACTCCTTTTCTAGTGTTAATATTGTAATTAAACACTGTCAGATTTAAATTAGATCTTCCATCTAGAGCACTGGTTCTCAGTGAGGATGATTGCCTTTTAGGAGACATTTTTGGTTGTCACAACTCATGGTGCACAGGTGGGGTGGGGTGGGGGGCTGTTAATAAAACCCAATGGGTAGAAGCCAAAGATGATACTAAGTATCCTGTGATCAGGGGACAATTTGCCACAAAAAAGCATTGTGCAGCTCTAAATGTCAATGATATCAAGGTTGAAAATAACTGAATTAAAAGCAATTTCCATACATTCCTGTTATTTGTTAGCTATTTTGATGCTTAAGCTTTAATAAATTTTTAGGTACATACTTAATGTCATTTTTGTTTTGCTTTGCATTTTTAATTTCAAGGGGATTAATATCCATTTAAGGGAAATTGAATTGGAAATGCTTAGAGAAATACAGGAACTAAAAATGTTCAAACATGACTTCTGGTACATCCATTCTGTCTTAAAAGTTTTAAGAAAAGAAAAGTCTGCCTTGGTTTAAATGTGCTTTGGACCATACTCAGTTCCAGGTAGACCTTATTATTTACAATAATAACTACAGATACTCTGCATCATCCAGATACATTCTTCACCTCTCCTTAACACTACTGCATTTTTTTCATGAATTGCTAGATACTAATTCTAAACAATTATTTTCTTTAGCTTCAACTCGACTAAATTTGCATTCCCTATTTGTGTACGTGAACACTTTTCTAGTGCAAAGAATACTAGATATGGTTTACTTTCTGGAGAATGGGTCATGGAATATTTCTATACTTGCATTTGTGTTTGGCTTTTTAAAAATGGTTACATTCAAGCAGTGATTCTTTGTACGACTTTGCCGAAGGTAAAAAACTCTCAACTAATGGTGTCACTTTAGTAAAAAAAAAAAAATGCTGTTTACTTCTTACCACGCTTTATAATAAGGCACATATATTACTAAGGAAGGAGAGGAGGAGAGAGGCAAAGAAAGAGCAGCAGAGGAGACAGATTACAGGGGGCTGTATATATTATCACCCTGAAGTCAGTAGGGAAGGCTGCTAAATGCTCTTACAACTGTAATAGCCTATCTCATGTTAATTCTAGCCTGAAGCTTCCTGACACTTCTTGTTCAGAGATAATGGGGACAAAACTACTCTTTTTTTTCCTGAACAGCAGATTTTTTTTTTCTTTTCCCAAGGATGTCAAATAAATTAAGCAGTCTTTGCAAACAGCAATACAAAAGCCTTTTGCTTTGTAGGAATTCCCAGTAATAACATGCAAGAGTTATTACCCTTGATACTTAGTAGATTTTTTAATGGCTAGCAATAATCGTTTTGATTGAATATTGGCTTATAATAGGCTTGTAAAGGAATTCAAGCACCCTTAACTGCTTTCAACCTTAGCTTCATGTGCCTCGGGAAAATCTTTCAAACAATAGATCTTGGAGTCATTAACATGGACATATTTTATAAAAATGAAAGTTAATACCTATTAACCTCAGAATTGAAGCCAATTAAAATTGACTCTTTATATTAATTTTTAATACTTCAATGTATTATTGATTGTCTTCTTTGAAAGAGGAAATAATTTTATGGCAACTTGCAGTTTAATTTCCTTGGACATTCAGACTTCTCTTAAGCAAAGAAATTTCATAGTTTTCATAATTCCTGATATACAAATCAACTGGGGCTTTTCCTGAATGCCTCATCTAAATATTTTAGATTTCTTCAACCAGCTGGGAAAAAATATTAGGATTTTTTTGTTTGTTATAAGAAATATAAAAAGTATGTCGTAGGAAATATTGGAAATCAAGGTTGTTTTAATATTTTGTTTGATATTTATGCCTCCTCAGTGAGGGTGCTTCTAGGCTATCCTGTTTACTAGACTTTGAGAGTAAGAAAGAAATACTCTAGAGGCTAATCTACTGAAAAATATGTGAAGTGACTCCACTCTGAGACTGTAGAATCCACTAAAAACTCAGCTTCTACAACATGAAGGATGGCAAGAGAAGCAGATTTGAGGCGAAATTGGACTCTGAAGAATTATGAAAAATGATTTCTTACTTGTTTTTTTATCACTTCCTATCTATCAGGGCAGAGTAGGATCAGTAATTGAAAAACACACTAGTTGAGACCCTGGAGTGTTTCTGCCCAAAGGACACCGGAGCGTAGGGCTATGGGGAAGATGGTTATAAATTGAAAGGTTTGTATCTGCTACTCTTTTTCTCCTTTGAAGCCACTGATGGTAAAAATGACAGAATCTCTTAGACTGCCAAGGAATTTCCATGATTATTAGCTTTTTTTAAGCTACTCAATAATGCACTTCTGCACTACTCTTGCTATTTTCCCTTGCAGATCTTAATATTTCTTTAGCTTTTATTGGCTGATGATTTTGATTCTATGCTGTATGTGGAGTATTGAAATGTCTACTATGCCTTTAAAACATAGAAAGTCCATTGGCTTCTTGAACATACACAATTTCATCACTACATAAGCTTCATTAGGTTGAGAAACAATATAGTAGGCCATCATTTAATAGGTAATGAATTAGTAAAGAGATGCTCACATGTTCTTGCACATTTAAATAGACCACTGATTGAAACAATAGTGGAAAACATACCGATAAAAAAAACCAGTTGGTCATGGGGTGTCAGGGTGGCTCAATCGTTAAGCGCCTGCCTTCGGCTCAGGTCATGATCCCAGGGTCCTGGGATCAAACCCCATGTCAATTCCCTGCTCTGCAGGAAACCTGCTTCTCCCTCTCCCACTCCCCCTGCTTGTGTTCCCTCGCTTGCTATCTCTCTCTCTGTCAAATAAATAAATAACATTAAAAAAAAAAAAAGAAAAGAAACCAGTTGGTCATAATTTTAGGATCTACTTTTTGACTTGTATGCACAGAATTAATGGTGTTGACCCATAATCAGTAGAACGCATTTGTTAAATGATGCCCCAATGCTGGTGTGGGGTCATGCCAATTCCTCTACTGATCACAAGGGCGCATTTGTAATATGGACTTCTGGGGCTGATGGTAGGGTCTGTCACCTTAAAATATAACCAATGGGGGCATAATTGAAACATACGACTTTAGACTAATTGTTATCATATTCTAAGCAGGTATTTAAACACAACAGTAAACTCTGGATTATCCACAACATTCCTATTAGTGAGTAATCATCTGTCTTAATGTTGCCCCTTCACCAGGTTTGGTTATCCCGTTGCTCCTGAGGGTCTTTTTCCTGCCACTCTATACCTATCTTGGAACCACAAGCCTCCCTCCTTCCCACCACACACCCCCTACAATGATGTCTCAGGCCAGACTCTTTGCTGACACCTGCACTAATAGCAGGGTAGATTATCTACTGTTCTTAATGATCTCTCCCACAGCTTGCCTCCATTAGCCTGGATAATTGACTGTATGTACAACATTCATAAGCAGAACAATGTGCTATAGGAAAAAATTAAGGGAGAAAAAAAATGAATCTTTAGTTTATCTAAGATTAGCTATGTGTAGTGTCAGGCGTTGTACAGCATCTGGAGTTTTGGGGGGAGCATCTGGTTTTCTTTTGTTTGAAAGTCATTAAGAATTCGGAATGCACTTTTCCAAGGGTAGGAGTACTGCATAAATTCTTCATTGGAAAGGTATTCAAGAGAGAGAGTTTCAAGAGGGAAAGTTGCACTCTCATCCGTGAGAGGACTGCAACAGGAAATGATGAGAGCTGGTAAAGAAGGGGCAAATTGGCCATGAGTTTCAGCGCTGCCTTGGAGGCCTGGAGAGGGTGAGGATATAAATTCAGGGGAAACTGGTCATCACCAGAATAATTACGGAAGAAGAAAAATATATTTGTATATTCTCTGAGTCAATTCTATAGATTGCCTCTGTCATTCGTGTCCCTCCGACATGGGTAGTTATCCCTATTACATGACTAGTAACTCCAAATACTGAATAGATTTAACTATTTTCCCAAGTTGACAAATATGACACTGGAATTTAAACCCCGAGAGTATTATGCTTGAGGATGCAATGTGATTCGGCATACTGTTTGTACCACTTGGATGGTTTCAAAAATTGTAGCTCGAAGTTGTATTGTTTTAAAAGCAAACAAATTACAACCCAAATAAAAATAATACGAAATTATTACTATAAGTCTTTATTGCCTTAAATATGTAAATAGTAAATATTATATATAGGGAGAGTGAGAACAAAAATAAACTTGTGATTTAATTGTCAGAGTACTTCCTTAAAGGAAAGAAATCTCAGGGCGCCAGGGTGGCTCAGTTGGTTAAGCTTCTGCCTTCAGCTCAGGTCATGATCCTGGGGTCCTGGGATCGAGTTCCATGTCCAGTCCATATCAGGCTTCCTGTTCTGTCTCTTCCCCCTTCCCCCCGTCCTTGCTCTCTCTCTCTCTCTCTCTCTCTCAAATAAATAAATAAAATCTTAAAAAAAAAAATCTCAGGAATACTTAGATAAAAACAGAATTAGAGAATTATTCATCAGTAAAGTAATAATTCAGCATTTTTTTTAAGATTTTACTTATTTATTTGAGAGAGATAAAGAGAGAGAGAGAGAACACAAGCAGGGGGAGAGGCAAAGGGAGAATGAGAGCAGTCTCTCCACTGAGCAAGGAGCCCAGGACACGGGGCTAGATCCCAGGACCCGAGGATCATGACTTGAGGCAAAGGCCGATACTTAACTGATTGAGTCACTCAGGTGCCCCAATAATTCAATATTTTATCTTTCTTTGTGTTAGATTAAATAATAATGCAAATTTCTTTAATTTTATATATTTTAAATTAATTTTCATAATGAAAATAAAGGTCATTTATATACTTACTATGAACACTTTAGATAACCTATTAAGATTTCCTGGTATATTGTTACTACTGAGGTTCTAGGGGGAAAAAAAGATAATTTTGCTCTTAAACTTTTTAATGGGTTGACCTCACAAAAATGAGTGTGCAAAAAAGAAAGTGTATTTTGAAGTGATTTGTTAATAGGTCTGTTGTGAGACATAGTTGCTTAAACCTTTTTTAATTTTTAAATTTTTATTTTTTTGCTTCTTTTTTTAAAAAAATTCAGATTTCATCTTGCTTTGTTTTGCATGCTGCTAGATGTGTTTGAAGCTGAAAGGTTTTCATTTGTGTTTCTGCTGACTTGCACATTTCACACAATAGGCCTTGTTATTAAGGGTCTTATCATGGTCAGTGCAATTTGCAGTGTTAGCTAATTTTTGAAACTAGTAGTGAATTCGAAATTAATTACAGACTATTTTGGGTTCATTAGTGTCCATGAAGCGTTGTATGCCTGTTTGTTTGTTTTTAATTGATTAGAAGGGACAAAGACAACAAATGTGGCTTTTCTCCTGTGCAGAAACAAAGTGGGGAGATCTTCAACTAAAACAGAGATGGTAGTAGCAACAAAGACAATGTAATCAGATGATCTGGCAATCAGAGAACAGATGCATCTGTGCTCTCTGCTATTTGTACATCACAAAGCATGGAATAAGAGGGAAAATGTTAAAATAATTAAGTGACAAAAACCAAAGAAAATAACACAAATTTTACAATTTCATGCACATTTACCAGAAAGGGTCAAAGTTCTAAGCATTCCATATAATCAAATAATTTATTAGGTTTGTGAGGTTAACTGCTTACAGCTAAACAACTTGTAGCTTAATTGCTTCTCATACTAGAGTACAGTTAGAAATGTGTTTCTGCCCCCTATCCCCAAAGCAGGAAACCCAGCCTCGGGCACTGATAGTGCTCCACAGGAAACAGTAGGTAGCATAATTCAGCCATGTCAAATTAATGTTGCTATCCTGGGAACACAGATAGCATAATGAAGGAAGAATAAGGACATTCAGGAGAAAGAGTCCTTCAGTAGGACGTCCCTTCTGGTCTCTATTTGTGTGCATAAAGTAATGATTTATGGCCCATTAAAAATAATATTCGGGGAACTAATTTTGAGAGACTAGATACACATTTTAGATTCACCCTTTTGCATTCCTTCTTCTTTTTAATATTTGGTAATTCTCTGTCGTAACTATCCAAGTTTCTACCAGGGGCCAGAGGTGGAGCATTATAAAAAACCTAAGCGAGGAGATACTGAATTGAGTATATTTTTGTGTGTGCAGTTCTCTATATAAATCTCCTTGTAAGCCGAGTCCATGACTGCTCTTTGCTCCTGTGGTTTAAACTCATCCTTGCTCTCGTCAGATGATAGATTATCGGCAAAGAGAAACAGCAGGTTTGAATTCACAATGATAGATAATGCGCTGAATAAAAGTGTGCTCTTGAACTTGGTTGAACAGCCAGCCTCATCACTTGAGACATTTAAAAATACACTGGATCAAGGAAAAGAAAATGCCCTTTGGGGAAAATCATTTTCTATATGCATAGATAATCTGTCTTTTCAAGATTGTGTTTTCTGTGAAAAGTGGAACTAATGGTATACCAACAGGAGTCTGAGAAATCTTCTTTAAACTCGTGCACACACACAAAAGCTGGCAACCGCTGTGGAAGAGCAGAGAAAAGGCAGCCTGTCCTCTAATGCTGGGTGCTGAGTTACAAATCTGGGATGGGCTCAGCTATGCGCATTATGCCCCACTTAGCTGAGCGCCCAGTGCCACAGCCTAGGCCATCCTCTCAATACCATTTGTATAATTCACAGGGAACGGGAACAAGGAGTAATTCATACGAACAATTAGAAAATTATCTAAGACAGTGAGTAGAGAGGATTGTACTTTTCCATAATTCACAAAATCATATTTTAGCACTCTTTGGTGACCTATGCAGAAATCACCTCCTTGAAGTAGTCAACAAAATACACAGCAAAATACTGATACATGAGAGTTCCTAAATCATCACTAGAAAAATACTCAAAGGCACAGTTCCCAAACTAAGTTTCATATGATTAATACAAGTTCGAAAATTATACCTACTCAAGGACTAAAGTATTAGCTTTATTTCCAAAACAATCTTGGACACAAATGCAGTGGTGATTAAACAGAGAGAGAGAGAGAGAGAGAGAGAGACTGAAAATCATCTTACTCCATTATTTGTTTTAATCAGCAATAGCAAATGAGATATGACCTGTTCCAGATATTTGGATTTCTTAATGTGTTGCAGTAAATAGATTGTTGTTCATATTATAATAGATTGGACTCATTGCCCGGGAAGGGGCATTGCATTATAATTAAAATGTTGCCAGAGGGTTTACTAGAGAATATTTCCCCAGGTTCTAAATTCCTTTAACAGGAGAGTTCATTGTGTTTTATAAACATTTATGTGTTACCATTGAGTAAACTTCTGGGGTTTTGATTTTTACTTCTCTTTCTGAAAGAATCACAAGGGCATTTTATATTATCTCTTCTAATATGCAGTGTATCTGTAGCTAAAAGGAAGTTAGTTCTATAAAGAAAGAACCAAATATTGCAAGGGTATGTTATCAGATTTTTATGTGTTTCTGAACATTGCAGATAAAAATATGCCCTAGAAAACTTTCCAATCAGTTTCCGGGAAAGAAAGTTTGCACAAAGAAAAGTAGTGTTATCTTCACACAATTTGCAAGTTGCTTTTATTACCCATTTTCACAATACTAATTCCAGTTTCTTCACTGAGGGTAAGGAGTGTTTACTCAGGCCAAGGATCACCCTTCTGCTCTCCCTCCACCCCGCAATTCATCCCTGGGCTGCTCTGGTCCTTTTACCCTTTAATGACCAGAACCAGGGCGATGGAAGAAATAAGAAAGAGCTTACTGACAGGCACAGGTATATTCCAGTGACGGTGCTCTGTGAACGTGGTCGTTTGCTCATAGGGATACTCCCCGGGGAATGGTTTCCCAGGCTTCTCTGGTACAGGTCTTGCTAAGCTCCTCCACTTGCAGTACTTCTGAGGTGGGCAATACAGGTTTCAAATAGTCCATTCTACTTATGATCCCTACTTCAGGCCCTGGGGCATCCAGACGTCCATCATTTGGTTGGAATGACATCAACCTACCATGCAGTCATCTGTGTAACATTTAAAAGGGCTGCAGCCTGCATGTGATACACATCTTGCCCACAAGTCAGAGAACAACATATACCTCTCTTTTGCCATTAGTGAAATTTGCTCCTGCTGTAGCCTCTTTACTCTGCCAGCCAATATAGACTCTGCTTCATGGACCTTCTTCTTCCTCTTTTTTAATTCTCAAACTCCTTTATTTTACAATGCTGTTTGAGAATGAGGGGCCAAAGGACTAACAGGTACATAACGAAGTAGATAAGTATGCCAAGCTTTTTCTCTTTTCTTTTTAAAATCAGGCATTTATAAACAAGAAAGCATACATTAATTACATAAAAATAGTTTTCCATAGTAAAGTAAGTCACCTTGTCGTCATTGGCAGCAGCAAAGGAGGACCGCAATGCAGATGTTTACCCTCCATGGACCTTTTAAGAAATAGTCCTGGTACCAGTTTCTGTGCCTAACAAATTTCAAGGGTCAAGTGCTTCCCTTAAGGATCCTTCCACTTGATTTAGAGCAAGCGGGAGAAACTACCTTTCCCTTACCCAGTGCTTGGGTGTGTCTGCGTGTACGTGTGTGCGCGCATGCGTATGCATGTGTCTGCGCACGCGTGGAAGGAAGGTGGGTGTTAAAATTTCTCTACAACCTCAGCCTGGAAATCGGTGATAGGTTGAGGGTTGCAAATCAGATGTTGCCCCTCTCTTAGTAACTGTGCACACAGAATGCACCTCCTCATTTTGGGCTGTGGCAACAAACAGCAGCTACGGTTTGGTTCTTGACCTTCCGGCAAGAAGTTAATTAACGAAAGAAGGAGTCGTGCTTTAAAATCCTTTTCTATGTATATGCAGGCGCGAATTTTGTCCTGAAGGCCATAAAGAGTCAGGATAGAATTTTTGATAGGTGAACGAAATAAATAATGTTATAGGGAGTTCATGCCAGCAGCAACATAGGCAATGGGTGGGAGGAAATGAGATCTATTTTAAGGAGATGTGTCAGGGCAGAGTTGCAATAACCTAAGTAAGACCTAATCAAGGAATTAGAATCTGTATGGTGTGGTTATTCGGTGCAAACAAGGGGTGAGAATAAGAGACAATAACAAGGCTTCTGGATTAAACAACAAAACAGAAAGTGATGACGCCATTAGTTGAGATAGGGAATACAGGAGGAGGATAAGCTTGGGTGAAAGATGGTGGTCAAAGAATCCCTGGGTTCTCTCATGAAAGATAAGCTATGTGTTTACATACATATATCCATGGTATCTATACTAACATTAATGTGTATTATATAAATTCTTCTCAATGAATCCTTTTGCCACATTTATATAAAAATCCAAATTGGAAGACTCAGAAGCACAGGATTCAGGTGACCCTATTACAAACTTCCCGCAAGATTCTGGTGCTTGGGACAGGAAAATAAAAGTAAGCATCATTTGTATGTTTCCACAGACATGACTAGAGCCCTCTAGATAGTACATGTCTACTTTCAACTAGAGATCATAGGCACATAACTGAAATATTAACGTTATTTTTATTTTTTTAATTAAAAAATTTTTTTAAAGATTTTATTTATTTATTTGACAGAGAGAAAGAGATCACCAGTAGGCAGAGAGAAAGAGGGAAGCAGGCTCCCCACTGAGCAGGAAGCCGGATGTGGGGCTTGATCCCAATACTCTGAGATCATGACCTGAGCCAAAGGCAGAGGCTTTAACCCACTAAGCCACATAGGCACCCTGAAATACTAACTTTATACCACACTATTATGCTGGAGTTTGGGAGGCCAATTCAACCAGGGCATCATCATGTACTTTTTTTTTTTTTAAGATTTTATTTATTTGACAGAGAAAAACACAGCAAGAGAGGGAACACAAGCCTTGGGAATGGTAGCAGGAGAAGCAGGCCTCCTGCCGAGCAGGGAGCCCGATGCGGGGCTCGACCCTAGGACCCTGGGATCATGACCCGAGCTGAAGGCAGACGCTTAACGACTGAGTCACCCAGGTGCCCCATCATATACTTTTTTCAAATGGATAAAACTTTGTTCACCTCTGCAAATGGCTCATCCCACTCCACCAATTTAAAGTAAAGAAAGAAAAGGGAGATTCAACTTGTTCACCTGGAATCAAGAGGTGTTAGCCTGGAAATATTTTCTTATGAATCAACTATCAAATAGTTTAGTTGAGTGATGGCTAAAATATTTCAGGGCTTTCTGAAGCCAAGTGGACTGGCTGCTTTTTTCATGCCTCTATCTCCTTGTTAGTATTATTTATAGAAAGCCTTATGTGGAGAGCAAAATGGAATCTCTTATTCAAGCAGGAGCCTGTGACAAGTAGGGGCCTGAGTCAAGAGAAGACACAAGCTGTTAAGGTACTACAACTGTGGGATATCAGCAGGACCAGTGCCAACCAACACCCGAGACCTGATAACGAGCAGAGCCAGGGGAGGTCTGCAGGGACTCCAGACCAATTAAATCCCTTTAAAAAGTTTGGAGCAATAAACTGTCAGACTCTTCAGACCTGACCCCTCTATGTCCGGCCGCATAAAAAAGGCAACTGCTGCTGAAGGCTCTGCCTGATCCATCTCCAAACAATACTGAGAACCTTCCTTTCTTGAACGTCAGAAGTAGTCAGTGCCGAGAGCTGACCCGGACCAGACGGAGGCCTTAGCTCAACCAGGCGCCCACAGACGGGCATGGCGTTTGGTTCCTTCACTTCCTGCCCTCTTCTGTTAGCTTGTTTGTTGTGTGGCTTGTCTTCTGTCCTACTTTGTGTGCTGTGTGAGAAGCCAAGTTTAATCACATGGTGAATTGTCATTGAGTTTGGAATCTTGAACCTGCTTTATAATTGTGATTTGACTTTGCTTTATGATTGAATAAAGCTGACATTGTGGAAAGACACAGCTCATGTGTACACCTTCATGGCGTGCTCACGACACCTCAGAACCAAAACAAAAATCCAAAACAACAAAAAAAAGTGAGTTTGTTGAATTTGGGGCTCATGATGTGTACCTTGTACTTACATTAGGCCTCAGCTCAGTTAAAAAACGTGATTTATTCCTAAATTGCCCACAGTGGCTGTGTTCAGTTGCAGATGTGACTATAATAACTCCTTACAGTTACTCCCATCAAGAAGTGGAAACTTTTCCTCCATTCCTTCAATCTGGGCAGGTCTTGTAACATGCTTTGACTGACTGAGTTCAGCAGAAGGGATGAACTGGTTCTGAGCCCAGGCATGGAGAGGCTTCTGTGTCCCTTCACCCTCTCTTGACTGCCTGGTGAACACGCCTAGGCTTAACCAGATGACGAGAGAATGATCCAGTTATCCCTGGTGTCCCCAGATGTCAGCTGACCAACACCCAAACCTGAGTGCCAGACTATCTCAGGTGGCCTGTATCCAGCTATTCCACCAGCTGAGCACAAATATATGGATGAACCCAGCTAAGATCAACCCAGTCTAACCCAGATCGGCAGAACCACCCAGCCAACTCATAGATTCATCAACAGTGATAAATGATGGTTGTTTTAAGCTTCTAAACTTTGGGGTTGTTTGCAAAAGCTAACTGATAGAGAAGCTACTCTTAATCAATTATTTGCAAGCCTAATTTGCTCAAGTCTCCTACTTTCTGAGATATTTACTAAAGTCTGACTTCAGGGATTTAATGCAGCCATACAAGCCAATGATCAAAATAGGTACAAAGTGCCAAATATCTATCTAAATATAGATAATAAAATATTATCTCCAGGAAATAAAAAATTATTCTAATGTGGCATAATACCAAGATATTATTTAAACAAGATATCATGTAAACAAAAATCCAGATTTTCACCATAACTATGCTTTTCATTTGTGTTTTATTTATATTTATGATAAATTATGTAAACACAACATAGACTGATGGAGGTGTTATTTTCTAACTTTCAAATTTTAGATTATTCAAATATTAAGGAATATTAGTGGCATTCATATTTTTAAAACAGGAAACAAAAGTTTGTTTCCTTCATTGTTTTCCCTATATTTGGAATTTATATAAAAAATGGAAGAGAGTTAAGCACTTTTCTGCCCATGTTCCTTCACGATTTTACTGCTAATTACAGCTTTATGATAAAATCTTCCATCCTAAAATTCAAGATATTCAGACCAAGATACAGATAGAAAAATATAGATATACTTAAAAAACACATTTTAAAAAGGAAGATGTCAGCAAGTAGAGAATAATAGGGCCACTATTTATTCTCTGTCATACTGTCCATCATTAGTGGTTTAGATTTAGCTAATTTCTATTGGGATCAGCAAAGAGCACACTGTGACTAATTATCTAATCTATACCTCCAGGGTTTTAGTTATGGTCTCTTGTTCAGTTAAAAAATATTCACACGCAGTACAAGATTTTCTGTAGCTTTTAAAAATAATTTTTGGAAAAAAAATAATTTTTGGTACATTGACTAATAAACACAATTAGCTATTATACTAATTGACATTAGTCTTATTTGGAACATTTCTGACAAGCAGTGGTCAGTATGAAAGTAGATATCCTTCAAATGGAAACGTTATGTTTTATTCATAATAAAATGTGGATGGAGGTCAACTGAATTCATTTTATCATGATATTACTAACATTTAATAAAATTATTTTTAAAAGAACAACATGAGAACAATAAGAATTTTATGATTAATTAGCACAAGCACACTTTTGAGCATCTTTCATAATTTGCAGTTAAAATGAGGAAAGATATGCATAGCGTGCTTCTTTTTTCCTTATTCATTTAACAACCACATGTAATTTACTCTGTGGCAGACATTGTTATAAGAGTTTATGAATATCAGCTCCTTTAATCCTCATGAAAACCCGGGAGATACTATTATTATGCTCATTTTATTAGTGTGAAAATTGAGACAAAGAGAAAAATTGAGACAAAGCAAGGTAAAGAAACTTGATCAAGGTTATGTGGCTAATAAATAGAAGAATATAGATTTCAACCCAGGAAGTCTAATTCTTATCATCCTTGTTTTAATGACTATTCTATAAAGTCAGTTTGTTTCCCGAGTTCATCACATTGATATCATTAAACATTTGGTCTTGTATTCCAGAAAAGAGACCATATTTCTTTTCCTGAAACCATGAGATAATTTCCCTGCAGCTATTCTATGTAAACTTTCATATGATATTGCACTCACAATGCTCAGAGTTGGTTTTGCCACTTTTAAGATCTAAAGGGATGCTAGATATCTAGATGAAGGCTAAAGATGTTTTTCAAATGTCTGATCTGTAGCCTAACCCATGCTAGGTATAGAAAAGTTTTTGAGTACTTGGATCAATAATATTATTTATTTACTGCATTATATAATATATATGCCTATACATATGTATATACATACGATTAAAATTCACACTACTGAAAAACATTCTAAATAGTCCATATTTTAGTTGCCTACAACCCAAAGTGAAGCAACAGATGGAGGGGAGGATATGGAGAGTTGCCAGGAGTGCTTGCTAATTATCGTGTCCTACTGTAGGCACCAGAACTGTATGTAAATTGTCAGTTGTACATTATATTTATCACCAATGTCATCCTTTATCTGCAGGCTGTTTTCAGAAGCTAAGTACTCGGCCCAAACTATTAACCACTTCATTTAGTCCAAAGTGGAAAGGGGGCTTTTATGAGTAGAAATGTATGGGGGTGACAGTTGAATTCATAATTTAGTAATGCATCATGAATCCTTAACTTTCCCATTTAAATATTCTACTTTGTGGGCAAATATAGATTCTCTTTCAACAGTATGGCCATAAAATATTATCTCCAGGAAATAAAAAATTATTCTAATGTGGCATAACACCAAGATATTATTTCTCAGTCAACTTTTAGCTATATTATTCCTTCGGGCAATATTTAATGCTGCCATTATAAAGTATTTTGACAGAACATAATTTCTGTAAACCTAAACGCTGCAAGGGATTTTTTTTTTGAGATAAACTCAACCTTATTATGGAAAAATCAAATGAGCTTTTTTAAACATGGGAAGTTATGTTCTGCAGAAGGAAATATGACCAAGGTATAGACAAGACAATACAATGTCAGTTGAAACAATATAACTCCTGTAATATCCTATTAAGAATCCATTCAAATTTTATATGTCGAAGTGAAAAGTGTAGCTAGATAAGGAATGGAAATGTAAATATAGGCATCATTTAGAAACTATTTTTAAAGTTAAAGGAATGAAATTAAATAGCAAAAGAGTGTTATAAAATATCAGGTATTCTGACAAGTGTATGAAGACCCACATGGGTAAAAGAGCATGAAGAAGTAAATTCGTGTGGCACGGGTAACAGTGGGTGAAGTCATACATGTCTATCCTGTGTCTTTTCTTTTGACTTTTCTTCTGACTTGTACCTTTGAGAACTGAATGAAGAAGAAAAAATGAAAAGAAGTTTACCTTTAGGTAAATGTTAGGAAGCTTATATATTACAAACAGAGAGAATTTAAACAGACCATCAGTGTTTCAAGACATACGTCCTTTTTTCTGGAATTTTCTGTAGGGCACTTATGGATCAGCTGTGGCATATATGAAGTCAATAGATTTATGCTGAGGGCTTATGAACACCAAGTCTGCCAGAATAGTCCATAGCGAGTAACATGAATTTGCTTTAGCATACTAGAAAGAAAATGAAAAAAGTTGTGCTATTGTCTACATTTCAAGTGAAAATGTGAAGAGATTTTGAATTGAACAATTAGGAAAAGTGAGAGACAAAAAAAAATCAAAATGAGAAGGGAAGATCATAAAAGAGAAAACAAAATAGTGACCCAAATAAATGCAAGTTAAAACAAGGATGATGTATTGTTTTTTGTCCATCAAAATGAAAAGATTTTTATTTTTTTTATTTTTTAAGATTTTATTTAATTTATTTATTTAATTGCCAAAGAGAGAGAGAGAGAGAGCGCAGGCAGAGGGAGAAGCAGACTCCCAGTTGAGCAAGGAGCCCTGGGGTCATGACCCGAGCAAAGGTAGACACTTAATCAATTGAGTTACCCAGGTGTCCCAGAATGAAAAAATTTTGGAGTGGTAATTAAAATGCTAAGTACAGTGAGTGTAGTGTGGTTGTTCTCAAAGAGTTATCCAGGGACCCCTGGGAATCGCCACAGTCTTTGCACAGAAAGCATATACTCAAAGTATTTTCATAATAATACTATGATGTCATTTGCCCTTTTCACTCTCTTTCTCTCACAAGTGTACTGTAGAGTTTTCTAGAACTTATTTAATATGTGATGAGTCATCACTCTGCTAATGGAATGTGTGCTTGTATGTTTAAGTTTTTTTTCTAGTTTTAATGTCTAATATGGTAAATACAAATAACAATCATATAAACAAAAGCACTCTGGAGTGCTCAATAAGTTTTAAGAATTTAGACGAATCCAGAGACCAAAAAGATTGAGGGCTGCTTATACAGTCGTAATGAACACATCAACAATCTTTCAGAGGGGAGAAACTACTTTGAGTCAGGAACCTTAAAAGCAATCATTTCTTTGATCCAGTATTTCAACTGATAGAAATCAAATCTCAAATAACCATCAGAAAGCATACTAAATATTACTTCTAATGATAAATATCATAATATGAATTTAATAAAATATTGGAATTATCAAAAAAATGAAAATTTTTTAATAAGTGCTACTAAATCCAGGAAATCAAACATTTAGAAATTTGGGAAATGGTTTACAAATAATAGTGGTTTTAAAGTAATAAACCCTAATAAAATGATTGTTTATCTTCTTCTCTAAGGGGTAGAATTGTGTAGTGGACGTTCATACACCTAGTATGATGTAGAACTCTGTAGGCAAGGTGCCTGGGAGCCTGCCACAGCATAAGCTGTTGACTATTATGTGGTATTTTACAGGCCACATAATCTTTTTAGAGCTCAGACTAGATCTGCCAACTATGCATTGTAGTGGTTCCTCCAGCGTTGTTGTATTAAAGAGATGTTGCATATAGCATTTGTTATGAAGCTTGGCATATTGATCAATACATGTTAACTAATGTAAATATCTATGTAAAATATTGGAAACTAAACCAAAAATATTCATTTACTTAACAAATGTTTGCTAAATACCAACCATATACCACACACTGTTCTAGGCACTTGGGTCAGATTGGTGAACAAACAAACAAAACAACCCAAAACACCACTGAGGAACACACATAAGAAATGCTTCTCCTTGGATGGCAGGGTTGTAAGTAATTTTCTTCTGTGGAGGCTAACATATTTTTCCAAATTTTCTATTATGAGTATGTTAATTTTAGCAGAAATTAGAAACATCTATAAAACATAGAAGAAGTAAACAATTTCCATTCTTGATCAATTTTTCCATTTTTTTTAAATTTAGGAAACCTAAATTTGTGAAGAAATTATGTGGTCTAAGGAGCTACAATTAGCAATAATCCAATCTCTAGCTAATTTTGTAAAGTATTAAACCAATGGAATGAAAATAACTGTATAATATCTGGCAAATAGAATTTAAGATAGATTAAATGTATTAAATAAAAATCAAATGGCTAAAGGTTAATTAAATAAGTAACATGGTATTTCAAGCTTTCCAAAGCACAATTTTTAATACTCTTAAAATATTGGAAATGTTTATACCCTCTGATAAAGTAATCCCACTTCTAGGAATCTATGACAAATAAATTATCATAAAAATGTGAAAACACTTAGATAAAATGATTTCTATCAAGGTACCGACTTCTAAATGGAAAAAAAAGAAAAAGGTAAAGAAACAACTTCAGTATTAAATGAGAGGGAAAAGCTAAATTAATTGTTGGACGGTTAGGAAACGGAATCTAATATAGCCATTAAAAATAAACTTTAACAATTCTGAGGAATAATTTCTAATAATAGTGTTATGGACTGAATGCTGTGTCCTCCCAAATTCATATGTGGAAATCCTAACTGCCTCCCCCCACCACACACACACCCCCGGCCACTCCACCTCCCAACATACAACGGTGTTAGGAAGTAGGGACTTTAGGAAGTAATTAGGTCATAAGGGTAGAGCCCTGGTGAATGGGATCAGTAACCTTCTAACTCTCTGGAAGACTCCAGAGAGTCCCCTCACTCTAGTCACCATGTGAGGACAGAAGGAAAAGATCGCTATCTATGAACCAAGAAATGAGCTCTCACCAAGCACTGAATCTGCTGACTGACTTTGGACTTTCCAGCCTGCAGAACTGTGAATAATAAATGTTTGTTGTTTAAACTATGCAGTCTAGGGTATTTTTGTTATAGTAGTTCAAAGAGATGAAGACAGATGGGAAAATGTTCATGATATAATATTAAATAGAAACTCAGGCTGCAGTGTGGTATAAAAGTTGGATTTTCACCATACACACCCATAAACATGCACTCACTCACCGCTCCTCCCCATATGCTTAGAAAAAGAGCCTGGAAGGAAACACTCTCAAATATCACAGTAATTATGTTTTCAGATATTTTAATGTAAGCATGTATTTTTATTTTTATCACCTGAACAAATAGGCATAAGAATGAAAATACCATGAATCTGTCACTTATCTTGAGGACTATGCAATTTTCTAATTTTTAAATTAAGACTATTCAATGATCTCAGATTGTTTTGAAAGAAAAACATTCTACTGGCGTCCCAGTTTCCATGACAAAGCTGCTGTCTTCAGTCCCTCTTTGATCCTAGGCATCCACCACCAACACGTCACCAAGTCCTGTCATAACTTCCAAATATCTTGAAATAGCTCCCAACTTTGTCCTCTCCCTACCCTATCTTCTCTTGCTTATCATAAATCTAAGCCTCAGCCTTCCTTACCTGCTGTATTGCCTCTGACTGCTCACCGTGCCACTCTCTCACCTTCTCCTATTCTCATCCTCCAGAGTCCCCAAGAGATTTTTCTTTTCCCTTTCCTTTCCTTTCCTTTCCTTTCCTTTCCTTTCCGTTCCGTTCCGTTCCGTTCCGTTCCTTTCCTTTCCTTTCCTTTCCTTTCCTTTCCTTTCCTTTCCTTTCCTTTCCTTTCCTTCCTTCTTTCTTTCCTTCTTTCCTTCTTTCTTTCCTTCTTTCTTTCTCTCTCTCTCTCTTTCTTTCTTTCTCTCCTTTTTTTAAGATTGATTGATTGATTGATTTGACAGAGAGAGACAGCAAGAGAGAGAACACTAGCAGAGGGAGAGGGAGAGGGAGAGGGAGAAGCAGGCTTCCCGCCAAGCAGGGAAACCAACACGGGGTTAGATCCCATGACCCTGGGATCATGACCTGAGCCCAAGACAGACACTTAATGACTGAGCCAACCAGACACCTCTCTGGTGACCTTTCCAAAAGAACTATCCAGTCAGATCCCTTCCCTGCCTGAAATCTTTCAAAGATTATGTTGTTCATATAACAAACAAAGCTCTCATAATCTGATCCCGGACTGGTTTTCCAGCTTCATATTTTACCAGTCCCACCTGTGGTCCTACCAAATCACTGGCTTACCCAAACAGCTTCTGTATTCCTTTATACTTCCTTGCCTTTATAAAGATTATTACCCTGCCTGGAATGGTCATTACTGCCTATGACTCAAAGAACTACAATTCAATTTCTCCTATTTAGGTAAAGACTCTCTTTTCCATTAATCCTTCTCCGACACCTCCTATGAGTACTTTGGGTATTCTTTTTCTCTGCTCCCAGAGCACACCTCACTTTTTCCCTGTGGTATTGTGACTGTTTACTTAGCAAACTCCCTTAGGGCACATTTAAACTTCTTCCCCAGAAGTTGGAGACGTATCTCATGCTTTGATGGTTCTCATAAAGTATATTGCCTTCTTAAGCATACCCTTCCCTCAGCTTCATTTCTCTTCTGAGTTTCTCCTTCTGCAGATGTATAGCTTTCAGAATACACCAAGAGTGGGGTGCACAGTTAAACAAGGGACCCTCCTTCAAGTATCAATAGTACTTGGGAAGGGCCTTAGTAACTTACTCTCCTGACTGTCATTTCCATAGAGGACTATTAAACAAATGGTTAATCTAGTATTATTTAAAATAGTCCATAGGCTCATAGGGGGAAAAAAAGGACATTCTGTGGTCAGTGTGCATACTGAATAAATATCCTATTGTCTTCTTGGAGAATGACAACATATATAACTTTGTAAAAGGTGTAAAGAAATCCTGCAGGAAAGAAACATTTGGTCTTAAGATTTCCCAAAATCATTTACCATGGATTTCCCTATTTAAGTCAGAAGTAAAACAAAATAAAATAAAATAAAACAAAAACAAAACAAATAGTACATTTGAAATAGTACATTTCAGGGAACTACTGAGAAACAGGAAAATTTCCTGTAGGCTCCAAACAGGCAATGATTTACAGATTTCCAAAGTTTTCCAGGATATTTTTGAAAAGAGTTCACCCTTCAAATAATAGACTTTATTGTAGAGAAAGGTCAAACTCTCTTTTCAAAGAACTGTAATGATTAAATAGGATTAAATTTTTATAAAGTACTTTGCACAGTGCCTTGCACACAGAAAGGACTCAATACATCTTAGTTACTATTATTACTTGTGTAACTATTCTATCTTACTGTAAACTGTTCATAAATCCCGCTTTTACTCTCCAAAATTTTTATTTTTAAAAGATTTTATTTATTTATTTGACAGAGAGAAAGAGATCACAAGTAGGCAGAGGGGCAGACAGAGGGAGAGGGGGAAGCAGGCTCCTCATTGAGCAGAGAGCCCCATGTCGGGCTCTATCCCAGGACCCTGAGATCATGACCTGAGCCGAAGGCAGAGGCTTAACCCACTGAGCCACCCAGGCACCCCTCTCCAAATTTCTTTTTTTACTGTAACATTTGAACTACACATTTTATGTATAAATGATTTATGTATTTCTTATATTATAATGCCCAAATGTGACATTTTATCATTGAACTATATTATTTTTAAAAATCATGGGCTTTATTACAATGTTATATTTTATAAAACGTCATTAAGTAAAATATGTTATATGGTTTTTTTTTTGTTTTTAAAGATTTTATTTATTTATTTGACAGAGAGAGAGATCACAAGTAGGCAGAGAGGCAGGCAGAGAGAGAGGGGGAAGCAGGCTCCTTGCTGAGCAGAGAGCCCGATGTGGGGCTTGATCCCAGGACCCTGAGATCATGACCTGAACCGAAGGCAGAGGCTTTAACCCACTGAGCCACCCAGGCACCCCTTAAAACTATTTTTTATAAATTAAACTTTAAATATATAACAATCAAATTATAGAGAAGCCCGCACTAAAGAAGCAACTTCTAAACAGGGAAATAATATTTACAGGAATATGATGAAGATTTAATATATTTGATTTTAAAAGAATTTTATTTTATTTTATTTATATTTTTAAGATTTTATTTATTTATTTGGGAGAGGGAGAACATGGGGGTGGGGAGGCAGAGGCAGAAGGAGAAGCAGACTCTGCTAAGCAGGGAGCCTGGCACTGGTTTCAATCCTGACCTGAGCAGTAGGCAGACGCTTCACTCACTGAGCCATCCAGGCACCACCTAAAAGCTTTCTGTCTGTCTATCTATCTATCTATCTATCTATCTATCTATCTATCTATCTATCTATCATCTATCTATGATTTTATTTTTTTATTTATTTGAGAGAGAGAGCATGAGAGGGGGAAAGGTCAGAGGGAGAAGTAGATTCCTCGTTGATCAGGGAGCCTGTTGCAGGACTTGATTCTGGGACTCCGGGATCATGACCTGAGCCGAAGACAATTGTTTAATCAACTGAGCCACCCAGGTACCCTTAAAAGTATTTTAATAGAATATAGAACAGCAAGATCCTAATAAGTGCTAAAATGCCGTGACAAACAATTTGCATAACAGAAAATGAATTGCTAAACATATGGACCCTCACTAGTAATAAAAGACACACAAAAATTTAAAAAATACATTTTTGGTAATACGACAAAAATATAAAGTAATTAAAATGCTCTTTGGGGGTGCCTGGGTGGCTCAGACGTTGAGCGGCTGCCTTCGGCTCAGATCATGATCCCAGGGTCATAGGATCGAGGCCCGCATCCGGCTCCTTGCTCAGCGGGAAGCCTGCTTCTCCCTCTTCCACTCCCCCTGCTTGTGTTCCCTCTCTCGCTGTTCACTGTGTCTCTCTGTTAAATAAATAACATCTCAAAAAAAAAAAAAAAAGCTCTTTGAGAATGGTTTGGAATTTTTAACTAATACATTTGACATTAATAGAAAGTTTTGGCAAAGCAATTTAGTTTTGTGTTTAAATTTTTTAAGACAGTTTACTCTCTTTATCCAATAATCTCAATCTATATAAATTTCTTGCTTGGGGAAAACAAAAAAATAAGAGTCAATGTGCATTTATTAAGCACACTAATTAAAAATGTTTAGAGCAATTATTCATTTTGCCTAGGTCAAATGGCAAGAGAACATCCTGTTTCAGCCTATTTCACTCACATAACTTGTCACTATCGCAAATTAATGTTCAAGTTGATTAATTTGGCTTCCCCAAAAAATCCAAGATGTAAATGATGATCATATTTGAATTTTTTATGTTTTAAAAATACATACATTTCTATGTCTGGACTACACTATTATTATCTGAATCTCTTTTTTGTGGCATTTTTTCTTTAATCTTTAGAATTGCATTTCTAGACTACATTATGAACTCATTGCTAGCTGTACTCCTAGAGGACAAGGGCTCTCCATTTAGCCTTAAACCCTCTGTGCCTAGCAGGGGAGCTGTTGTACACATTTGATGCACACTTGTTGACTGAATGTATGAACGAACAACTTCTTAATATTAATCTCTTCTATTTGGAAGTTTTGCTTTCTATTTTCTTCAAGGATGCATTCTTTGTATTTTAGATTGGTTGTTTCTATTCAAATATATTCAGACCCTAAGGGATTGTTTCCATATAATTTTATTCAGATGGTTCCAATCTTAAAAACAAACACAATCTTTCAAATCATCTACCGTTACTAATTTTTGGCCACTTTCCATATTTCCTTTTCTTTGTCTCAACTTCTGGGATATTTTATGGCCTAATTTTTTAAAGCTAAGCCATAGCTTTCGTGGCAGAATGAAGAATTGGGAGGGATTTTAGAGACCTAGCAATCCAAATTTAGAGATGTAATAACTGGGTATCAAATGATTTGCTCACTATTATAAGAACAACCAATGGTGAAATCAGCTAGAACTCAGACCTAGATTGCATTGCCAGGCTTCTTTCAACTCTAATCCTACATTTTGAGTTTTATTTTTCTCTGATTTTTTTCTTTTATCTGTTCATTCATTCAAAACCTCGTATTGAAGGCACACTTTTTCTAGGCCCTGTGAGGGTCATCATCAGTCTTCAAGAACAAATGGAAAGGTCCTTTGATTTGAATGCATACACTCCGCAGACAGGGATATGGAAATGTTCTCTCCCTCATGTGTAATACTTCTCAAATTATTTCAGATCTGTTGTTTTGTGTCTTAAACAAGCTGATTCAGCCTCGTGTTTAACACTGAATTTCTTTACTACTTTTTAAATTATAGCCTTCCCTTGAGAAACTTGATTAATTCATATTGCTGAAATTATCACTTTAGTGCAAATGACATATGGTTTCATTCTGTTTCTAGTCTCTCTGGTTTGGAATATATTTTTGAAACACTAATAGATTTCTTATCCTAGAAGCCTCTTAATGCTTTGACATTAAACATAGGCATTAAAAAATGTAGCAGTGTTAATTGAGAATGGTAATCAGGATGTGACCACTGGGTCCTATTTCTTGTGAGTTAATGTAACTCAATTATGTCTGGTATCCTTAGCATGGAACTTTAACAATGAGCTATTGTTTTAATTTTATATTACTTCTATATAGAATGATGCTCTTCCTAAAATAACGGTAAAGTTTTCAAAATACAAGAAATACGTAATGGCAACCATAGTTGATGCTTGTGTTTACCAACATTCTTGAGGTCTCTTTTTTAAGTTCAATCTTTTTAGAAGGATAGTTTGATATTTTAAATGCACATATTCCTTATAATACTAGTAGTTTTCTTTGTATTATTTTTTAAAAATCCACTTGTCCTTAAGTTTGAGAATTCAATTAACCCTAAAAAATTATTCATCAGTAGGAATAAGCAATAATAATAATAATAGCTGGTTTTCCTAAAATGCCCATTCTAACATTCGAGATTTAAATCTAAGACTTTTCTACACCAAATTCATTTTCTCCTGCCTTATACTGAATCTACCTTTGTGTTAACGTGTCCCGGAGTATAACGCTGGAACCAGATAGAAATAGAAGAGCCGTTGCAAGGACAGTTCATGGGAGATAACGAGTTCATTGTAATAAAAATTATCAAGATCAATAGTATTTGACTCTGGCTGGATACTCTGCAACCTCCATATTTAAAGCTAATTAAGACAAATTGAAATGATTGGCACTAAAGCTGCTCCTGGAATTCTAGAAAAAGTAAATTTTACTCCAGAAAATCTTTTGGGAAGAAAACTTGCTGATGTGTCTTTTCAGCACTTGACTCTGGTTTGTTCCCCTACATTTTTGTTTTGTTTTTAGAGGAGAACTTTCACATTCATCCTTTGCTTTTTTATTGGCCACTTTCTTTTTCTTTTTTTTTTTAAGATTTTATTTATTTATTTGACAGAGAGAGATCACAAGTAGGCAGAGAGGCAGGCAGAGAGAGAGAGGGAAGCAGGCTCCCTGCTGAGCAGAGACCTCGATGCAGGATTTGATCCCAGAACCCTGAGATCATGACCTGAGCTGAAGGCAGAGGCTTTAACCCACTGAGCCACCCAGGCGCTCCTGGCCACTTTCTTTTCATCCTCTTAAGGTTACTCTTCTATCTGTTATGGTTTGGATTTGATCTCTCTCTTTATCTCCCCTACCTCAACCCAAGCCGTATACTTTGACTCCCTCTCTTCAGAGGCCTGTCTTATTTACTAAAATTAGCCTGTAGGACAGATACTTTGACTCAGTTCTTGGTCTGTGTAATAGGTTGACAAATTTCAGCTGCAAATTACCAAATTTGTGCATCAAATTTATAGTGGCTTACACATTAAGGAGTCAAGAAATGATTTCACATAACTGAAGTCCATTAGAAGAGCAGGCTATAGAATAGTATGATCAGATGCTCAATGATGTCACCAGGAACCCATCTTTCCCCCACCATGGCCATCCTCAGTGTCAACTTCACTCTGAGCTACTTTCCTTTGTGCTTGCATTATGAAAGGAAGGAATGTAAACTTTGGGGGAGAAGAACTTTCTCAAATGTCCTCAGCTAACTTCTCATATCTCCCAAGTCTAGATTGGATATTGGACGTGGAATTTTCGTACATGGTTTAGAAAACCTATTTGGGCATCAACTACTAGTATATGGACTCTGTGAGAATAGACACTATCTAACAAGTTCATGACTATTCCCAGTGCCTAGATATATTCTGGCATATAACACGATTTCACCTTATAATCTTGAGTAGATACTCAAACCCCATGATTACCGCATATGATAGGTAACTCCAAGACATAGATGAGAATACTCCCAGGAAATCAGCTCAAGGATCAGCTTGAATATGAATTGGCAATGTAGTTAGATCACACTTTCAGGAGGAAGATACTGGTCTTGAGGAAGTCAGTCTTTGGATATGGAAATCCAAGTTACCCATTACATTCTGAGGTAGTTCCAGCTCCCATAAGAGGGAGTAAATCACAGCAGAGCAAGGCTCACTCATCCCAGGGGCTACTAGGGAATTAGACAATGAGAATATGAATTAAAATAACTATGGACTCCAAGAAACAAATTGAGGGTTTTAGAGGGGAGGGGGGTAGGGGGATGGATGAGCCTGGTGGTGGGTATTAAAGAGGGTACTTATTGCATGAAGCACTGGGTGTTATATGTAAACAATGAATCTTGGAACATTGCATCAAAAACTAATGATGTACCCTGTGGTGACTAACACAACAAGATAGAGAGAGAGAGAGAAACAAAGAAATAAAGAAATATATATATATATATATGTATATATATATATATATGTATACACACACACACACACACACACACACACACACACACAAAAGGAAACAAATCAGAAGCTAAGGCCAGCGACAAGTACAGTTGGACTTTCAGTATAGATGCTCTAGTGCCAAAAACATTTTCAGAGTGAGGACACCAGAGAGGGTTCAAAACTGTGTGAGGCCCAAGTGTCAACCACCTGTGACCCACGGTCTCAGGTCAGCTTTGTCATAAAATGACCATTGACACAGTATAGGGCCTGGGGGATATTGTGATCTTGATTAGTTTGGTATCAATCAAGAATCTAGAAAAAGATACTACCATTTATCAGATCCCTTCTCTATGTCTGGCACAGTGTTAGATGTTTTGCATATCACTCTTTAAGGTAGGCATTATTATTCTATTATGCTGAGGAAGAAATTAAAGACAAAAAAAGGGCTGGCTAAAACTCGTAAGTCCAGATTGTTCTAGGAATTAAGGGGAGTTGATTGCATGGATAGGGATCTCAAAGAGCTGAAGAAAGTGAGATAATGAACAAGTGTGACCTAACTACATTGCCAATTCATATATTTATCTGTCTTACTGGGACATCTCATATGTAAAGCTTCAAACCTCAAGCCCAGGTGCTTATTAAAACCTATCATACTTTGCAACTGTATGACTTCTGTACCCCGCAGAATGGCTAATAGCAGCCAAACCCTTATAGTGACCATTCTGCCCTCTGGGATATTTTTAATGCCAATCTTTGGCTCTATTTCTACTAGGAGTATTGTTCAGATATTCACAGTCATGTCTTCTTCCCAATTTTATACTTGACCCACTATCTTTTCAAATGTGCATAGATTTGAAGAGTTATAGAATCTCTTTCTCATTGCTTATTTTAAGAGAAAGTATAAGACTGAGTGTGGAAGAAAGATATATTGGAAGTGATATAGGGAGGAGAGGGAAGGAGGAAAAGTGAAGAAAGCTTATTAAAACTTGTAGTTTTTAATATCAACAATCCTGATTATTAGTTTCTGACTCAAAATAGTTTTTATTTTTTTCAAGTCTTTATTTAAATTCCTCTGAGTTAATATAATGTGTAATATTTATTTGTTTCTGGTATACAACATAGTGATTTTATACTTCCTTTTATTTTTATTTTATACTTCCATTCAACCCCCAGAGCACATCACAAGGTCTCTCCTTAATCTTCATCACCTATTGAGTCCATCCCCCCCTTCACCTCCATTCTGGTAACTATCAATTTGTTCTCTATAGTTAAGAGTCTGTTTCTTGGTTTTCCTGTCTTTTTTCACCAGCCCCCTCCCCACGTTCATTTGTCAAAACAAGTCTTAATTATTTCTTTGATCTATGCTCGTCTGGCAGGCTTTTCTGGAAGGGAAGACCATGCTGAAAGAAAAAGTGTCTGCTTACCTTAGTTAATTACAAATAAGTGAGCTTCCTATTGAGTGGGGAAAGCAAATATAGAAGGTGTCCAGGGATGACTATCTGATAATGAAATGGCACATCACCAGCTACGGTACTATCTACAGGGAGCTCCACTTAGTCCTGATGATAGAAACAGTTTGTACATTATCATGGTATCTGATGATGTACTGATTTACATTTTTTGTACCCCTCCCCATCTACTTTTATTTGTCTTTATTATTTTGTGAGGGATCTATTCCTGTGCTCCATGTCAAATTATTTTTTGGATTGAAATGTATTATAAGGGTTATGGGAGAGTTTTAGGAAAATCCTCCACATATATCACGAACATATTTGCTCTGCCTATATCATACTTTTTCCTTATTATGGAAAGCAGATTAAATTGACAAGCCAATAACTCTCATTCTCAAACAAAATACCCTCAAGTCTCCATTTGCCTTCTAAGAAAGTCTATGTAGAAACCATACACGCTCTGTTAAGATAGCTACATGTATGTGTATATGTAAATAGGCATATTTTGATTTTTTTATGTATACATATATGTATATGTGTGTCTGTGATCTGTATAAGTACACACATACTCATATAAATGCTATTTCTCTAGCTGGATATCCTTATATACTTATATATCCATATTCATATCGAATTCTAAATTTATATCATCTTTGCTTTATGGAGGTGCTTTGTAGAGGAGACCAAAGAGTCTTTCTGTCTTTGTTAGTTATAGTTAATTTGAATGAAGGAAGGAATGTTGATCATATATGTTTTATAAAATATTTGAGAAAGCTTATCTATCATTGTTCTAATATTAAAAAAAAAAGGAGTTTGCGATTGATGTATTTGTACCCTTAGTGAAATAATAGTTGTGCTTAGAACATCTTCCCTAGCCCAGAGATTCAAGTTTGCCTATAGGAGCTTAGCTTCAAGTCTAAGAAAAACCCACTGCTGTTCATCTCCAGTGCTCTTTAAACCTCCTAAGATCAAGGATGCTGAGATTCTTTGAAGAGCAACTGACTATTATTTTTCAGACAGAAATCTGGAAGCAATGTGAGCATATGTGGCAGTCCTAATGTTGTTAAATTTATAAAGAAATAAGCATGTAAAAACAAAAGGTTTGCATTTTTGCATGGGTGATATAGTATCCATATATTTCCTAACAAGAGCTATGGGCTTCAGATCTAATTGTGTGGAAAAATAAAATAAAATAAAATCAATGTCAAAAGTTTAAGAACATTAGGAAAGCATAGCTAACAAAAGTCCTAGATGTAGGAAATTCCTGGAGCTTCTGTGTCAGTTGAAAAAAAAGAAACAAAACAAGTGGGTAAACATATGGTTGGTGTAGTTGGCTGCTTTTGATTCAATGTTGTCTTTAAAAAACCCAAAACTTTAATATATAAACATAATTTCAATTAGAATACCAGAGTTAAAGTCAAGGGTTTGATTCTGTAGCTGAGACATTATAGGTCACACTCAGTGGTGGAAATTTAATTGGTAATCTCATGTCTACTTCTTCATCTTTAGTATAGGAATCTGGACTCTATAAATAACCCCTTTCCTTGCACCTCGTCGCTCACTTATTCATTTTATCTGCAGCAGTCAATCTATCTCTGGTTCTGTAGATAGCAAACAGTCCGCAGTGCACGCCTCATTCCTGACATGGTCACTGCACCCTCTTCCTTTCAGAGATGAGGACATCCCTGGGCATTCTACAAAAATTTCAACTGGAATCAATCCTTAGTTGGCTCTCCATACTTCACTGTCGTAACACACCCTGATTTCAAAGAAATGCTGACATGTGGAAGATTAGCATGAAGGTGAGAGAGAGGAAAGAAATCATGCCAGTAAGCCCTAAACTTATGTATGTGTTGAATATTTCATGGGTAACTGCATATGGGATTGAGTTTTTTTTAAGTATGTGTAACATCTGGTTCTTTTTTTCACTGAAATCATGTGCAGTGCTTTTTTTCTACTTAAGAGCAGATTTTCTATTGTTTCATAAATAATTTTGCTATTGTACCAAAGGCATTTGTATTAATTCAATATGGTGCAATAAAAGTGTTGTGTGGAATGGATCTGACCATATTGTTTATTGATATCTCCCCTTATTGGCTTTACGTTCATTTTCAGCCTACTATCACATCAAGTTTTTTTGGTATTCATATGGAGGCAGAAATAAGATATAGAAGGAAATCAATCTTTCTTTCTTTCTTTTCTTTCTTTCTTTCTTTCTTTCTTTCTTTCTTTCTTTCTTTCTTTCTTTCTTTCCTGCTATCCTTCTTTCCTTCCTTTTATTTTTTTTCCCTAGTGTTCAGAAGATGGAGGAGAGAGGGGAGGCACAGAATTTAAGTCTGCTTCATTCTGCAAGGAGAAACATATATACGGAAATGCTTCTGCTGCGGCTCTCCACTTAACACAGCAACAGCACTGCTGTATCTGAGACTTACCAGTAAGTAATAGACCAGCAGCTCCATCCTGGGTTGCATTTTGCCATGTGAATAGACGTAAAACATACGTGAAATCTTTTTGAGTATGTGGGAGGAAAAGTGGATTTAAAGCTCAATTTGTCAGTTTCACAAACCAGAAGGATTTAGATTTTTTTCAATTTTGTGATAACTATGACTTCTTTTTATAAGCCCAGTCTTGACTTCCATTATGATGCAGGATGAAGACTTCACCTCATGCTCAGCTCCCAAGCTGAAGGCACCCAGGAGATCCCATTCTCTCTCTCTCTACCTCTAGGCACCCTGGAATGTGTAGGTCCTATCAGCCTACCTTTATGCTATATTTGTCATGCCCCACCGTTAACTCAAAATAAGCATGCCTAAAACTGAAACCAATATGTTTCTTCCCATTAAACTAGCATTTTCTTCAGCCTCTATTAGCTCTAACAATTGACCTCTCACTTTGCTGTTTCTGCTGCCACCACCCTTTAGCTAATGTTCATATGGTACTGTTCAACAAATTCAATCGTCTTTTCATTCATCTACCTGTTCCTGTCTTCTAATTGGATCTGAAAACTGGTATATTGATTGAGAGATTTTAATATGTAGCACCTACATATAGATTTTAATATGCATTTTGCCTCCTTAATTTTTTTCAGTGATTCTTTGCCTCTTTGAGGATAAGGTGTAAATTTTGAAGCCTGGCATGAATAGTCCTACCCACTCCAGGCTTAATTTCCCTAATAGTGCACCCCTTGTCACTGTTAAGTGGTTTTTTAGGGGTTTCATGGTTGTGAAAACAATTGCCATGTTTGAGCTATGCATAAGTCTAGTTTTTTCCAAACTTATGACCCTAAAATTCATAACTTTTGTCTTTAGTTCTCACTTACTCCCACTATTCCTGACACAAACCTTGTGTCTATTTAATCAATATGCATGTCAGGATATAAGGAAATGTTTGGGGGGCTGTATTTACAACATACCCAAGAACAGCATACCTATTAAAGATCTTTTTAAATTCCATCTCTCTGATGCATTCTTTCCTGGCCACCTAATCCGGCTCTTTGACTCTTTTGACTTTATGTTGTACTTACTGTCAAAACCTCTTAGTTAGCATTATAATTTTGGGGGGTGAGTTACTATTTGTTTTTCTATTGATATGGGTTTTTGATTAGATTGCAAAATCCTGCATTGAAAGAGGATGTCTGGTATCACTTTCTTTCTCCACATCTTGTACAATTGCATTGCCCTATCCATATTAACAGACACCCACTGAAGCCAACTTGATGGTGTTAATGATCCTTTAACTTCTTCACAGTGACTCCTGGTCAACTTTCAGTGCCCGCTACCCATTTGCCTGCTGCACCAAACTTAACCTGACTATGAAGCCAAAGTCAGTTTTACATTCTCTGAAAGTTCTTTCATACTTTTAGCCAGTTTCTCCTTTTCTTATTACCCCAATTGGGCATATAAACAATCTTCTCCTTCTTTCTCACCTCCTCCTTCCTCTCCCTCTCTCCTTCTTTAAAAGATTCTGGGGACATAGTAAGGTCTTATAGTAAGTGTTTATGACTGACTGGGAACTCTTCTGAAAACTCGTGAAGCTTTTCTACTTCACGAATCTGTAGACTTCTGCAAAAGTGTTGTGCTCTGAGGCAATTAGGTCAGCAGTGTAACCTGGAACTTAACAGAAGTGTAGTCTGTAACTTCAACAAAGGACGTCTGCATAAAAGCCAAACTAAAGGGTTCTCTGGATTGCTCAAGGAGAATTCGCCAACCAGCTGAAAGTCGGGGCGAATGCTCTGCCCTGCGGTGCACTACTTGAAATCCTCTGCTCTTACAGGCACTGGGTCTGCGTATATGAAGTTTAGCACACTTTTATCAGGCCAGCCAAAAACCTGTATAGGGAGGAGATAATTCAAAAACCAAACAGCACACTGCCAGATCGACCGTCTCTGTTATCACAGTCCCAGGCATCCCCAATGACTAGCCACACATTTTTGCATGACTTCATTCGCTGGTTTGTGCCAAAGAAAGACAACAGAAGGGAAAGTCCCGTGTAGACAGCTATGCCAAATGCAAGTGGCGCCACTGCTACCCAGGAGTGGCGGTCCTAGCAAACCAAGACTGTGGAGACAGCCAAGGGGTGGGACAGCCCAATATAAATATAGATAATATTTGTGGTTTAACTCCCACACAGTTATGCAGAAGACGTTATGGATTGGCTTATGGTTTGATCTGGTGTTTTTAAAAATACTAAGGCATAAATAAAAACATGACCTAAATGCATAAATAAGGGTCTCTGTCTACCATGTGCTAGAAAAATATGTCAGGGTCCCAGGACTAAAATAAACATGATTTCTACCATGTGCTAAAACTATTAAATTTTTTTCCAATTCAAAATTAAGTAAAACATGAGTATTAACTAGGAAAATTAACCTCTTTCTCTCTTTCTATTATAGCTATAGACAAAGACAAGATAGATGAGCTTTTCTAGTGCTTGTACAGTGATTTTAATTCGTACTTGAAGCCAACTGAGGTAACTCATTATAGAAAACAAACTTTTGTCCTCTACCCTGTATTTCTTTGTGGAGGGAATTTGCATAGTGAGGATAATCACCTGAACTTCCCTTTTATTTTTATTCTATCAAATCAAATCACTAGACTTTCTTATTGTTTTGAATAAAAAGAATGTGTAAACAAGGGGAAAAAACAAGAAAGAAACTTTATTTATTTATTTATTTATTTATTTTAAAAAGATTTTTTATTTATTTAGTTGACAGAGAGATCACAAGTAGGCAGAGGCAGTCAGAAAGAGAGGGGGAGGGGCGCCTGGGTGGCTCAGTCGTTAAGTGTCTGCCTTCGGCTCAGGTCATGATCCCAGGGTCCTGGGATCGAGCCCCGCATCGGGCTCCCTGCTCTGCAGGAAGCCTGCTTCTCCCACTTCCATCCCCTCTGCTTGTGTTCCCTCTCTCGCTGTGTTTCTCTCTGTCAAATAAAAAAAAAAAAAAAAAAATCTTTAGAAAGAGAGGGGGATGCAGGCTCCCCGCTGAGCAGAAAGCCCGAGAAGGCCCGATGCTGGGCTCTATCCCAGGACCCTGAGATCATGACCCAAGCCGAAGACAGAGGCTTTAACCCACTGAGCCACCCAGGCGCCCCAGAAAGAAACTCTATTTTAAAAAATAATATTCAACCAAGTAAATTTGAATATCTAATTGGCTTTATTAAATGATTTATGAATAGGACAGCAGGTTAGGGAAAGCTCCTCTGAGAAGCTATAAAAATGGGCGGTTATTACAGGAAAGAGGGTGAGTCAAGAGGTTATTAGCAAAAGAAAAGAATTGTTTCAGGTAAGATCACCTTCCCTGGGGTGACGGTGAGAGGGCTCAGGGAGTCTTACTAGGTGGAGCATCTTCCTTTGTAGGGAATGAGAGAAGGCCCCTGTGACAGATTACCTCAAAGGTACTAAACAGAAAATGCTGGATGGATTGGCTTAAAATTCCACCCCCAGGGAAGTTGAAACTGCAATTAAGTCTTATTTTGCTGTCCCAGGGGCAAATGACTCTCTTTTGAGCCTGTGGCTTTCTTTTTAACAGAACAAATGTTTCCATGAAGAAATAGATTTCAAAATTTTTAAGTTTTATTATTTTTTAAATTATCATGAGGATTTTTTTTTTTCCAAAAGAGAAACTAAGAGTAAAATGGAATAAATTGAGGGGTGAATCATAGGTATAACTTAAATATGATTTTCTAAGAGACTAAAACTAAGGATATCAGTATTTTTGAATTTTTTTTGCTCTGAGGGAGTGAATGAATTCCTTTTCATCCAGGAGAAATTCAAATTAGATATGCAATTTCTCTAAAGCAAAATTACCTTCTTCTACAAAATGTGTAAGTACTTGGACCATGTGTAGTATGTCCATGGTTATTATTTGCCTAAATTCGTCCTCATATTTAGATCTTTTCTACCTTAAAGAGATACCACTTTTTCTTTGGTGGTAACTAGTCTTCACACCCGTATCTTTTCCAGGGCTTGAAGCAGCCCAGCTTATGTTGGTATTTTCATGTAACCGATTGGTTAATCACCACAAAATTGGTAAAGTGAAAAAAGAGCAAGCTTTGCGCCTCACAGATAAGACTTCAAATCCAAACCCTGTGCTGTAGCCTTCAGCTATACTTTGTTATGCTTCCTTGTTTTTTATTTAAATATATACTTCATGTCGAGACAGGGAAACTAAAGAGACCCCATAAAATAAGCTGCTTTTTTTCTCCTCTTCCTGCTTCTATTTTTGCTAGGAACCTGCACCCCCACCCCACAGTTTCCTTGGAGTTTTCCAGCACGATAGATAACATCTAAGGAATGAGTGGATGGGGTCATCAGGAACATTTTCCAAGAGCACTGACTCTCCAGGACCCCAGGCTCCAGAGCATACGTGACTTACAAGGGATACCTAGACACTCATCTTCATTCCTGAATGCCTGGGAAGACACGTGCCCTGGACCACCATCCTCAATAAAGAGCCCAGGCCTCAAGCAAGGATGAACCTCATTCTTCCTTTCCAAGACTCCTAGATACTCCATCTGTTTTACACTCTTTATATATCTACATTCTCTCTATAAACTCTGCTCTCACTTCTCAGCTTGTGTTTGATTTCTATCCTGCAAGAAGCCAACGACCCTCTTGGCAGATCCTATGGGACACCCTTTTGGGTTCTTGGACTCAGCCATCCTGCATCAATATTACTTCATTTCTGGGGCACCTGGGTGGCTCAGTCGGTTAAGCATCTGCCTTCAGCTCAGGTCATGATCCAAGTACCCTGAGATCAAGTCCGCATCTAGCTGCTTGCTCAGCGGGAAGCCTGCCTCTCCCTCTGTCTGCTACTCCCCCTGCTTGTGGTCTCTCTCTCTGACAAATAAATAAACAAAATCTTTAAAAAAATATATGCATACTTGATTTCTCTATATCTTAATTTTTTTGATTTGTAAAATGATGATAATTCGTAGTTTTGTTGAGATAATTTATAAAGTGCCTGGCTCATGGTAAGGTCTAAATAAAACAAAACAAAACAAAAAAACTTGCACTGTAATTGTTTATGTATGACCTTAGGAAAATAACGACCCTAATTTCAGTTTTTACGACAACAGTGAGAACAGAAAAGATATTAGTAACACCTGGAATACAGGTAATTACAGCTATTCAATAGGAATATGGTCAAATTGCCCTGTATACAGGGCAGTCTTATTAAGTCTTATTAACACAGTCCAGAAAGGGAAAGGAAGCTACATGACAGAAGTACAGAGTAGAAAACCAACTATGAAGTTCAAGTCTAAGGATGCATTCTAGATAGAGTAACCTAATTTTTATCTTCTGCAATCTACGTATTAAAGAAAGATCTTGCACTTTTTCTTCTTTGACTTTTCTACTGGGCTAAGATTCCTTCTTTATTTTTCAAGGAAAAAAAAGGGCAGAGATTAAGAGCATGGTTACATAAGCAATACTTGAGAACTTTCTCTGAGAAAAGAAACACATACCATTGAGAAGACAAGAAGAAGCAATTTACATGATCTGTAGTGACTAAAGAGGCTTGGCTTTGTGACATGCTTCACCGAAATAAATTTAGAACCACAAAATCTAAGCTCCTTAGAACCAAAATTCCACAATCAAAGTATTAGAAATACAGACTTCTCTTTCAAGATGAAAAAGATAAATTTTGACTTGCTTTCCCTTTTTGCCTCTTATTTTTCTCTGCTTATAATAGTACCAGTATTTTTCTACTTTTATGTTTTGAAAATATTATTCCACTGATGCACACATGAAAAAAAGCCACTTGACAACTATATTCCTTCACTATGTATTTGAATAACATGAGAAGAAATATATGAAAATATGGAAAGTGTTTCTAGACTTGCAGAGATAAACGGATTGGAACAACATCTACCCAGCAAGAAAGCGCCTCTTAAGCTGAACAGATCTAAGGGTACCTGAGGGAGTTCATTCTGCTCAGGACTCAGGCAAGCTTTCATACCAATTAAGATGATGGACTGTTTATTTAATAAATTTTCCAACTGTAAAAGAAAATATATATTATGAAACAACAAATCACTAGGGCATGTTTTTATTATATTATAAAAACCCTTAAAATACTTAGTGACAATAGGAAATGGCTTTTTGCCATAATTATTTTGAAGTTGTGCTTATTTTCCTCTTCTTCGCTGACACACTGGAGTATTTATACCAGACTTGACTTAACCTGTGGGCAATTTATCAGCAGGAAGAGGCTTATGCAACACTGAATGCAACCTTTAATGGGAAGATATTATCAGTATTATTATTAGCAATATTTAAAGTATTACTTATTGTAATAAATATGTTTATTTCTGAACTGATGTGAGCAAAGAGAATCCTTGCTCTAGAGGATCTAGAGGCAGGATGCTGCTATTTGTTAGAGATCACATTTTTTTGTGGTTTGGGCCGCGTCATGCAAATACTACCGTGCTTATCTATGTCTCCAGTGTAAGTATTTGGTAGCCATTTACTTGACTGAGGTGCACAAAATAACCTGAATGGAACCCACTATTTCTGAATTACCCAAACTCAGTAAGAATGAGGGCTCATTCTGATTGCTCCTGAATTGCTTCAGAGTTCACCATCTGAAGGTTGACAATATGGCTTATTGTCCAATCCAGGACAATGTTGAGAGTGTATAGGGACCTCATTAGTAATTCACCTGAGAGAACTAAAAACCAGACTGTCACATCCAAACTAGACACCTTTGAGGTTACCTCGGTTATGTGTGAAGCAATTTCATTTATACCAGCTTAACTGCCTCCTCTCCCAGTTGATCATATGAATACAAACTAGGTACTTTTAGCTGTATTATTTACTGTTTATGCAACATTTAGATATCAAGTTCTCTAAGCGTCTCTTTCTCCATTTAAAAAAAAAAACTTTATTTGACTGACAGACAGTGAGAGAGGGAACACAAGCAGGGGGAGTGGGAGAGGGAGAAGCAGGTTTCTTGCTGAGCAGGGAACTTAATGTGGGGTCCATGCAGGGCTGGATCCCAGGACCCTGGGATCATGACCTAAGCCAAAGGCTGACGCTTAACAACTGAACCACCCAGGTGCCCTCTCATTCACATCTTTAAAATGAGCCTAGTAACATGGTGGTTGTCGTATAGAAAGGTCTTGTCGCGGTACCTGGGAAACAGCAAGTACTCTGTTGATGACAGAGATTATTTTCCTTGAGCGTCTTCAAACTGGAGCTGTTGGTGATCTCACTGAGAAAACTAGTTTGTGAAGGTTGCAGTCCTGGCACTTGTTTGAAAGGTAGGAGCTAAAATCTGGATTGTATTACCATAGGAAATCTTATTTTTGTGTAACATTAAAATAAGAGAGAAATTAAAATGAAGAAAACTCTATCAATGTAAATGAAGCACTGTAGAATTCCCATGGCTTTTCCTCACATGCTTACTGTATATGTGTTTCCAATACTTGTAGAAAGATGGCCCTTCGAAATGCAGCAAGGTAAGGTTAGCAAAGGACATGTGACTGACTAACCACCAGGACCAGCACTTTGCCGCCCACTCCCAGGTGTTCAGCTTACAGCCCCAGGGCTGCCTGCCCTGTTCTTCCGTTCCTCTACTCAGAGTTTTGAAAAGTCTTTATAGGGGCGCCTGGGTGGCTCAGTCGTTAAGCGCTAAGCGTCTGCCTTGGGCTCAGGTCATGATCCTAGGGTCCTGGGATGGAGCCCCGCATCGGGCTCCCTGCTCAGCGGGAAGCCTGCTTCTCCCGCTTCCATCCCCTCTGCTTGTGTCCCCTCTCTCGCTGTGTTTCTCTCTGTCAAATAAATAAAATCTTTAAAAAAAAAAGTCTTTATACATTGGCAACTTTGATTATCTCCTTGTATCTGACGTATGCTTTTTTTGTGTATCCAGCCTCCAAATCGTCAGCTCTAAGGCCATGAACCTTAATGTCCCTTCTCTGCAAAATAGCTTCAGATTCTTTCTCATTTCCAGCCTCTGCTGCTACTTGTCCTACAGGAACAGAAAAATCTGTCAGAAGCCATAGCTTCCTGGTTAAGGGCATGACCTCTGGAATCAAATAGACCTATTTGTATCTGAATCTAACATAGTCCATGCAGTGATGTGGAAATTTATTTAACTGAAGTCTTAGTTTCTATCTATAAAATGGAGCTGGGTATAGTGCTTCATGATTAAGTAGAAAATGCATGACTTAACAAAATATGTGTGTAGTAAAGGCTCAGAAAATATTAGCTATTTTTATTGTTAACTGCTTTATGCTTCGTCCTACTAGATTCTTTCTCTGCTTAGCAAAATGATGCCTACTGTATTTCACATAATCAAAGATTCCATCAATTTCAAGATGCATTAGTACCGTGTGTACCACTAAAGTGAAAAGCTCTACTGCTAGCTAAAATATGAGACATTATGGATTATAAGACATAACCTAATTTCAAAGATGTTAAAAATATAAATTAAAACATACATTTTAGAGTCAATAAATGTAGGGCAGATATGACAATCTGTTTTGATGCATTAATGCATTAATATGCATTAATCATATTCATTAATCATTAAAATGCAGTAATGCATTTTACTTTGTAAAAGTAAAAGTAAAATATCTTTTCTTAAACTTTTTTTTTTTGTTAAGATTTCATTTATTTGACAGTGAGAAACACAGCGAGAGAGGGAACACAAGCAGAGGGAATCATAGTGGGAGAAGCAGGCTTCCCGCGGAGCAGGGAGCCCGACGTGGGGCTTGGTGTGGGGCTCGATCCCAGGACCCTGAGATCATGACCTGAGCCAAAGGCAGACGCTTAACGACTGAGCCACCCAGGCGCCCCACTTTTCTTAAACTTTGACAGGCCAAGCAATCATCTTAGAATCCTTTTAAAATGCAGATTATGATTCAGAAAAATGAGTTTCTTAATTAGATTCTGACTCTGCAATCGAGCCTGAGATTCTGCATTTTTTAAATTAAAAAATTATTATTATTATTATTTGAGATTCTGCATTTTTAACAAGCAACCAGGTGATGCTGATGCAACTGGTTTGGGGTCCATGCTTTGAATACAAAGAACTAGAATTCTGGTATTCTAGCTAAAGATCATTTATCCAAGATAATGCTTTCAATTAGGATGATTAAAAAAAGTATTTCCGAGTTACTTGTGTCTCATACTGGAAATAACAGATCATAGCTTCTCTCCTATCCTCCCCTCCTTTTCCACTATTCATCTCTCTTTCTGTGTCTCTCGGTCTCTGTCTCTGTCTCTGCCTGTCTGTCTCACACACACACACATTCACATATGTGAAAAAACAGTGAACCACTGTTACTTTAGTTATGAGCTAAAATTTTTCAGCAGATCTCTTGATTTGTATCAGAATGCAAACATTCTCCCTTTCTTAAACATAAAACACTGGGAAGGAACAATGCACAGAGCAGAAAGGAGAAGTTTATTTGAACAATAGCCTTTTGTTTGGTATTCTAACAAAATACTAGGTTTATCCAGCACTAGTATAGCAGGGGTTAGCAAGTGTCCGCAGCATTTTGGGGGAAGATTTTGCTGATGATGTTTTATTTGACCAACAGATGGCAGTAGTGGTCTCTTTTTCCCTGTTGCAGTAATCAGAAAATTGAAACTAAGTTGCTCATAAGATCCTTCTAAGAGTACTCATCAACTTTTTCTAGGTTCCTTGAGTTCTTGGCTGATTTCAAAATGTTATCTCTCTTTGAGCACTGAACCACTTAATCACTCTTATAAAATGTAACCCTATTTTCAGGAGACATGCTACCTACCAAATCCATATTTGCCTAATTCAAATGGAAAACCAGGAGACCGTGACTGTCTCATTTCCAATATGCATAATTTTTTATTTTACGCATCTGGATATTTTGGCTACACTAAAAATGTGTTTCTTTAAATTAAAAAAGAGAACTCGGATTTTTGAAAATTACTTATGTTTGCAAATGAGCCAGAGTAAATCATTTCACCCACTCCATCAAGATCCAATTTTTAAAGCTATGCAGTTATACATGTCAAGGATATCCAATGTGTTTCTATCTAAAGTGGCTCTGAGAATTTTTATTTTGTTAGCAAATTTTGACATGATGTGTATTTGCTGAAGCCTGCTCAATACTCCTTTTAACTTCTATGTACTATTTGGCAGAACTATGTATTTGAGTATCTTTCTATAGAATTGCAGTTAAGAGATGTAGAAAAAATCCCTTGATCCTTAGTGTTCTGTCAAGGGGGTACATGTGGAAAAACTATAATTTGCTTAGCACTCTTTTTATTTTTTTAAGATTTTATTTTTAAGTAATCTCTGCTAGACCCAATGTGGGGCCCAAACTCATGACCCCAAGATCAAGAGTCACACATTCTCCCACTGAGCCCGTCAGGTGCCCTAATCATTCTAAAATTAGAAACACCAAACTATGTATTACTGTTTTCTATTTAACAGCTACTATTTAACTACCACATGTCTGAGTGTTGTAATTTAGAGGTTAAACTTAAATTTAAACTCAGAATATCATTAATACACTTAGGTGAGTTTTTATTCTCTCCCATAAGTAATCAAATGAATCTTTATAATTCCTCTTGATATCTTTGCTTCTTGATACCTGATCTAATTCCTCGTCAGAACTCAGAATGTTTCTCTTTCCTACATTTACCGTGGGTTCATTTCAGTCATCTGTTTTAGGGTCACTTTTGCTTTTAGACTTAATTCAGAAAAGCGGATAACACAATTTTCATACCCGGTAAATGTTTAAAAATAGGTTAATGGAAAAACTAAGTACTCTTCCTTAAGATATGGCCTGGATGGAATCTTGAGGGAGGAGTGTGTTATTATTCATCATTTCTCAATTAGAAAGCCTGTGGCTCTGAGAACAAACAGTTTAGAGTTCCTACCTATCTGAAGACTGGATTGCCAGTTGGTAAGGATAGAAAGGTCATTCATTAGAAGCTGTCACTAGACTCTCTATTCTGTTCCATTGATCTATGTGTCTGTTTTTGTGCCAGAACCATGCTGTCTTTAGTGATCAATGGAACAGAATGGAGAGCCTAGATATGGATCCTCAACTCTATGGTCAATTAATCTTCAACAAAGCGGGGAAAAATATCCAGCAGAAAAAAGACAGTCTTTTCAATAAATGGTGCTGGGAAAATTGGATAGCTATGTATAGAAGAATGAAACTCGACCTTCCTCTTACACCATACACAAAGATAAACTTGAGATGGATGAAAGACCTCAACATGAGGTAAGAATCTATCAAAATCCTAGATGAGGACATAGGCAGTAACTTCTTCCACAGGTGGCCACAACAACTTCTTTCAAAACATGTCTCCAAAGGCAAAGGAAACAAAAGTGAAAATGAACTTTTGGGACTTTATCAAGATAAAAAGCTTCTACACAGCAAAGGAAACAGTCAACAAAGCAAACAGGCAACCCAGAGAATGGGAGAAGATATTTGCAAATGATTCCACAAAGGGCTGATATCCCAGATCTATAAAGAACTCCTCAAACTCAACACCCAAAAAACAGATAATTATGTCAAAAAATGGGCAGAAGAAATGAACAGACACTTCTCCAAAGAAGACATACAAATGGCTAACAGACACATGAGAAAATGTTCATCATCATTAACCATCAGGGAAATTGAAATCAAAACCACATTGAGATATCACCTTGCACCAGTGAGAATGGCCAAAATCAACAGGACAGGAAACAACAAGTGTTGGAGAAGATGTGGAGAAAAGGGAACCCTCTTGCACTGTTGGTGGGAGTGCAAGTTGGTGTAGCCACTTTGGAAAACAGTTTGGAGATTCCTCAAAAAATTAAAAATAGAAGACCCTGCAATTGCCCTTCTGCGTATATACCCCAAAGATACAGATGTGGTGAAAAGAAGGGCCATCTGTACTCCAATGTTCATAGCAGCAATGGCCACAATCACCAAACTGTGGAAAGAGCCAAGATGCCTTTCAACAGAAAAATGGATAAAGAAGATATGGTCCATATATAGAATGGAATATTACACAACCATCAGAAAGGATGAAAACTCAACTTTTGTGTTAACATGGGCAGGACTGGCAGAGATTATGCTGAGTGAAATAAGTCAAGCAGAGAAAGTTAATTATATGGATTCACTTACTTGTGAAGCATAAGGAATAACATGGAGGACCTTAGGAGAAGGAAAGGAAAAGTGAAGTGGGGTAAATCAGTGGGGAAGATGAAGCATGAGAGACTGTGGACTCTGAGAAACAAACTGAGGGTTTTGGAGGGAAGAGGTGGGAGGATGAGTGAGCCTAGGGGTTGGTATTAATGAGGGCATGTATTGCATGGAGCACTGGGTGTGGTGCATAAACAATGAATCTTGGAACACTGAAAAAATTAAAAAAAGAAAGAAGAGGCTGTCACCAGAGGCCTCTGTACTCACTCACTGGGCATCTTCTGGGCAACACACTTAACACTGGAACAGCTCTTCAAGAATGGATCTGTGGTATGTGTGACCTGAATCTAGGACACTCTAAACTTACCCTTTCCTTTATAAGTTTCCTCAAATATGCATTCACACAAAAGTCTCGTTCTCTTATTTTCTCCTGCAACAAGATTAGGTGACCCATTAAGAAGAGCTCATTTGTTTATTAAATTTAAGCATTCAGCAATCCAAAGCTCTATATTTAAGAACACAGTTGACTTCTAGCCAAGATGAGGACTAAGAAAACATGGGAAATCTTCTATTTCCAATCACATTTAAAATTGCTAGATACTAAAAACATTTTAAAGTATATAGCAAAGAAAAAAGAGGGAGAGTATTTTCACATCACATTTAATTGCTTTTAAATCAAGAAAAAAGAGATACTAACAACAAATTGAAATTTATGAAATAACTGCTAAATAAATTTACATATGAGGAACCTCTTCTGAAAAGTGTATATATATTAAATTCCTTTTACAAAAATATCAGACATTTATTATGTATTATCATATTGATGTTGTAGTCATACCAAGAACTAAGTATAGAGTACCTTGCAGTCAATATAAAGTAATGTAAGGGAAAAATAAATTTCTTCAACAAAAAATATCTTTCTACTATCCTCTAACTATTCCTAAGATCTCATCATTCAAGTAATTACTTTTGACTATAGTGTTGAGTCCTCTTCAAGAAAATAACATTCTCAGAAATGTTACTTGTCTCTTATGTAGCTATCACCTGTGAAGGGTATTAGTATAAACCAGCAATTAATAAGTATTCTCGGAAGAATACTTCTGTATAATAAAAGGATTAGAATCTTAGAGAAATGATTCATAGGGCAGATAAGTTTGATTCAGGGAAGGAACCAAAAAACTAAAGCAGAAGAAGAATGAACCAATGTGAAGACTTCAGATTTTTAATTCCCAAAATATTTTCCTTGACTTGAAAAGTTTAAATCTTTTGTTTGATTCATATAGGCCAATAAGGGGAAATTCCATAGAATCTAATTTGTTTGCACTACTAAGGGAACATAGTTACTCTTAAGGACAAATACAGGAGACATTCAACTGAACAGGATAATTGCTGATCTTCAAGGTAGGATTAACAAACTATATTGCAAAATTTCCATTACAGATACTCACAGATCTTCAGAATTATTGGTTTTCGAGAAGTATACTTTATTTCATGAATTATCTTGATCTTTAGCTGGTTAGGGTCCTTAATTTCTTAAAGTGTACACATATGTGTTTTGCTATAGATTACTGTAGATTGTTTTAATTTTAACATTAGAGGGTAAGAGCTGAACAGTAATTAAAATTTAGGACATATCCATTGTAGATAAAACATGAAACATTCATATATCTACTGCTAGGGCAAATATATATATCATGTCTTCTCCCCCTACCTCTGTGAATTTGAGTCACTTAAAAAATACTATAAAGACAGCTATAAAGAAACTTTTGAGTTATTTTAAAAAATGTATAAGGACATCGTCTCACAAAATAAAATCATGTGTGCAAACCCAAATTCTTCCCTTGAAAATTGAGTAATTATTAAGTAAATAAACACACAAAAAACCTCACCAAAATAAGTTGTTAAGAATAAGCTTATTGCAACTTCTTTTTATTTTGTTTTTATTATTTTATTTTATTTTATTTTTTTATTTTTACTGGAATATGAGAGCACATAGGGTAGGGTAGGCTTATCTCAGGTCCTTTATTCTCCTTTGTGGAGTGCTGATCAACTCTTCTGAGACCTCTGTCGCCCCAACCCCAGGAAACCAGGTTGCAGAACAATGGTATAAAGACTCAGAGAAACAGAAGACTTTCAAGAAGGTAATCATGGGGGAAAATGCCGCATGGAATAGTGAGTAGGCTGAAGTGAAATTAAATCTTTCCCTGTCATTTTCTAGCTTCTTTTTTTGTTTGTTTGTTTTTGTTTTGTTTTGTTTTGTTTCTTTTTGGGAAAGTGGTAGAAAGGAGACAAGAAAAATTATAACTCCTTAGTCATTGACAGCTAATAGGAGCTTTTATTCTAATTGCACATAAGCCCATTTAATTCTGGAAATATTAAAAGGATTTTCATTTGTTAGGAGAATTCTTAAACTAAATGATTTCAGAAGAGCAGATGGACTTGTATAACAGTTCATTAGGGGTATTATTTGGAAAGGAAGAATGGGAGGGAGGGAGGGAAGAAAGGAGGGAAAGAGGGAGAAAAGGAGAGGGAGGGATAGCAGGAGATAGATCCTAGGAGAGTGTGGCAGCTTTCCCAGGAGTATTGTTTTCTCTCAGGCATAAATCTCTAGGACCAGCAGTGTGATTTTACACTATTTTAAACACACTATTGAAAAGATTCTCTCTGCATCATGAAATTGGTAAAAGCCAACTTAAAGAGCAGTTGAGAGGGTTGTTGAATGATTTATCTCCAAGTATGCCGTGTGAAATTTATCGAGATAGGGACTTTGGTTGTGAGAGCATTGTATCAAAGGGACGCCCTATCAGAAAGTAATTGATTTTCTCTTCTTCAGGGAAAGAAGCTGCCCTCAGCAGGAGCCCGGATTCTTCACCTTTGAGCAGAACACTGTGGCCCTTATTATTTATGCCCATCTAGATCAGGCAAACTTGCCCTAGCGTAAATGTGTAGAAGCCTCTTTTGTTTGCTTTAGCAAAACAGCCTGAAGTTAAGGTATTCAGAGCTGTGGGGCTGAGGGCATTCAGTTGATATGAGGAACATGGGGATGGGTCCTTCCACCCCTCCCGCATCAACACTGTAAGAAGGCTGAGGCAGATGGGACTTGAGGTCTGGCCCTCTCACCAAATTAGAAGAGGAAGAAGCATGGGGGAAATTCTGAGTCCACGCAAAGCCCTTCTGAGATCAGCTCACATCCCCAAAGCAGCAGGGGCTGGAACCCAAAGTGTTCTTTTTCATAAAGTTAACAGAAAGGTAATTCATGACAGTGAGTCTGGAGCCCACTTGACCTAACATAACTCACACACACTAACTTCTTTAACAACCACTGCAGCCTGACAGGGGCCTGCCCCTGCCTCTGAAATAGTCTCCACCACACAAGTTTAGGCAGTGGAATAAAAAGGCTTGGAGGACCTCGGCCCCTCAGGGGCAGAGCTCTCCCCACAGAGAGTAGACTCAGGGAGGCTGCAAGCCCGCCTTAGATTGTGCGTCTTTAGGGCCAATACATTGCCCTGGCCCCTCTGTACGCTGGGGACAGGGTACAAGGAAGAGTGTGATGCTTCCCATACCAGGTAGAGAAAGTCTATCTGTGTTAACCTAACTAGAAAAATCTGACTTGTACTTGGGAGCAGTGAGAGATGGAACTGACAGCCCCTGGGACTCAGACGTTTCTGCTTCCAGCTCTGTCTCTTTGGTGTGGTGACTTTGGCCTCACTCTCTGCCACCTCCAGGAGGCAGTTACTATACTCCATTTTCCAAGCTTTGTCACACAGGGAAACTGAGCATCATTCTCCCGTCTTTAAGATCCAAAAAGCAAATTCAGAACTCTTCAGGAACAGCTCTGACTGACCTTGCTTGATTTGCCCTTAGATCAGGATTTATCATCCAGGAACACTGCCTTTCTGTGTCTTGTGAATGGTTGTCCTGTGTTTTCTAGGAAGGTTAGCAGCACTCCTGGTCTCCACCCACTAGGTATCAATAGCTCCCCCTACCCCCATCACCCCCCAAGTTGCGCCAACAAAAATGTCTCTAAAATCACCAAATGGCTTCTGGTGGATAAAAGTGTCCCTGACTGAGAACCATTGCTTTAATCACTGTGGGCAGAAAGTTAAGAAACAAGACAGAGGATCATAGGCGAAGAGAAGAAAAAAATGAAACAAGACAAAACCGGAGAGGGAAACAAACCATAAGAGACTCTTAATCTTAGGAAACAAACTGAGTATTGCTGGAGGGAATGGGGAGGTTGCTGGGGGGATGGGATCACAGGCTGATGGAATTAATGAGCACTGGGTGTTAAATAAGACTGCTGAATCACAGATCTGTCCCCCTGAAACAAATAATACACCATATGTTAATTAATTGAATTTAAATTAAAAATAAAAATAAAAATGAAATTCTCAAGAAACAAGCAAACAAACAAAGCCAAACAAACAAAAAGAAATACGGGATCACATTATATCAGAGCAGAGCCGTGACGTAAGGGAGAGGGAAGATCAAATCTTTGATTTATCTGAAGTAAGCAGCCACTCCAATTTGAGTCTCACGCACACCTCAAGCTTCTAGCCCCACTCTTATCACAGAGGCTTCTCTGCGCTTCTGCACTAATATATTCCCTAGTCTTTGTTGTCACATGGTTATCACCATGGGAGGCTCTAAAAAATTTAGATGGAGTGAGGAATAAGAACTAGGACTAGGCAACAGTTTTCATACTTACTCACATTGAACCATGGTAACATGCAAATTCAAGCAATTTTTCTCAAATGTAATATAAGAAAAATCATTAGCCATAATCGGATTTATATTTTAATGTTTTCCCTTGATAAAAGGAAGAACAAATGATTCATTCTGGCTCCCTGACTTTATAAAATCAAAGGGAAAAAAACCTAACCCACCCAAGAAGTCCTCAAAAAATGATCAGAGCATGTGTTTCGTCCTTGAAATTTCTGCTATTCTTTTTTGATTTATAAGCAGTCCAAAGAAAAACCCTATAAATTAAAACATATACTCCTGCATCTTAATTTTCACACACACCCCAGAGGTAGATTTACAGTCAGTCAAGACCTACTCCATCATAATTAAATTGTACTTGTCAACTTTTTATTGCTATTCTTGGAGATAAATCCTTATCTTAGAGGTTCCCACAGTGATTATCATCATGGCCTCTCGCTTTTGTCATGGAGAGGGGATTCTGACAGAATCATAACTCCTGGACGTTTTGTATGATTTTACCTTCAGCTTCATCTCTTCATCACAAGACACCATTATTTCATTATCTAAAAATATTCTGATTGATTTTATGTCTTCAAAATTTTCCAGAGGTTTTTTTTCCTTTCTTTTTCCCTCCCTCCCATTCATACTTGCATCCTCCCTTCTAAGAAATAAAAATGTTCTTTCTTAAAAAAAACCTTAATTTTTCTTGACCTTGTTTATAATCCTACAACTTCCTATTCTACATTTTTTGATGGAAGTTTGCCCCATCTCACTTATTGAAAATATTAAATGTTCTTGCTATAAATGTGATGGTATCTGATGAGTAAAAGCATCATCATACCCAATATTTCCTCCACAAGAATCAAAGTACATATGCAGTCTTTCTTTCTCTTTTTTCTCCCAAAAGGTTGTTCTATTCAAACTTAATTTACATAAAATTTCCCAAAGAATCTCATGCAAGAATCATCAAATAAGCTTAATTCCAAAAAAGCTATATTCATAGATCCCATGAAGTAGGACTTCAACGTATCTTTTGCGGGGCTGGGGGAATACAATTTAACCCATAAACAAATGCTATCTCATGCGGACAAATTAGTAAAGTCTTTCTGCAAATCACCTTAGCAATACTCTTTCTGCTACTGATTTCTTGAGGGAATGCACCTTGAAAAAAATGGAAATGTAAATTGTAGTTATATACAAAAATGTTATTTGCAACATTATTAAAGGGATTGTTTAGAAGGAATCTAAAAGTAAAAAATGAAAGGTGATTCAGTACTTTTCATACTTCCCTAGGATGGAAAAATATGAAGCCTCTAAAAATGATATTTATAGTTTTTAAATGTTCAGAATCATAGAGAAGCCAGGAAATACTAACAAATAGCAATTAGATTATATTTTATACTATGAAATTAGCCCCAAATCAAAGAAAAAAAATACCCAGTGTCAAAAGCGAAGCACTGTTGGTGACTAAATGTGGAAATGAGCATTCTTCTGCACTGACAAGGAGAATGTCAAGTGCTAAAGAGCTTCATGGAAGGCCATTTAGAGACACATGTTGATGCTTTAGAAATATTCCTGTCTTTGGTTTACCAACTCCATTTCTAGGAATTTACTTTACAGAAATAATCTTGGATATACACAAAAAGTTATTGATGAGACTATTTATCAGAGCTAATTATATTGAAAAATTATGAGTAATCTAAATACTTAATAGCAGGAAATAAGATAAATAAGTAATAAGACATCCAGATAACAAATACTACGTATTTAATAACAGGGGAAGATGTGAGACATATAGTTTATAGAGAGAAAAAGCAGATTACAAAATAACATTTAGAATACCATCTCACTTGTATAAATGTAAAGCCCATCTATGAAGGTAGAAAAGAGTATAAGCTTATCAAGCAAGTATTAAGAGATTGTGGGGTCCACACAGTGCCCTTGTGAATTAAATCAATTAAAACAGCTTTCAAAAGTATATCATTGGTTTTCCTGAAGTAGTTCACTGACTCCAAAAGGATCTTGTCACCATTTTAATGTTGGATATATTTGTAGTATTGGAATAAATACTTGAATTATGTTGATACTAAGAAGTGAGGAGGACACAGAAGGAAACTTTATTTTCTTCTGTTCTCTAAAAGACACATGGAATTCAGTCAGGAAATGGGAAACTGGATTTTTTATAAATTTAGTTTTTACACATAAAAATATATAATAATACGATCCTGTCTGGCATAAAAAAAAAGATTTCTCAGTTGCTAAATACCTGAAAGCTAGAAAAGGACATTTTAGAAAAAAATGAACCGGTAACAATGTAAAAAAAACGAAATTGTGTTTACATTATGTTAGTTTAAAAATTGCTAAGTGTTTTGGGCTTGGAGATTACCTAAGTGAAAAGTTGGTTACATGTGAAAAACGTTAGGATATTTTTCTTAGAAATAACTACGAGTTGGGTACTGTGCAATATCATCACAATGTTGGAACTTCTTTTCCTGTTCTGTTGAATTTGTGACTCAATTATTATAATTCCCAATATGCTATACTTTATTTTTATTCTACAGCCTTTTCTGTGTGGTCACGGTTTTAACATTGCTCTCTCATTCCAAGACATGTGAGTGCCAAACGAACTTCAAGAATTCCTAAGATGACAATGTTTCACTCTTATTCTCTGTTCCTTGCTCTTAACTAATGAGGCCCTTTGCATAAAATCAGGAAGTTGGCTATATATATTTTAGAACAAACCAGAAGAGGTTTCAGCAGATACATAACTACAGATTTTTAAACTCACATGGGTTTATCCTATTTCTTCCAGCAATTTGTTTTGTGGGCACTTGTGGGACATTTAATGTAAATTGTTCTTTTGTATTTCTCCTTTCATAAAATAAGAGCTACAGGAGAGCCCTTCTTATGGAGGTTGTTAACACTGATTCCTGGCTTAACTTGTCCAATGGGATTTGTTTGCTCACAAAAGGCTTATCACATTTCTTCCAACAATTTGTTTTATGGCCGTTGGTTCCTGGCCAAGTGGGCCTTTCCGTAGGCTGCCTCAAGACATGGCAGCTTCCAGGGTAAAGTAATCCAAAAGAGAGAGTGGGGGAGAAACACTGCCAAGGTAGAAGCCACAGTCTTTCCATAACTTCATCTCAGAAATGACATCTCATCACTTCTGCCATTTCTTATTCATTAGGAGTAAATCAGTAAGTCTAGCCAACACTCAATAAGAAGGAATGACACAGAAGTGTGAGTTCTAGGAAGAATCATTTGGGCTTGCTTAAAACATGTTCCAAAGGGTGAGAACACTGTTGGGTGGCGTGCAAAAATCCAATAGCCCAGGTAAATCTCTAAGGGGATATTCATGTGGAAGCAGATGCCAATGGGTATACGTGAGGACTTGGACAGGGGGACTGGCCAAGATAAGGGGTAACTGGTCACAGAACTGATGCAATGAAGAAGGACACCTGTGTCCAGGTGACTAGAAGAATGCTAAAGGAAATACGAACCTAAGCTCAGGCCTGGATCCTGACATAGAGGGGAGCTGTGACCCCGAAGCCAGCTTGGGGGCCATTTGGATCTGCAAAGGCAGCTTGTATTAAACTCTGTTCTTTGGCTCAGGAAATGGGTAGAAAGGGAGACATGAGTCCAGGAAGGTTTGTTGGCTTAGCTTTGAGAACTAGGGAAATGGCAGGGCTGACATGAACCACCGAACAGTGGTTCTCCAACTTTGCATGGCATCACAATCACTGGTAACTTGTCAAAAATGCAACTGACCCAGGCCCTGTGTTACTTCAATAAGCCCAGCCTCTGTGTTCCTCTTTAGTAGTCTAGCTAATTCTGATACACTCCAAAGTTTGAGAGCCTCTGCCCCAGAAGGACTACTTGCATACCCCGAGGAGGATGCCATTTACTTATTCATGATAGTTAATTCACTAACTTAACAGTCTAGCTTACACTCTGACATAGTTCATGGTGAAAATATAAATGTGAATCCTTGTAGGCCGAAATGGAGAAAAAGATGGTTATAAATAAAAGCATTCCAAGGAAAAGGCCTGTGCTTTTATGCTGGAAGAACAAATCATGGCTGGCACTGATTAATAGATTCTGTTCTCTCAGGCTGACAAAATGCAAAAGAATTTTCTTTGCCAGAAATAACAAAATGGACACCAAAGCCAGCATCTGGAAGTTATTCTTAAAGAAATATGGCATTAGCTAAAATTGGATGGGTGGGTCAATTTCTATTTACCCATTTCACTGGTCCATGCTGACTAAAGGTTAATGCAACTTAAGCTAAAATCTTCATCCTGTTTTTCTTTCTCTCCCTTATTCTTGTCACATGTTTATTTCCAAATCTGTCCAATAAACATATATTGGTGGCAGTCTACAAAGTCTTAGATGGACTGTGGACCCCAATTATTCTTTTGACAAATAGTCTTAATTGAGAGGGATCCTAGAATGGAATAAATATAATCTTTGAACCTAGGGAGATCTGGCTTTAAGTCCAGGCAATGCCATTGACCAACTATGAAAACTTAAGCAAATGCCTTATCTTGAAGTTCTTTGTGTGTATATATGTGGTTCACATAATAACTTTGAAAGATATTGTTAGAAGGGATGTAGGCAAGATGCTCGACCTGTAGTAGGTGCCCAATACAATGAACTATTATTACTATTAATGACTGATACTCCATAACTCTGTAAACATCGAAAGCATTAGAACCATGATTTGCTCAGGATCACGTGCAGTGGGTGCCCATCGGGCCGTATTTCTGATTTCCTCTTTTTAAGTAAAAACCATAGCGTAGTAATTAAGAGCATAGACTCTGGATTCAGCCTACCAAACTCAAATCTAGCTTTGAAGTTCACTAGCAATATATGCTTGGATGATTTACCAGACGATTCACTTAACCTCTCTCTGCCTTGCTCCCTTCCTCTATAAAATGTGGGTAATAGGGATGCAGGAACCTCATAAGAATTTATAAGGATTAAATCAGTATTTGTAAAGCACTTCCAAGAAAAAGCACTGTAAGTGTTAATAATTGTTAATCATAATTCCCTTTTTAAAGAGTCCATTCTTTTAGGAAGAAGAATGGTTCTTTTTACCTTATCAGACCAATTATGGATGTTGTTTATCAAAGAAAATAATGGCCTTGAAGTGTCTTTTTGTTCAAGTTTCCTCTTTTTGATGGTTTGATGATAACATACCCCTCTAGATTTGTTTTCAGGTCTTCCTTGATTATAGGACACAGCTCTTAGGAGAATGTGCACTGCTCATTGCATGACAGTTACTTTTGGGAATTGTAATTAATAATTGTATTTATTGTAGTTGTAATTATTAATTGTAATTAATAATGTGAGTCAAGAGAGTTCCATTCATAGAATTACTTTGCCGTCAGTAAACTGATTAGTATCCAGGTGATCTGAACACGTGAAGGCACGATTCAAAATGCCTGACTGGCTCTCAGGAAATAGCATTCCTTATGAGAACTTTGCTCAGAATTGAAATAATGGGAGAGAGTGATCCAATTTTAGTTTTCTCTCTATGATAGCACAGAGCAGCGGAATGTTTTGTGCAGTGATTCACCAACATGTGTGATTAATGATAATAGTAAAAGTAGAGCAATATTTTCCTGTACATAGGAGAGAATTTCATATTAACTCACTTTTTTTCCCCGTGTTGTTTAATAGAAGTATTTACTTCAAAGATTGCCTTCTTAAAATGAAAACTATTATATACCAGTATTGATGAGGAGAAGAGCTTCTGAGGGTTATGAAATCTGTTGTCATGGACACTTGGGGGAAAAAAAAAACCTCCTCAGGTAAACTCAGGAGTGTGATTTTTCCTGAGGATACTATTGCTGATGTTCATTCATTCTCTAGGCTAGCAGGCAAGGGATCTATGTTGCCTTGAGAAAATTTCCCATACAGAATTTGCCCCCCTGGGCGTTTTTGAGCATTTACTTCCTGAAATTTTAAGACTCACATGTAACACACAGCCAGTTTATGTTAAATATCAAAGATTTGCTGATGGCTGTGCAGCCCTAGGGACAGGAAGTCACTTTGATTTTATCTTGTAGCTATGACATGAGTACTGCAAATGAACAGAGAAGGAAAGTATCATGTGTAGAGAGTTGTTTGGATTCCGAGGGAGAAGGCAATTGTCTTCCTGGTGGCTCTCAGTAAGAATTCAAAGACTTTTTGGACCACCTGTGTGGCTCAGTTGGTTAAACGTCCATCTTTGGCTCAGGTCATGATCTCGGGGTTCTGGAAATAGAGCCGTGCATCAGGGTCCTTGCTCAGTGGGGAGTCTGTTTCTCCCTCTGTGCTCCCTCTCTCTCTCTCAAATAAATGAAATCTTAAAAAAAAAAAAAAAGAATGTAGAGGCTTCTTTCCATGAACCCAATTCCTCGGGGTTGAGAACCTCCTACAATGTGCAGCGTGAACAAGTCTCAACAGGGAAGTTGGAGAACTGTGTGGTACATGTCAGTCCCTAAGTGGAAACAGTCCCTGGACACCTGCTTGTTGGGGGCCAAAGAGAGTGGGGCATGAGCTGCGGCAGGTGGCACCAGGAGGTCAAGGAAAGTGATGACCTGGTGACAGAGGCCAAATATGTGGAAAGAGAAGCTCAAAAGAGAGAAGAGGTCAACATGTATCTGTCCAGCTCTGCAGCTGCAGGAAAGTGAAACTATAAAAGCAAAGGGAAGAGGGAGAAAAGAAAGAGTAGAACAAGGGAAGACAGATGACCTGGATTTCCCTCCCAAACTGCAGGACCCTGGTGACAGCCCAACTGAAATTTGAGTAAATACGGTGGATTCTTAATTCTCTGGGGACACAGACACAGATGCAAGAGAAAAGGGGAGGGGAGGACTGTCTTTCAAGCAGCAGAAATGACATGTTGGGTGTAGTCATCGATGGCTAGACAGGATTTACAAGCTCTCTTGGTGAAGCAGGCTAAATTCACACTTGCCTGATATGCTTATGATTATATTTAATTATCATGTAAAGTACTTTACATTAAGTATCATGTAAAGTAAATAAATTTAGTATAAAGTAAGTTATATTTAGTATAATTGTCACTTTTAAACGAATCCCATTTGTTTTAAAATTCAAATAAACTATATAAAAAAATGTATGTCTAACACGTCTTGTTTCTTTATTAGTACCCTGGACGCAGTTGTTACCAACTTTGCCTATAATGTGACTGAATGTTATGTTAGGGTTTGCATTTATCAAACAGCATTAACTAATGGCATTTCTTAAACTTCTCAGGAGATGTATTTTGAGGTAGAGCTGCTCAGTATTACTAAAAGCTCTGTGGAAAAAAATATACTACCTGGTACATTGAGCTCATGGTATGATTTGGCTAGGGAAGACCCTTGTTTGGATTATTTGTAGGTTTCCTTTTAATGATTCATCACATCAATTGTATATTGCAAAAAACATCCTTGTAAAATGTATTAGATTTACTATAAAGTCTATTTTCAAGAGAACATTTTTTATGATGTCACACTTGTCTTATTTATGGGAAACATTTTTCCCTGTGCCTGGAAAAGTGTGAAGCAATTGTTGCAATTTTCTTTCATAGACAATGAAATCCTATCATTTATTATGTTTCTCCCTTTGCTTGACTTCCAGAGAACTTTAAGAGGCAAAACCGCTAGATCAAATTCACCAAATCTTATTACATGTCTTTCGTGTACTAACCTCATCTCTGTTTTCATTTTTTTCTATCCTCATTTTTTTCCTTCTTCTAGTTTCCTCTAATTAAAAAAAGAATTGTTGGCACCTCTAATTCTTCTTTGAAAATAAAGTAGGCAATAGAAGGAATCGTCAGAGGTCTAGATATGTTTATTAAAGTCTAGGTGGAGCCTTGCATCCTACTTGCAGGTTTCCTGGTGTAGGGGAAGGGGAGTGTTAGCAGCTCAAAATGGGTCAGATCCACAACACTTTGGTTCTTTTCACCAATGATGAAATTTTTGTTGTTTTTAGCTTATTATCTTGCTTCAATTTTTGGAGCAAATTTTGTTGCTTTATGGTTACTAGGAGATTGTACTTCTTTCTAAAGTGAAATTTAGGTGTTCTAAATTGAATAGAGAGCCCCTTGGTTTCATAAGCATTTGTTTGTGGAGGAGTTATGAAAAAAAAATGCTTCTCTGCCCCCTCCTCACAATATATTTAAAATGCTACCAATGTGAAGTAAGCTATCTTTGATCAAACTTCAGCATTTAAATTTACCTAAGAAGATGTGAATTTGACTCATGTCTTAAGTAAAGAAAAGGCAAAGATTCCTGAGCTATAGAACAGAATTTATTTCAGTAAAATCCACTGGGAGGTTTTCCATAGCAAATTAAATTAATAATATTGAGTTTAGGTACACATAGTTCAGCAAAAAGAAAGTTTTACTTGACGGTAATAGATTTAATGGTAGAATTACTCTGAGAACCAAACAAAATTAGGTTGTTAATGTATTTTTTTTTTTAAAGAAAGAAAAACAGAATTTCCATGTGTTCACTTCTGTCCTACAGAATGCTTTCAGGATACTAAGAAAATACATACATATGTGTTTCTTGATCTGGCTTAACCCTGAAACTTTATCCTCTTATTTCTAACTACACGACTTTGTCACTATCAAAATGGCCTGATATCCAAGCCCACATACTTTCCCCTTGACAAGAGATGCCTCCTCTCCAATCCCTTGAGGACTCCTTTGTTGTCCACCATGGAGGATAGGCAAGATAGAACTGCAAACACACTCATATTTAGGACAATTTTCCCAATGGCTCCATCAACAGATGTCTATTGTATCTCCCAGTCAAGTTTCTCACCTGTGTTTTTTACCGCCATCTGGAATAGAGGGACTTTTCTGATCTGACTTTAACAAGCAGGTAGTGGGGGGCTAAATGAGTAAGTTTTTGTTGAAAGGTCTCAGAAAGCAATTTGACACTTGCACCCTGATAAATGTAGGCAGCTCCATTTTTAATACGGAGTCAAAACCACTGACAGAAAAATACCAGAGAAATAGGGATTGACCGAGGGATTCAGCAAGTTTGGCACGAAGGTAAGTTTCATATTTGAAAATATCTTTAAATACCAAATAAAATAAAGTTCGAAAGTACTGGAAAATCTGCAGGGTGTCTACATCCATGAAAAGAGAAGTAATCCTGGGGGAAAGGAGGAAGAGGCATGCTATCTGAACTATGCCACCTTTGACGAATGTTCATGTACAACTATGAAGAAATGAAAATACAAAACTATTCAAAACTTGGACACAGCTATTTTTTTTTTTTAAGTACAAAAGCTATCAAGAATCTGATAGATGGAAACTCCTCAGAAGATTTTTCCAGGATGGAAGTAAAGGCTGAGACAAAAACATGAATTATGACAAAGCCACTTTCCCAAAAGCTATGTCATACAATAGATACGCAGCATATGCATCGAGCCCTGCCCTGTTTATCCCCCCCCGTGTAGAGGCAGAGACAGAACAGGACAAATCTAAAACCAGCACAGGTGTTAGAACCCTTCTTGATCTGATTGAAAATGGGGTAAGAGAAAATAAGAACAGAGAAGTTACCAGGGGAAGAGTATATACTAGGAAGTTTGGGACAGTACCAGATTTATTTATTTGTTTTTTCTGAGGCCAATCTATCTGCATTAATTCAACAAATATTTATCAAAAGAATACTATATGTCAGGCACTGTTGTAGGTACTGGTTTACAACAGTGAAAAAAACAGATGAAGTATCTCTTCTGATGCAGTTTATGTTCGAGAAGGGAAGACAGACAAGACACAAATAAATATTATGAAGATAAAGAAAGCAGAAAGTTAGATAGAAAATGAGCAAGTTAAAGTGGGTATAACAAGAAATTCTCTAATAAAGTAACTTCTTTTTTTTTTTTTGAGATCTTATTTATTTATTCATAACAAAGGGAGAGGAAGCAGGCTCCCCAATGAACAGGGAGCCAGATGTGGGACTCAATCCCAGGACCCTGGGATCATGACCTGAGCCAAAGGCAGATGCTTAACCATCTGAGCCACTCAGGCACCCAATAAAGAAATTTCTGAGCAGAAACTTGACTCAAAAGAGGGACCAGCCTTAGGGCTATGTGGGGGCAAGAATGTTCCAAGCAGAGAGCGCATCACTGCCAGGGCACTATCAGTCCTTCAATAATAACTGAACACAGAGGTTTCGTTGTTTGGGGTTTTTGGTTTGGTTTTTTTTTTTTTGGTATTTTTTGTTTATTTTTTCCTGTGGGATCAGATATGGCCACACAGGTGATAAGAAAACAAACAAAACAAAATCCCTGGAAGCCTTACATATACACTTATCTGCATAGATTGCCAGTCAAAAATACAGCCAATTTGTTTTAAAAATGAAATTTCTTGAAAGACAATCTTATCCAAGACACCATTTTACCTCTCTAATCAACCTTTTTAGGTCTGGCATTTCCAAATGTATGAAGAGATAATACGATTTACAAAGAAAGGAACAACTGGAAAGGAGAAGAGCTCTCGCATTTTGTGATATTTAGGACTGAACATTCCCATTTTCAAAGTCTGAATAAAATTCAAATTCTGAATAACAATATCACATAATCTCAGAAGTAACTTTCAACTAATATTTTTATGAACATCAACTCTTTTAGTTGATCCTGGGGAACAGAATCAAGGCACCATTTTATTTCAGTGACGATGAACCTGCAGGAAGCTAAGTCACACTGTATGTGTTACATAGAATCATCTTAAATGTGATGAAGTAAGTCAGAATTTTTTCCTACAACTCATCTGGTTCTTCCGTTCTTATTTAAACCTAACCAGTTTAATGGGATTATCTGCAGGGGGCAATGCAGATATTATGGTTTGCACAGTGCATGCCTGGGGATAGGAAGAGGAAACCAAGCAACAGATGTCCCTGTGTCACAACTTACTGATTTGTATTTCTGTTTCCAGGAAGACTTGTGGCCATGTCTCTTTCAGTCCTGAATTACAGGGGCTCCCACATTTCAACAAATCAGATATCCATCTGTCAGACTGAGTTGAACCAGATTTTCATGATGTGGAAAAAAATGCTCAAGAGAATTGTAGATAAAGCCATCAAAATTATGTTCCACCTGTGACCATAGCCAAGCAAGACCTGCCAATTTTATCCCATGGCGAATCTAGTGACAGCTCTCATCACCTGGCTTGGCCTGCTTAGTTCTGCCTTCCTAAATTTCACTTCAAGCTAGGTTTTCTTCAAGACCCTATAGGCTCAAACATCAGGTGAATCCAAATGATGAAAAATTCACTGAAAAGAATCTGAGCCTATTTCACATGCATAATTCACATTTGTAATGGTTTCATTCAAGTGGCTTATTGAATTTTTCTTCTAAATATTTTAGGACTTTTGTGTGTCTATGCCTTGACAAAATGGATTTATTTAACACTACATAAATACTTTGGATGACTATCAAAAATTGCCTCAAATTGACAAAAATAATTCCCAAAAGATATATTGTTAAGTATGAGAGAGAATATAAGATTTAAAGCTTGTGAATTTTGCTCTTTAATTTTATCTTTCTAGAGTAAATTGAGAGGTTTCCTATCTTTCCTTCTGTCCCAGATACTATATTAATAACAACAGAAAGGCTAAGAAATTTCAGTGTAGTTGTTCTGTAACATATTAAGAATCATAAGGAGTCCAAAATGCTAAGATTGGAAGAGAAAATTAATTCAAATGCAGAGCTCCTTTTCTAATACAAGTAGGTTATACTCATATACCATATATACACATACACAGGCAAAATACATCTATGAATATACCTATATGTACATGTATAAAGGTAGTATGTAAATATATACATATACATGTACATGTGTATATGTGCATGTAGGTATGTGTGTGTTATATGCCAAACCAAACTGACCTCACAGACAAATAACGTATATATGTTTTAATGTGTGTGTGTGGTCAGTTTGTTTTGGCATGTAACACTGAGACAAAGTTATCAATATTTAATTCCAATTCTGTCTTTAACACTAAGCTTGTTATTGACATAGCCTAACTGTCCATGCCTTTCTTATTTTGTAAGCTAGAACTGAAGAGATGGATTGCTATTGCAGGGGACTTGGTAATTTTACATAGGCATAAAGGCTGATAAATTTGGATGGGATATTTTACCGGCTATATTATTACATATGAAGTGCCTATTGATTATTCTGCTTCTATGAGGCTCTTTTTTTTTTTTTTTTAAAGATTTTATTTATTTATTTGATGGAGAGAGAGATCACAAGTAGGCAGAGAGACAGGCAGAGAGAGAGGGGGAGGCATGTTCCCTGCTGAGCAGAGAGCCCCACGTGGGGCTCCATCCCAGGACCCTGAGACGGTGACCTGAGCCAAAGGCAGCGGCTTAACCCACTGAGCCACCCAGGTGCCCCGAGGCTGACTCTTAAAACTCCAAAGTTGAAAGAAAATCAGAGGGGGCGATGAACCATGAGAGAACTGTGGACTCTGAGCAACAAACTGAGGGTTTTGGAGGGGAAGGAGTGGGGTTTGGGCGAGCCTGGTGGTGGGTATCGAGGAGGGCACGTATTGCATGGAGCACTGGGTGTGGTACATGAACTAATAATCTTATAAAACTGAAAAAATAAAATAAACATATTTGGGGGAAAAATGAGAAAAGAAAATCCAAATGTCATCATGTGTTATCTTCAGGTAAGCTTCATCTCTCTAATATTGACAGATGCCATCTTAAACTCTGCTGGAACAAGGAAGAAAATAAATAAACACACTCACAGACAGAGATCTTACTGAACTTAAATGAATTTCGGGCAAGAGGCCAACTTGGGAATTGGACTGAAATTGAAAATATGTCCCCGATAATGTTAAGATCTAACATTTATTGAGCTCTTACTATGTGCCAGACACTGTTTTAAATGCCGCATCATGTTAATTTATTTAATCCAAATATAAATGTCTATCTCTATTTTATAAATGAACAAACTGGGACTAGAAAGGTTATGTAACCTGATGAAGTTTGCCCTCCCAGCAAATAGAATAGCTTGGATTTACAATTAGGGAGTCTGACTTCTAAGTACTATTCCTACTCCCAGGCTAGGTCATCCTCTACCACCAAACTTTAAACCTATGTTTTTTCCTGTACTTCTAAGATGGTATATTTTTAGTCAAGCGGTTTGACATCTAACTCTCGACTAGGTCTGAAGATGCTGTGCAATATCCCTGAAAGCAGATATTTTTTTGGTCAGTTTTTATTTTAAGTCTTAAATTTTCAAGACCTGGACCACTGACTGGTGCATAATAGAGGAACACTACAATATTTGTTTGATAATCAGCTACTCATTATGGTCATGTTTTCTATGAAGGAGCTATGGTATCTGGGTTCTAATCTTGACCTTACAGCTTACTAGACACACAGCTCTGGACAAGTCTCTTGATCTCTGTGAGCCTCAGTTTTCTTATCCATAAAATGAAAGGAAATATGATTCTTCTCTAAGACTAATTTTTTTAAAGATTTTATTTATTTATTTGAAAGAGAGAAAGAACACAAGCAGTGGTGATGGGGGGAAGGCAGAAGGAGAGAGAAAAGCAAGGTCCCCACTGAGCAGGGAGTCCAATGTGGAACTTGATCCCAGGACCCTGGGATTATGACCTGAGCTGAAGGCAGAGACTTAACTGACTGAGCCATCCAGGTTCACCTCTTCTCTAAGATTTAAATGAGATAATAAGGATTGAGGATTCTAAAGATTAAATTTAATAATACTTTCAATCACTTAGCACAAGGAAAACAGTTTGATAAGTTCCTAACATACGCTTACTGTATGACTTGATAATCTCATTTTTATGTATTTACCCAAGAGAAATGAAAACATAAGTCAACACAAAAGCCTTACCTAAGTAAGTGTTTTATTCATAATCATTTAAGACTGGGAATAGCTCAAAAGTGAATCAACAGGCAAACAAAATAGAGAAATTATGGTATAATAGAATAGTTTTCGTCAGTGAAAGGAATAAGCTATTGATAAATGGACCAATATGGATGACACTCAAAACCATTATGCTAAAGCAAAGAAATCAGACAGAAAAGATTGCATATGTTGCAATTCCATTCATGTGAAATTCTAGAAAAATAAAAATGAATAGACACAGAAATCAGATCACTGGTTACTAGGGTCTAGGGTTAGGCTTTGGGGGAGAGTTAATTACAAATGGACACAAAGGAATTTTTCAATGTGAAGGAAATTTTCTATGCCTTAATTTTAGTGGTGGCAATATGGCTATATATATTTGTCAAAACTTAGAACTGTATACCCAGACAGGTTGACTAAGATGTTATATACACTAAACCTGAGGTTAAAAAAGATTATTTAGCAAAGTTCTTAATATATAGTAAGTACATGAAGTACATAGATTTAGTTTTCTTTATATTTGGCCTTTCTTTTTAAAAAAATAATATACGAAGTCTCATCTAAACTGGAGTATAAAACTGATTTTAAAAAATGATTAGCTATGAAATAAATGGTGATGTTCTCAAAGGCATTTTGTACACTTTCCACAAACACAAATTGACTTCTGACTTGATTTCTTGGGAGATTAGGGGCTCCTCCCAGGAGTCCTTATGGTATTGAATGGTCTCATTGCCCAACTTTTATCTTCAAATGTTGAAGATGTTTGTCTTCTCAGGCCACACACCACATTGGCATTCTTCAGAAAATATGAAAAATATTTCATTGAAATATGTCACTCTGTATTCTCTACTTCCTGCCAATGAGATTTTATTGGTTAATTCTCCCCCATCTTTCAGTCCTCCTATATCAATCAGGGACTAGGGAGATTGCTCAGGGCATGCATACTCTGGGGCAAACAGCATGAGAGAGCCATCATCACTACCAGGTCTGAAGCAAAAGGCAGAAACATTAGATATCAGGGAAGGAACTTAGAGAAGATAGCAAAAGGAGAGAGCAGCCTGATTGGAGAGAGTCTTTGAAAGAATTTCATAGCCAAACCACAATGACCCAGCAAGAAGGGAACTAGGGAGTACACACCCAATCTCACACACAGAATCCTCCTGGTGACTTCTATTGCCAGAGGAAAGAGAACCTGTTGGTGCAATTTATCTGGGTAAGCATTCCAGGATACAGAGTACATATGAGGGGAGAGTGGAACTGGAAGGGCGGTGAGAAGATGCCTGTACATCACTATCCAAATACTGAGAAACAGAAAGTCTCTCTTTTCCAAGGATTTTCTCTTTGGCAGATTAATTTCCCCAACTCTTTTATTGCATGGTTTTGAGATTTCGCTATCTTTCATCAGATCCCTTTGCCGGTTGAAAAACGCAACTCTCTTACCTTGTTACCCTAGTTGAGGGGTTTTTCACTTTGGTCAAATGGCCTAAACCAAAGTCCAGGTTGATCTAGGATGTTCTATGAGGCTGGCCATGGGTGAAACAAGTAGGTTGGCCCTTGAAAAAAGGCACAGATCTTAGAAGCGGGTGAATAAGACAAGAGAAGTAGAAATCTATGATACTGAGAGAAATTGAAGCTTCTGGAGAAGTGGGGAACAGTTTGTTATAGTGGAAAATTTGGGGACTTGGAATAAACTATCTTGGCTTTGTTCTATCTCAACAAAGATGTACTGTGTGACTTTGTAACAGTTATTTTAACCCAGGGGTCCTCAGCTCCCTCATATATAAGGAGAACTACCTGATGTTCTAAAGGAGGACGGTACAGTGTAGAGACTGAGCTTGCGTGTACAAAAGATAGTCTGTCTGGATTTAAACCCTGATTCCGCAACTTACTAGTTCTGTGACCTTGTGCAAGTTACTTACCTTCTCTGAATCTAAATGGTTATCATAATATATCCATCTGCCATAGACAAAGTACTTAATAAAGGTGAATCACTAGTATTCCAGGCCTAGAGGCAAGTTACAGTCATTCTAATCCCTCCATTCATCACCAGCAACATACCTTAGATCCCAAATGCTCTTCTAGTATTTGGTAAATTACCCTTAAGTTTTGGCTATAAATTGTCATTTGCTATAGAGTATTTCTTACAAACAGGATAAAAATCTTCAAATATTCGTGTGCTTAGCAATGGGAATTTCTGATAAAATGATGGCTTTTAATATAAGAAAAATTATTTCCACCTCTTAGGGTTTGAATGTAGTGTGAACATTCCATGAGATCTCTATTAGCAGTGAAGTATTTCACTTTCATAATGGCATAAAATATTTGCTAATGACTTAAGATGTGCCTCATTTGTGTTTATGATAGAAAAAAGTATTTTCTACAGTACATGTTTTTCTGAGATGTTAAAGAGCTCAAAAACATGGACAAAGTCAAGAATATGTATTTATAATACTCACGAAATGAACTAAGGGTGGTTGGGAGGTGGGGGTGTAGGGATAGGGTGGCTGGGTTGTGGACATTGGGGAGGGTATGTGCTATGGTAAGTGCTGTGAAATGTGTAAGCCTGATGATTCACAGACATGTACCCTGGGGCAAATAATACATTATATGTTAATAAAAATTAAAAAAAAGAATATGTATTTATAACCTTTGTTTTAGTATTTTGTTTCCCCTCTGAAATATGGGTCCATAAAAATATCTAAGTTATGTTTTAAAATTTTCTATGATTCATTATATAACCTTTGAATTGCATCTTAGTATCACTTATATAATTGACTATTGGCTAATTGTTAAGTTATTAAAGTCTTTAAATTATTATTTGAATTAATTTTATTTTTTTAAAAGATTTTATTTATTTATTTGAGAGAGAGAGCAAGAGAGAACATGAGAGGGGAGAAGATCAGAGGGAGAAGCAGACTCCCCATGGAGGTGGGAGCCTGATGTGAGACTCGATCCCAGGAGTCAGGGATCATGACCTGAGCCTAAGGCAGTTGCTCAGCCAACTGTGCCACCCAGGCATCCTATTTAAATTAATTTTAAATGACTGCCAAATTGCTGAACTATTTCCTCTGTCTTCTAAACCGAATTATGAATTAAACTGTACTTCACTGAGTTGGCTACTTTTAGTTTGTTTAATTAATTAATTAATTAAATCATGATGGAAACAATTCCAACACACTTATCAGGAAGTGTGAATAAAATATTTCTAAGTTTCTTCTTTAATAAAGAAAAATTACTCTTTCTTCAAAATCTCCTTACTTTCCTCTCAAGATCTTTAGGGACCGGCAAAATCTTTTCTACACATAACCTTCGATGGGATTGTGAGTAACATGCAAAAATTCATACGATTAGTATTACAATTTATGGAATTATTATTTATTGGTGCAATTTGAATTCTTGGCAGTATTTGTTGTTGTTCATTGTGAATTTTCTTTTTTTTAGTTTGACAACATTAAATTTAACAATGGGAAGCAACAAAACAAAGTAATGCCATAATTGTCACCTACTAATTTATTTTTTTTTCACCTACTAATTTATTTAAAAAAATTTTTTTTATTTAAAGATTTTATTTATTTGACAGAGAGAAACACAGCGAGAGAGGGAACATAAGCAGAGGGAATGGTAGCGGGAGAAACAGGCCTCCTGCAGAGCAGAGAGCCCGATGCGGGGCTCGATTCCAGGACCCTAGGATCAAGACCTGAGCCGAAGACAGACGCTTAACGACTGAGCCACCCAGGCGCCCCTCACCTACTAATTTATAGAACGATTTTTTGGTTGGTAAAATCTGATTTCAAAAGAAATAGTATGTATTTGTCTTGAATAACAGTCTACGGCAGCATTATTTAATGAGCATACCTAGCTATAAATATGTGTGAATTAACAAGTTTGCTTTTTTTGTTCTTGTCTTAACACTCTAGACACTGGAGTTTACTTTTTGAAGTTATGATATTAATTTAAAAGACTTTTAATGTGGTATTTATAAATATCAATATTTGTTTTATTTGCATTGGAAATTAGGCTTTCTTTGCATGTGTTTTCTAAAATATACATTCAAAAATATATTGGTAAGTTTCTTTAAATGACTACAGATGATCCACACCTGTTTTGCATTTTCTAAAACAAATTCCAAAAACAAACAATAAAACAGTCCTTAGAAAATATTTTGTCTTCTGAGTGCAGAAAAAAAGATGCAATTTCAAAAGAATAATAAGTTAGATCATATGTAAGTTAGAAAATCACTCTACCTTTAAAATAAACTTTATTGAAGCTTTTATGGAATTAGGTTATAATTTCATTTACCATAGTATAACAACTTTGTTAATTATGAGAAAGAAAATTTTTAAAACCAATTTTTTGTGAAATGAGAATAAAAATTCCATTTGTTTATTCATTTATTCATTCAATATGTGCTTTTTTTTTTTTTTAGCACCCACTAAATGGCAGACATTGTATTAGGCATTGGGGTAAGAAGATAAATGATTTCATCCTCGAAGTGTCCATGTCTGGTGGGGGAAATAAACAAAAATAATGATAGAACTGTGAACAGGGGGCACCTGGGTGGCTCAGTGGGTTAAAGCCTCTGCCCTTGGCTCGGGTCATGATCTTGGAGTCCTGGGATCGAGTTCCGCATTGGGCTCTCTGTTCAGCAGGGATCCTGCTTTCCTCTTCCTCTCTGCCTGCCTCTCTGCCTACTTGTGATCTCTCTGTCAAATAAATAAATAAAATCTTAAAAAAAAAAAAAAGAACTGTGCACAGGATTTTAGGGTCATTAGAAATGGGCGTTTTTGTCAAGCAAAGGAGTTGAGAACTGAGCTGAATCTTGAAGTATAAACAGTAATATGTAGTCAAAGAAATGAAACCTAGTATACTTGAAGGACTGAGAACAGTTTTCTTTCTTTTCTGTTCTTTTTTTTTCCTCCAAAGTACCCTGTAATGCTCATGAGACTGAATAGTGAATTCTAGCAACTGCTGAATGGTGTCCAATCTAATTTTCTAAACTCTGCCTCTTAAAGTTTAATGGCTTTTAACCCAGTCACCCAAGATGGCCAAGTGGGATAAAAAGTTTTTATTTAGTTACAGTATATTACCAACAATTAACATAAAACACAAATCCTGTGAATCTTACATATTATGTTGACTTTTCAGTATATCTGGGTTCAAAATCTCTGGCCTTCTTTTAGTGCAAATGTCATAGGAAATAATGCCAAAAGCAGTTAATGTAAAAGTAACACCTTAACATAAATATTAAAACATATGCCTGATTAACATAAAATCAGCTTGCCAATACATCAAACATTTCCTCTTTTATCTCATTAAAAATTTAGATATTTGTTCTTTTGGGGAAAAGCTTTCCTCCAAAATATGATGACAACGCATTTAAAAATCTGATGCATATTGGATTTTGATCGTTAAAAATAAAATGATCTTAATAACATATTTTTATTAATAATATCACTTAATTAAAAGTTGCAAATATACAGTATTTTTGTTTAGTTGATTCAGCACCTTCAGCATTATAGGAAAATAATAATGTGCTAAAATTAACAAGACACATTGTATTCGCTCAAAAAAGTCACCCTACTAAGAAAAAATAAAAGCAGTCCCTGACATCTAGGAACGAGTCTGACACTCACAGCAAGCCCTCAGTGTTCTTAGAAGCTGACCTGGCCTCAAGCTAGGCCATGTTGTTCTCCTTTCGGACATAAACAAATCTCACAGTACACTAACATAAGACAAGCTCACTCTGAAACCATGATAAAATGAGACAAAAACAAGGCCATTTCATAATTTTGTCTAAATGCCAACAAAAACGAGGTCATTGTGCAAACCACAAAATACCAAGCATCTCTCTTCTGACTAACTTGAGTGACTGTTACTTCTTTGCCAATTACAGCTTTATCATCACTCTAATCTGTCCTTCTTATAGATAAGATTTTTTGATTTACCCAATCATAGATTTGCTCCTGCTTTCTGGCAGCATCAAATCTAGAACAAATCCCCACTTCCTTAAGCCCTCCTCAAAGTCACCCAACCAAAGCCCAAATGCTAAGGCTATTTCTAAAACTCTTACAGAGACTCCCCATGTTTCCGTGTTATGTGTTCTTACACACTACAATGTGTAACATACCCAATGTGTTCAAGTGTAAGTGCATTCCTGGTGGTCTTGGCCTGGAGGAAATCAACACTACTTAAAAGCCTGCCCTAGATTCCATTGCAGCATAACATGACCTCATTACTAGTTATTGAGATAATGTGTCTAAGTATAAGATTTTGCAGCGACTCTTATATATAAGAGTGTGAACTCCGAATTCTTATTCCCTAGAGGTAAGCTGGAGCTTTGTCACTCTACAGTCACGTGATTCCTAGCAAATTCTTAATCTCTGAAACCTCTCTCTATTGGTGTGTTTATTCAGTTGGGATAATAATAGTATTTCTCTTATAGGCTTGTTTAGGATTGACAATTTCTGGAACGTTGTGAATAATTAGTAAATGCTAGCCATCATTATTTGAAATGATTATTACTAAAAAAGAAGGAAAATTTTTACCTAAAATTCAAATATTGCAATAATGGGAGTAATGTAAAAACTGATTTACAGCATTTTTTTAATATATGATCATGAAGATGAAACTCATTATAGTTCAACATTATACATGATAATCTTAGAGACACTGAATAGAATTAGACATTCTATATCAAATTGGGCCCTGAATCTATAATTCTGTAAATTCAAGTGTTTTTCACACGGAATTTCTCTCTGGATTTCCATATAACATTTTATTTTATTTTATTTTTAAGATTTTTATTTATTTATTTGACAGAGAGAGAGGGAGAGATCACAAGTAGGCAGAGAGGCAGGCAGAAAGAGAGGGAGAAGCAGCCTCCCCACTGAGCAGAGAGCCTGATGTGGGGCTCGATCCCAGGACCCTGAGATCATGACCTGAGCTGAAGGCAGAGGCTTTACCCCACTGAGCCACTCAGGCACCCCATGACTTATTTTTTGAATAGAAGAATATGACAGAAGTGATACCACATGACTTCTGAATCTAGGTCATAAGAAATTTTGTTGCTTATTGTCTGAGTATCATGGGACACTGCCCTTTGGACATTCCATCTTGAAGAACAAGCTACCAAGTATGAGAAACTCAAGTCATGTGGAGATGTGGGTGGGTCTAAATGTTTACAATTCCAGCAGAGCTCCCAGCCAACTACCTTCATCAACTGCTAGCCCTAGGAGTGAGCCATCATGATTATCTAGTCAAGTACAGTCTACAGATGATTGTATCTCTAGCCAATATTTCACTGTGATTGTGTGAGAGACTTTAGCTGAGATCATGCTGCTGGGTTCAGTCAAGCTACAGAATCATTGGCTTAGTAAAATGTAATTTCAAGCCACTAAGTTTTGGGGTATTTTGTTACATAGCAATAAATAACTGGAAATGAGGTATGGTTTTAACAGTTTGTGCTCATTTGAATTTTTGAATAGAATGACATAAAGGAAAATTTTTGCTAGCTAACATATTTTCAAAGTGAACACTAATTTAATAACAATAACAAAAAAGTCAAACATCTTTGAACATATTCCATAAGTATTTCCTCCATGGTCAGTGTTCAAAGACTTTCATTCTTATTTCTCTTCTACTCTGATATTTTAGGTTTTGGTATTTATTTTTTCCATATGGCAGAAAAAGAGCATATTAGCTGTTGGGGAATAAGGGAAAAAAAAAACCCCATGACTTATGTAACGCAAGAAGCTGCTTATCGTTCTTGATAGCTCTACAAGAAACAGATGTCACCGCAGCGACTTTCTGCCAGGGAGAGTGAGAGGTGAAAGGAATTCTGGGAAATTACAAGCTTGCTGTATTCACAGAAGTGTGCTAATGAGTCAAGTGATAAGCCACATGTTCATTTCTAATAAACGGAATAAACTTTTACTCTTGTGGAATGATAGCTTTGATTGAAATACTTCATGTCTCAAGGATTCAGTCAACTTTATGCGGGCCTTCTAGATGCTGTGAGGAAAAAAAAATGCATTGCAGATGTCTTTAAACACAATTGGACTTTTTCTGAAAATTACCTCTTAAACTGCTGGTCTGGTTCACTACTAAATTATATGAAATTCATATTGGCATTAGAGATTTCTTAATGTTACATAGATGGAAATCTAAATAAAAGCAATGCAATACTAAAGACTCTAAAACCTTGGAATTAGGCAAACATGAATCAATAAAACAAGGAGATATTTAGTAATAGAAATGTCTTGGAGAGATTACAAGAATATTTTCAGTAATCACCACAAAAGTAATAGACCCTAGGATGCTTCTTTCTCTCCCTCTCTCTTTTTCAATCTCTCCCTCAAAAAAAAGTTCGGAAATGTGATGATAGGTAGGTAACTTTTTTTTTGCCCACTTAAAGTTGTAACTTTTAAATGTAAATCCTACCCCTCATTTTATTTCCTATATTTTGTTTATATTTATCAAAACTGACAACCTCCCTCAGTCACAAAACTTTTTCCAATAAGTAGCATTTTGCGTATGATTCCATTGTTGCTATTATTTCTCCAAAATATTCCTCTCTCTTGGTAAATCATGTTGCTTTAATCTAGTTTGGTTTTGCCAGACCATATATTTATTTTATTTTTTGGCTTACTTCTTGGATTTTCTACATCTGTGAAACACTTTCCTGTTTACAAGCCCTGAGTATAATTAAAGGAACCATGGGTACTTGCAAGGAATGCAGAAATTCTGGCTTCAGTTTCCAGTCATAGGTTCACTTCACAGTCACACTTGTTATTTGCCATGTTTCAGGAATGTTACATGAGAATGATATGTTCCTATAAAGTGATTGTGGGTTGAGAAATCTTATCCACGTGAAAATCAAGGTAAGGAAAATAATGATGAATTTACTGCATTTCATGAGTCACCCTTGCGCTCCTTCAAATGAATGGCAGTTACTGGCTATAAGATCTGACAGCAACTACCCCTCTTTCTTAATTCTTTTCTTGTTTTCTTTAGTATCACACAGGCGAGCTTGCTCACCTACTTCCCGATTCCAGGCCATGGGCCGTAAAGCCTGAGCTATAACACTGTGTTTTCTAGTCTGTCCTGAATTGCTATTTCCTGCGGTGAGAAAAATCCAAACCCACACACCACTGGCAATTTGGCCAAATTTATTGATGCTTGATCTTTTTGAGTGTTTCAGGTCACACATGGGCTTAATAATGAAACAATTCCTGGCTTGATCCCTGACTTCAAAGATTATAGATTAAGTCTTGCTAGGGTACATCCCATTTTCAACCCTCCTCCCCTTGATTTGATTTAAGTCCCCAATGCCCTCTGTCTTTCAAAGTACATGTTTATACTGCTTTGCATTTAGAAATTATCAAATTTTATAATTTATAATATGCTGCTGCCTGAGTTAGCTTTATAAAGTACAGATCTTATTTTTTTCTGATTATATTTCTTTCTTTTTTTTAAAGATATTTTTATTATTTATTTGACAGAGAGAAACACAGCGAGAGAGGGAACACAAGCAGAGGGAATGGCAGTGGGAGAAGCAGGCTTCGTGCCGAGCAAGGAGCCCTATGCGGGGCTTGATGCTGGGCTCAATCCCAGGACTCTGGGACCATGATCCGAGCCGAAGGCAGACGCTTAATGACTGAGCCACCCAGGCGCCCCTGGTTATAGTATTTCTGATTATACTCAAAGTCCTTCTGAGAGGTTCTGCCTGTAAACCTCTACTTGTGCTGTTACAACCTGATATATTATAACTATGGTAGATCTTTATTGTCCCTACCAGGAACCAGGTAAGAGTGAAGCAGGCACTGTCAATTATTACAGCCGGGCAATGGATGGAAACTGAGAATTAAGGTTGTGCTAGCTAGCCGCTCTGCTTCCCGTAACCTAGTACATCCTCACTATTACACAACCAGGCATTTCAGTTTCCCGAGTAGTTGTTCTTTCTCTCAAAACAACAGTTATGATTCCTAATATCAATGTAGTAACTCATTTCATCCTCACAACAACTCTGTGAAACAAGTGCTCTGATGATTCCAATGGTGCCTATGAGGAAGCTGAGGCATAAAGAAGCTAGGGAACTCTGCTAGTTAGTGATATAGTCCGCATTCAAAGAGGCACAAGACAGGCTCCAGAACCCTTCCCTGTAAACCCTACTCCATTCTGTTTTCTTTCCTACAATGTATTTTCATTCATTTAGTCCCTAAATTCCCCTTTGGAAGAATAGCACAGTATGTGGGAGAGAAAGCCTTTTAGTCAGACTCCCTCGGTTCTAGTTTGGGCTTCCCCACCTAGTTGGCCTTGGGAAAGTTACTTAATTTTTCTGTGACTCCATTTAATCACTTGTAAAAAAAAAATAGATCATTGTAACAACCATTTCAAGGATTAATGTGATGACTGAGTGAATTAATAATTCATGTATTCTAGCATATAGTAAGTTCATGATGAATAGCTCTTGTTAAGCGCTACCTCTGCCTCAAAAAACTTTCCTTTCTTATTGTTAAGCACTTTGCTTTATGGCGGTGGATTTTGGACAATTGCTCACCTGAATTCTGATGCAGCCCAGATTTAATATCAGCATTTCTGAGGTTTGGACTATCAGTATTTTTTTTTCTTTTAGATTTTATTTATTAATTTGACAGAGAGAGAGAGAAAGAGAGAGAGAGAGAGAGCCCAAGCAGGGAGAGGGAAGCAGAAGGAGAGGGAGAAGCTCCCTAGCAAGGAGCCTGATGCAGGGCTTGATCCCAGGACCCTGGGATCATGACCTCAGCCGAAGGCAGATGCCCAACCAACTGAGTCACCCAGGAGCCCCTGACTGTCAGTATTTCTTTGTTTTATCAGTGTTGTTGTTTTTTTTTATTCTCCAGGTGATTTAAATGTGCAGCCTGTTTTGAGAAAAGTGGATTAAAACCTTTCTAAAGGGCACTTGGGTGGCTCAGTCAATTAAACGGCTGCCTTCAGGTCAGGTCATGATCCCAGGGTCCTGGGATCGAGCCCCACATTGGGCTCCTTGCTCAGCAGGGAGCCTGCTTCTCCCTCTCCCTGTGCCTGCCGGCCTGCCCCTCCTCCTGCTTGTGCACTGTCTCTCTCACTGTCTCTCTGTGTGTCAAATAAATAAATAAAATCTTAAAAAAAAAAGAAACATTTCTAATATGAGAAATACAGACATGTGGTTGTCTCTTCCCAAAAATTTCAAGCTTCTTGATTGCAAATGCTATATTGAATTCATCCTTGTATTTCTAGTGGCAGTTAGCATGGTACCTTATATATAGTTGGTTGGCACAGCAATTATTAATTCCTTTGAATTGAGAAGACATTCCCCAAATATGTTCACATTTACAGGATAAAAGGGAAAAATTTTTTGTCATCACTAATGAACTTAATGAGTATCTTATTCAGAGATTGGTAGGATTCAGATGAAAAGGACTGGATGAGAAAGTAGAAGGAACACAGTGATAAGAAAAATGCCTAGTTGTTAATTTTAAACTAATAGATGAACAGACTGCTATTACAGAACACAGCTGTACTTTACAATCACCTGGGAAGATTAAAAAAAACAAAAAACAAAAAACTGAGGTCCTCTGTTGCCCAGGAGATTCCAATGAGCAATTAAAGTTGAGAACTACTAACTGAAATGGATCATTTTATACCCAAGTTCTTTTCCCTCTACCACAAGATCTGAGAGTACACTTCTGCAGTTTTGCATTAGGTACCAGAAATGAAAAGTATAGAGAACATCCTCACATGTCAAAGTGTCTCGATTTATAGAAGACGCAGGATATCAGATAGGGAAAGATGTATATATGCATATGCAGACATACACGCATGCACTTAAATATTCAAAGTTACTCTTCAAAATTATGTAGTGAGAAAGGGAATATAGTATCAGTCTATAACACTAAGTCCTCAGACACTATCATTTGTTTGAGGTCAAGGAGATAGCTTTGCCAACACGGTCACCAAATATGCAGTCATTTTTTTTTTAATATGCAGTCATTTTTAAGACAAATATTGAGTCCAAGTCACAATATAGTGGTCTGGGCTGAATTCAGATGATTATAACTAGTCAACTTCCTTTAGAATTACAAAATTGAGTGTTACTAAGCACTAGTTACCATTTTTACCATGTTTCTTTCAATCACAATTAATCGTCACATAAAACGATTTGCCATTATATTGATCTTGTTCAATGATCTTTTAGTATTTTAACAAATAATGATAAAAGCTTAAAGATACAATACAAGCACATAAAAATTTGAATGCTTGTCCTATAATGTACAAATTGTCTGCATCCTACATATGATTTCAAACAAACCAGTGCTTATACTGTATTATTTATGTTTCTTTAAAGTTTAATATACTTTCACAACTTGTCATATTATTTATCCAAATATCTTTCCACTTAAATGATTCTTGGGTATTTTCTTTCTCCTTTCTTCACAAGAGAAAGAAATACAAGGGAATAATCATAATGGTTCAATAACATACCATAATACTTTTTATTTTCTTCTTTTTTCTTTTTTTAAAGGTTTTATTTATTTATTTACAGAGAGGAGAGAGATCACAAGTAGACAGAGAGGCAGGCAGAGAGAGAGGGAAGCAGGCTCCCTGCTGAGCAGAAAGCCCGATGCAGGGCTCCATCCCAGGACCCTGAGATCATGACCTGAGCTGAAGGCAGAGGCTTTAACCCACTGAACCACTCAGGCACCCCCTGACTGTTATTTTCTTTTCTGTGTTCCAAAATACTTTATTTACAATGTTTTAGTCCTTATTTAATCTTTCTAGGTGTTATAGTAAGTTATTACATTATAAAGTCCTTGAGAAAAGAAATCATATCTTAATCATGGCTGGATTTCTTACAATTTCCAACAGGGTGATTTATACAAACTCTGTGTCCAATAAATGTTATATTGAATTAAAATGTAAATCAGTTTTAAGGGACTGACACATTCTGAACTTTTATGAAAACAGTAGTAACTTAAAATGTGCACCTTGGATGGGAAACATCTTTACACTACTGAGCTAGTTAGAAACACACATTCTCAAGTCCTACTCATGGCCTGCTCAGTCAGAAGCTCTGGGGTCTGGCCCAGAGATCTATGTTTAACTAGCTCTCCAGGTGATCTTTATGTCCCTTACAGCTAGAGATGGACTGCTTAACAATATATTTCACATCAATTACTTACAATAAAAGGTATGCATATCAAATCTACAGATGACCCTGAAGCTGGGAATGATAACCAACAGACATGGTATTATTTGGGGAAGGAAAAAAAAAATCCAAAACTCTGCCAACCACGACAATTGTGTACCTAACAGAATAATATTTAACATGGATAAACCTAAGGCCATTATACCATAACCATGCGTTTATTCAATAGCAACTGTTTATCAAATGTTATGCTGGATAATGGAATGGATACAAATATATTTCCTGCCCTTAAGGAGGAAATTTTAGGCTAAAGAAAGAGCTATCTACACAAATAATTAGAAACACAGTCAAATAAGAGTGCCAGTTAGTGAGCTATTGTCTCTTTAACGCCCACCCTTGTCATGCCTGGGCTGGGATTCTGCAGGCCATATTTCTGGTTTGGCAGCTGGCTCCCTACTTAACTCTGTGAGTGGAACGCTGAGGGAGGTTGGGAGGCTAGAAAAAGAAGAAAGGATGTGCTGTTTCCTTTTTGTTCCCTTTGGCTTCCTGTTGCCATCAGGGTCTTCAGAAGTTCAGGACCTTCCCCTGCTGTGATGTATTGTTCCAATAGCACTTTCTCTGAGAACATGACCTGAGCTGAAGGCAGGTCTTCAGTGGTGGCTGAATCCAGTTCACAGATTTTCCCAATACTTCTAGAACTAATACTTCTAGAACTCTTTCACATCTCTCCAGAAACATCAAAACCAGTGGGCTAGTGTCCTCTCCTCAGAGGCCTGAACTCCAGCCCCTCACGGTCCCTCTCCTGAGCTGACTCAGAGGCCCCACATCAAAGATTCTACATTGAATTAATTCCACTCTCTTCTGTTAGTTTCTCTAGCCCAGCAGGTGGTAGTTTCTTCCTGTAATTGCTACTTCAGTGATGATTTTGTGTTTCATTTTTGCCTTTCTTCCTGTATCAGCCTCAGGTCTATTAACGATTTATTATATTAAGTTCTGTTATATAGAGTAAGCTGGCTCCTCACTGGACATTGGCTAATACAACAAGTAATAGCAGATAGCGACAATAGGATGGTTAAACAACAAACCCCTAAAATGTTTAAATCAGGGACCATATGTAACTGAACTAGTCTAACACTCACAATAATTGAGTTTTGGGCCAGTTGAGAAACCACTTTCAATTTTGACCTCAATGTGGAAATTGCTTTCCTTTCCAAATGCAGAAGAAAACCATATAATAGTCAATGTATCACAGATGAAACAAAGAAGTAGATATTTGAGGTTCTAATATGTAAAAGGGAATAAGAGAAGAAACAGGTTTATCTTGCATTTTTTCAGAGAGCTAACCTTGAATGAATGAGAGTGGCTGGTTAGCTCAGTTGGTTAGAGGGTGCTGCTCATAAATTTGAACTAATGAATTAAAGTTAGAAGAAAGGCCCTTCTAAATGTCAACCCTGTCTAAAGATAAAATGGACTTCTGAGGAAGAAGGAAATTCCTTGCCATAAGAAATATTCTAGTGCAGTTTGAGGAACTATTCTTTTTTTTTTTAAAGATTTTATTTATTTATTTATTTGACAGAGAGAGATCACAAGTAGGCAGAGAGGCAGGCAGAGAGGAGGTGGGAAGCAGGCTCCCTGCTGAGCAGAGAGCCTGATGCGGGGCTGGATCCCAGGACCCTGAGATCACGACCTGAGCCAAAGGCAGAGGCTTTAACTCACTGAGCCACCCAGGCACCCCCGAGAAACTATTCTTTGATACTATTATATGGCAACGTTCTTCAATTGGGAAGGGCATTGAAATCGATGGTTTATTATGCTGGGGTTCTATGATAATGGCACTAGTGTATTAATTTCATTGTGCCTTTTCCAATGAAAAAAAGTGTTTATTAAAATGTGTTGAACATGCAAAAGGAAGTCAGGTAAGGGAGTGCAATGGACCAAATGTTTATATCACCATAAAATACATTATCTTGAAACCTAATCCCCAATGTGATGTTATTAGGAGGTGAGGCCTTTGGGAGGTGATTAGGTCATGAGGGTGACATTGTCATGAATGCTATTAGGGGCCTTATAAAAGAGACACCAGAGAGCTCCTTCACATCTGTCCTTGAACCAGGATGTGGGCTCTCATCAGATACCAAATTTGCTGACATCTTGACTTGGACTTCCCAGCTTTCAGAACTGTGAGAAATAAATACCTGTTGTGGGGCCTCTGAGTAACTCAGTTAAGTGGCTGCCTTGGGCTCAAGCCATGTTTCCGGGGTCCTGGGATCAAGCCCCGCATCTGGCTCCTTACTTAGTAGGGAGACTGCTTCTCTCTCTCCCTCTGCCTTCCTACCCCAGCTTGTGTTCTCTCTCTGTCAAAGAAATAAATAAAGTCTTAAAAAAATAAATAAATATCTGTTGTTTACAAATCACCTAGTATATGGTAATTTTTTTAATAGTAGTCTGAATAGCTTAAGACAGGGAATAGGTAAGGTAAAGGGTATTGGAACATGTAATTGACTGACGGTACTGGAGAAGGGCAATGAATTAGGAAAGTAATTGTAAAGACTCGGGCAAATAGGCTAGAAGAAATCACTTCTATCCCTGGACCCTTCAATCCTAGTAATAAACAAGGTCAAAAACCCCTGCAGCTGAGGTTTTGTCCTTGTCTCAGGTTTCAGAAACCACATTTGAAATACTCTGTTCCAGAACAGCATGTACACATGGAAAGTGCTTATCTGTGAGATGGTTACTTTTTCAATCTTTTTTTTTTTTTAAGTTTGCTAAGATATTTGCAATATTTGAAACTTTGTGTTATATTGGAACATGATACAAAATGCTATTGACATTTCTAACAAAAATATTATAAAATCTTCTACAATATCATCAGCAGCCATGACAACAGCACAGCTTATTGGATACATCTCTTTAAAAATGTACCCAAATCTAATAAATAGACAGCAGCAAGGACTCATAGTGTTTATGAGATATTAGAAACACATGGATTCCAATTTCTATACATGATGTAAAAAGGGCAATTTTATATAAGATTGGCAAGTGTGCTGGGATGAATTGGAAAAACCTGCTGAAGGTTTAGACATGGTCATTTTGTTGCTTTCACATGTGGATTCATATTTATGGGAATTACATTATTATTATCACTATTATTTTGCTTTAACTAGCCAATGCAAAAAGATGTATATTAAAATGGGAGGGGGACAATCACATTAATTCTTTGTCTTGGCTATGCCAAATGTTCCATTACTTAGAATATATACATGTTTAATGTCACTTAAATCTTAGTGTTTAATGAACTAACCTTTCATTTCATACCTTATTTTCATAAATATATAATCATTGACAAAAACCTTTAGTTTTCTCGAAATTAGTGTGTATAGGTGGGATCAGATTACTTCTATGTGTACGAAATAATAAAATTCCTATTGTGTCAGGACATTGGATAGATACTGGACATTTATTGCTATATATCTCATTTTTCCACCAACCAAAACCTCCAACTCTAATGAGAATAGGTACAGGATTATTTCACTTGTGACATTTAAAATGTAATGCTCAGAAGGAAAATTTCAAGGAATGGGATTAAATATTTTCCCAAAACAGGTCTTAAAAATTTCCTAATCAATGTTAGGATTACAGGCCATCTTTTGCAGTATATTTGGATGTGTAATACACAAATTCAAAGGTACACTGAAATAGTGTCACATGGGTATGGATAAGGACTCCATTTTTTAAAATTACATTTAGCATTATTTTTTTAAAAGATTTTATTTATTTATTTGACAGAGATCACAGGCAGGCGGAGAGGCAAGCAGAGAGAGAGAGAGAGAGAGAGAGAGAGAGAGAGAGAGAGAGAGAGGAGGAAGCAGGCTCCCTGCTGAGCAGAGATCCCTGGGATCGGGGACCCTGGGATCATGACCTGAGCTGAAGGCAGAGGCTTTAAGCCACTGAGCCACCCAGGCACCCCTATTTAGCACTATTTTTATTGTAAAATCTTGATCCTGAGATGCCTTTGCCTGTAGGTGGAAATTTGGAGTGAATAATTATATACTTAGAGGCACATTTTGGCTATGCTGGTCATTTTACCATACCTCATTCCCAATAGAATGATAGAACACAAATACTTTTTCAGCCCTCTATAGAGAGCTAAGTCATGATAGCAAGTGAGGAACTTATTAAATCTCTTATGTCAGTGGTTAAAGTGAGGCATAACTTGATCAAGTCTGATATCTGACTGAATCTGATTTAGAATACCCATTGTCTCAAGACAATACCAGTACAATACAGAATGGATTATTTTTCACTTTTTGATGGGTTCTGATTACAAAAGTATCAGATATGTTTACTTCTCAATGGGAGATCTGGTTTCCATGGGGACCAAACCAACCTCATCTGCTGTTTTGCAGACCATGCTCCATGTACCACCTCCACTTTGGCAGGACTCGAGAGTGGCTGAACATAGTTACCCTGGCAAGTGTGCCCAGCCATCCATATAGTTTCTCCTCCTTTTCCACCCCCTTCCAACAACGGAACCCAGGAGGGGGCTTCAAGGATGTGTAGCTTTCCTCCCACTTTCAAGTTGCCTCACTTGGGATGCTCTTTGAAACTGGAACATTCTCCATGATGATGATAAACATCCTCCATGTGTCACAATGTTTCTTCAAGTTAAGTGTCAAATTATCTGGCAATATAAATAGGTGCCTATTTTTTTTTATTGTTGTGATGTCTTTATTACAGATTCAGCACAGACCGATGGTATTTCTTACACAGACTGATAAAATATCTGTCACATACTGGCAATGTGCCCTATTTCATATATACTCACTCTTGATTCATGTGTTCATCATACCCTCAGTAGCAGCTTACTGTATGTCAAGCATTGTGCCGGGCATGGGGGGGGGGGTGGTCTAGAGATAAGTGAGACAGAGTTCTTACTCTCAGAATACTATTCTCATAGAGCCTAGAATCTAGAGGACATGGGATACCAGAAGTGGTATTGGAAATCTCTGTGATAAGTTTAATGATATGATACTTGCCCTGGAAAATATGAGGCCATCGAAAGGAACCCAGTCTCATCCTGTGACATTAAGGAAGCCAAAAGAAGCCTTTCTAAAGAGCCTGATCAAACAATGAGTATCAATTAATCTGGTGAAGAAGCAACAGCTTAAAGCAGCTAATGAAAGTAAGAAACTGCAGTTTTTCGCTTAAGAACCAGAAGCAATTTTGTGCCAGACCCAAACCTGGGCTGGGAATGAGCAGCAAAGCAGTGGTCTGGGGTCCAGTCATCAGTCCTTTTTATGATATGTTAGGAACTGCATTTTTATCCAAAGCCATTGAAGAAATACAGAGAGAGTACATAAAGAGGACAACTGATCAGTTATATGTTTTTGGGTAATTACTCTGAAGACTGAATGGAATATATATTTGAAGAAATGAGATGTTTGAATAAATGAATAGCCATTTTTTTTTTCTGGACCAAAACACAGACTTGGTGAATGTTGGAACCAAAACCTTTAAGATATAAAATTCAATATTTTACTGAGTGCAACTCTTGTGTTGTCATTAAAATAGGCATTTACATTTGTATTTATTTGCATTTAGCTCAGAAGAGAGAACAGCTGGAGAGTGGCATACTAGCAAGCCTGCTGATACATAAAAGTCTCTGGTGTTCCTTGGGTCAGTGGCAGAAACCCTGCCAATGGACAAATGATACAGGGAGTCAAGAACATTCTCAAAATTTGAGCTTTCCAGTGGATGATCAAAAATGTACTGAGTTTCCCACTATTAGAAGTAGAAAGGTAGAAACCTAAAGATTTGAAGGAACTCAGAGATTAGTTGTTCAATTACTTTATTTTACAGAAGTGTAACCAAAGGCCAGAAGGGTGAAACGATTTAATCTAAATCAAGCAGAGTTCTGCATCGCTTTTTTGGTCACGGTTCTTTCCCTCCAGTCATACGAAGTATGGGATAAGTACAACAGATGTAAAAAGATGATTTGTGGTATTGAGAGTAAATATGACTTATATGCTTTATGTGGTCTTATTCCAAGAGTCTATTTGTTTTGTTTCTATTTTGAAGAAAATAACATATTTAAGATAAAATGTTAGCAAAAGAGTTTGAAACATTCTAACTTCTCTCAAGTTGAAGTTAATACATTTGGAATAACCACGTTTTTTCCATTACCTTATTCCCATTACCTTTCTATATTCCACTATTATTTAGCTTATTGAAAGTTCAGAGGTCTATTTACTAAACATGTACTGAGGGCTCATATTGAAATAGTTTCTCTTTTCTAGAAGGAGGACAAATAGTATAATCATATATTATTAAAATAATTTAAATTTTATTCCTTAGGAAATGTACTTTACATCACTCTGCTAGACATTGACAGCAATGTTTTATAATAATGCAAGTAACAATGCAAGCAGCGATATTAGCTTAAAATATCAAGCCAGTCATTAAGAGAATTAAAAAACATGATGGATGAAAATATTAAATTTCTTGAAAACTGAAAAATAGCTGATAAAATGAAGCCCAAAGATTGTGAGTCATTTAAGAAAGAATCTTAATAAGTTTTTTGGCAAATGTTGTCAGAATATTAAATGAAATGGTAAAGCATTTGTCTTTCATCCGAAATAGTAATAACTAATATTCAATATTTCAAGTTACAAAATGTGTGGACATTTGTATGTGTGTGGGTGCCATTCAGTTCAGTCTTGGGCAATTGAAATGGCTAAATAACACCCATATGGTAAACAGCTTGGTACGCCCAGTATAAAGGAAAAGGTGTTGGCAGTGAATCTGTGAAGGAGGCATTATTATTTTCACTCATAGAGGTGATGTAAATGTCTAGCTTCCAGGGCTTTATTTCTTTTTTCTAGTTTTTCTTCTTCCTTTCTTTCTTTCTTGTTAATATGTTAGACTTCAGCTGGGTTTTCATAGAATGAAATATTTTTCAGTACTAAATGTTCATGCCCCTGCACCCCCAAATTAGTTGCCTTGGAGGGTGATGGAAGGCAACCTAAACATTTAGTATTATATATAGAGAATCCATGTGCACCATAGAAGAGAAGAAAAAAACATCAAATCTGATTTCTATCTGACAAAACTTTCCATTCTTTGTAGGGCATCATGACATACATGAAGCAAAGATAATTTGGTAATAGTAGTTATCATATTAACTGTTAACACATTATGAATATTTATTATCTGCCAGGGCCCTTTTTAGTAATTTCCATGTACTGTTGAATAGATTTTATTTCATTCCGATAATAAGTCTATGAAATTAGCATTATGATTATGCTAATTTTGCAGATGTGGAAATTGGAGAACAGAGAGTTTAAGTAACTTTAAATCCAAGCAATCTTGTTTCACATCTTGTAACTACAAGGTATGATGCCTTGATGTAGTAAAATATCAACGTTTTTATATTTTGTGAGCACTTCATAAATTGTGGGACTAGGAAAAAACCACAATGTTTGTTACAGATACGAAGAAGAGCTCAGAATTTAGCGTCAGGATGATGGAGCTTCAAATCTCCATTCTGCCAATTGTTTGAGGTACTTAGCTTCTTCTGTATGCCTCACTTTCTTCATCTATAAAATGACAACCTTATTCCCCTCAGAGTGTTGCTTTGAGGATTAAAAGGGATTATACATGTAATGCATTTAGCTAATAGCAGGCATTTAGTGTGCTTTCAGTAAACGTGAACTGCTATTTTTTTTAAAGCAAAGATTTCTATCTGAAGAGAATACACTGTGACAAACCAGTTATCTTCATTTAAGTAAAAGAAGTTTCATGTATTAAATAATTTTTGAGGCTTTTCTTTCTGAAGTAAAAGATAAGCATTAAAAAAACACTTTAATTTTTTGTTTCATTTTGGAATTCAATTATATATGTACTTAATTCTAATACAATATAATAATTTCCATTCTGAATTTCAGAGCCTAGAGACTTCAGACTGAAGTTTATAAAAAGAAAAGTGAATTACCTGTCTATGTTATATAAAGCAATGGTTTGGAAGACACAACCTCATACTGCTAACATGAGGGGCCATAAATATCAAACCTATGCCCTATCTGTAACTCTTTTTGAGTGTTTCCATGGAACTTATTTGGTTTTTCAATGGAACTTATTTTTTTCCAAATTAAATACCCATCCTAGGAAAGTTTCTTAATAATTTCTATGTAAAAGACAATACTTACGTTTTGCTTTTATATCCCAGTATCAAAACTTTAAAAATCTCACCGATAGTTGAGCTAACTTGTTCACTTTTAACATGTCTTGAAACATCCCTAAAACAATACACCTCTGAAGATGAGTACTATTCATTACTGAAAACTAGTTCAACTATATGACACAATAATATCTTTAAAACATTTTCTTAGAGTTCTAATGAATTTTTAGACATTTTAAGAAAGCATTTTTAGGCTGAAATGGATAAGGATATCTATAGTACAGGAATAACTTCTAAAAATGTAACAAAGAATTAAGTGTTGCATTTAGTGGGCATAGTCCATCATAGGCAATCTGAATTTCAAAAGATACTTCACAAATATATTAAGAAAATTTTTAAAAAATTTGAGAGTAGGGATGATGCATTACTTAAACCGAAAAAATAAAAAAAATAAAAAATAAAACATTGCTCGATTAGAGTATAGGCTTTTTAATGCATTTTACACTTACGGAAAACAAACTATCAGTATTTAAACTATTTTTAGATTTAAATATTTAACTGTAAAGAGTCAAAATTATGAGGCTTTCAGAATCCTCTCTTTTTCTGACATAGACTTGGAAACTTCAAATAAGTTTTGGTTTCAAGTCTGTGGAAACAAGGGAATCATCACCACATGCAGATATATCAGTGTTATTTAACTAATATTTTGGATGCATAAAGGAGCAACCTAGGATTTGGTTTGAGACAGCTGGATCCCATGTGCCTTGTTTTTGGTATTAATCACTGGGATAGATAAGCCTCACCTTGAAATGTGGGCAGAATAGTCTCTTCACTCAGTCAGCAGAAAGTCTATGTGGCAGGGCTGAAATCCATATTCACAAATGGCCTGTGAAATCGAATCGATTAGAAGTTTTCCCTTCATGATATTAGCAATGGTAGAAAATGATTTATCAAGCTCTGTAACCACTTGGAACTCATGAATTTCAAATTAAAATGTGAGTCTTCTGTAGTAAATAACTATATATTTGGATTACAATGGGAGTTCTCAATCTGGGGTATATGGAATGACTTCAGGGGACCAAAGAGTCTGGGATCACAGTGAGATTGCCTTCTGTTTCATGTGTAGGTGCTTTTTTTTAAGATTTTATTTATTTGACAGAGAAACACAGCGAGAGAGGGAACACAAACAGAGGGAATGGTAGCGGGAGAAGCAGGCTTCCTGCCGAGCAGGGAGCCCGATGCAGGGCTCGATGAGGGGCTTGATGAGGGGCTCGATCCCAGGACGCTGGGATAATGACCTGAGCCAAAGGCAGACGCTTAACGACTGAGCCACCCAGGCGCCCCTGTAGGTGCTTTTTTAAATGAAATGGGTTCTTAGCTTTCATTACATTCTTAAAGGGATCCAAGAACAGCAGCAACAACAAAAAAGGTAAGAATCACTACATTGAGAGAAAAAGGAACTCCAAACATCCATCATACATTGTAAAGTGGGTTGGAAGAATTGGCCTAAGTTTAAATTTTGTGTGTCAAAATTAAAAAAAAAAAAAAGATCATTTTGTAGAGGCTCTCTAAACAGTATTCAGAAATGCCCTGATGAGGTGATCTGGGAATTATCCTTATTTTGATGGGTGATTTAATACTGAGAAGATTATGCCTCAGAATCTGAAATACATATTCAGGGGTAAGAGAGAGTGAAAAGCTCATAGACATTTACATAGTTAAGTATTAGGCACTAGACACTGAATTAGGCAACTCACATGAATATACAGGGGTCTCAAGCATCACTTGGCAGCTCCATCATTTTCACCTCACAGTTTAAAAAGGAAAAGCAGAAAGTTTAAGAAGCTTGATAAAGTTAACATGGTGATACAAGAGAGAGACCTGAGGTTCCTACCCAGGTCTGACTGATCGGTACTATTTCTGATATATCGTTGTTTTATTTTTTGTGTGCTTACAATAAATCTTAGTGTTTTATAGGTACAGTGTGTCAGGGATTTAGTGTTCAACCATTTATGGAGGGTATGTTTGGTGCCTAGAACAAAATAAGAAACTGAATATCTGAAAAAGTAAATACATCTGGCTTAAACTACCATGAACTACCGAAGATATGTGACCAAGGGAGATGAAATATTTTATTAAGGTCACTCACCTAGTTAGTGACAAAAGGCACAAAAGTCCAATATCCTGTCTTCTAGATAAAGATTTTCTCTACCATATACAACCTGTAAGGCTGATTCCAAAATATTCTCTCCTTCCTGAATCAGTACTAGCTCTCTGAAATGGATGACTTTTCCTTCTCCCTCTACTTTGGGATACAAAGAGATTGTTTTAAATAATCACACTTGAGGGTTAGCTAACACTCTATGCTTAACAAGTTTTCACTTTGTCCTTAAAAAGAATTCATCCTTGAATATATACAGATTTTTTGAGTTGATTTATTTTTCTATTTTTTTTCTGTCTCTGATCTATAAAAGACCATATGAGTCTTCCCCTCTTGTTTTATAAGTTCATCATCTTCCAATCTCTAGGAACTGAAATGGAACATGCCCCAGACTGAACTTTTTTTGCTAGCTATGGGGTCTGATGCTTGGTTTAATGTTCAGCTGTTGCTGTCTTGAATTTTTTTTTTTAAAGATTTTATTTACTTGAGAGAGAGAGAGAGAGAGAGAGAGCATGAGCAGGGGAGCAGGAGGCAGAGGGAGAGGAAGAAGCAGACTCCCTGTGGAGCAGGGAGCCTGATGCTGGACTCCATCCCAGGACCCTGGGATCATGACCTGAGCTGAAGGCAGATGCTTAACGACTAAGCCACCAGGTGCCTGCTGCCTTGACATTCTTAATAAAATTTCATTTTGAAATTATGTTGTCAGTTCTGCTTTTTATTCTCCTTTTGCCAACCAGTACAAATTTGTTCTTCTTTCTATCTTCTCTATTTTTGAAGGACACCACCAATACCTGCTTCATTAGGTAATGTTGGATACAATGATTTATCTTCAATTTTACTTCTTCTTGACCACCTCCATATCCAATTTTTGGCAAAATCCCAGAAATTCTAACCTCACAAAGTGTATCACAATGAATCCTTCTTTTCTTTTTTCCACCACATTCAATAGAAAAAGAACCTGCTCTAACAAAACTCAGTCTTGAATGGAAATTGGATATCTGCCACTTATTGTTTATAAATCTTTCAGCAAATCAATTTCTTGAATGTCTATTTTCTCATCTATAAAACAGGAAAAATAAAACTCACTATATATGTTTAAAAGCTAGAAATATAATTTGATAAATACTTAATACAGTGCCTCTTTTTAATTTAGAGAGGATTCCATGGGACTCTAAATTTTAATTCCCCTCTAACAACCCTTTATCTTGAGATCAGTTATCCGTGTATATTTCTGAGAAATATATTTTACCTACAAATCACTCATTCAACACTTACTGAGTATTCATTCATTCATCTTTAAATGCTCCCGTAAAAAACAAAAACAATAAAGCACCCCCTAAATTTATTGATAATGCAGCTATCAAGAAATGAAGTGTGTAGCTCCTCCTTTTGAATTTGGACCGGTATGGAACAGTTTCAACCAATAGAGTGGAAATGACATCAAATGATTTATGAGGCTGGATCATAAAAGGGCATGCAGTTTCCAACTTGCTTGCTGGGAGTCTGAATTCTGGAGTCCTCAGGCACCCTGTAAAAGGTCCAACAACCCAGGAGCCAGCATGCTGTGAGGAAGCCAAGCCACATGGAGATGCCACACACGGACACTGAGGCACAGCCCAGTTCTTCAAAGTGTCCTGTGCAGGCAACAGACAAGTAAATGAACGAGCCTCCAGATGATGCCAGCCCCAGTTATAAAATCATCCTCGCCTGCAAAATCTCTTACATTAGCCTCCAGATACATGGAGCAGGAGCAAGCCCACTTCCTTTCTGCTCTGTCTGAATTTCGGAACTACAAAATCCATAAGCATAGGAGATGGTTCTTTTAAACCATAACTAAAGTTTAGATTCATGTGTTATACAGCGATTGTAAGTGGAACCACTCCAAACTGAAGGGAAAAAAAAAAGAGGCAAGGAAAAGAAATCCCATACATTGTGTATGTCTTGGCTCCCACTTTCCTTCTAGCCTTATGTCTGACATAAGGCTGTGGCGTCATCCCAGTCCTTTGGCAATTCCTTTGCTTTCCAACCTTATTTCCCTTCTTCATGCTGCTGCTCCTTATTGGAAAGCTCTTTCCTATTTTCTTCACTCTCTTAGGACTCAATTTGTGTACTCTTCACGTGCTAGGTTCTCATTTAATCCTTCAGTCCCTTCAGCTATATATGGTATATTCTTCTTCTGAGTTCTGATAGAATGTTTTAATCTCACTTTAATATTTTAAACATTCATTAACCATACTTGTTCTTCATTGAGTTTTTCCTAAGACAGAACTCATATGTGATTTAATATCTCACCTACAATAAATAATTCTTTATGAATGTTCAGTGCTTTGCTAATAACCTAGCATTGCTCTGAATTAGAGTTTTGGCGTCATGCTTGCAGCCTTGAAAAGTTTTAGGAGCTACAATATATACGGAAGTCAAACTTTTCCCTTCAACTATTACCATGTTACTTCCTTGGTCCTTTTATACTTCCTTGTATATCCTTGACTGTTCTCTGAACAAAAATTTATTTTATAATCGTCTATTAACTAGTTTGTTAGCCATCATTGACTTCAACTCCATTTTATCCTTAAGTTGCTATTTTCTCAAAGATTCTCTAGCATGAAACTATAGCTGATTTTACAATCTACACTACCTGACATCAGTGAGATACAATTTTCATCAACTTTTCATATAATGAAAACACTATAAAACAGGACTACATAGGCCTCAGAGAACTATTTTCTCTGAGGTATCATTATGCTTTAAAGTTTGATTTTTACTTTATTTTAGATACAGCTTATTCCCTTTCTTTCAAAAGTATTGAAAGGAACAAGAGATTATTTTAATTTTTTAAAATTACCTATATTGTAGTTACTGTAGGTTTTTCTCCCTTCCCTAAGTGACATACATTTGGCTTTAGGAAGAAAGGATAAAAGAAAAGGAAATTTGCATTTACTATATATGCCAGATACTGCTGAGCAAAATCATATTACTTAATTTGTTTACTACATAATTTTCGAGTAAATTTCCTTCAATTGAAAGGAAAAAGATCTTTCAATATATTTCTGTGTCTAACCTAAATATATAAAATATTGTTCAAACAGCTGAAGCAGTCTATGTATACAACAGTATATCTATCTATCTATCTATCTATCTATCTATCTATCTATCTATCTACCTACCTACCTACCTATCTATGATAACCCAGTAATTACTGAAAGATAGACAACCCTAAGAAAGAAGTCATATAATGAGCGTGGGATTAAGCTCTTCACAAGAGTCCTTGATATTTGCAGATATCCTGCAGCTCTCTGAATTCCCATCATGTTTTTAATCATAATTGCTTCCCTACCACCCATCTGGGTTGCTATCAACAGAGGCTTATGACTTCCAGGGAAGAATAGATAGGGAGACAAGTGAATTCTGGAAGCTCCAGTTCTGCCTTAGCACAGATTTCTCCATAATAAAATAATGTAGTGAAGCATTTAAAAAAAGATTCAACTGAAGCAAGTATCTTTAAATAGATTATTTTCCACAAGGAATCAGTGGGTGCTAATGTTCCCTTGTTGGCTATAAAATCACTGGGGGAGAAATAACAATTATGGCAATCACAGCATAGTTTAACCCTACGAACTTAGATACAAAGAAAAAATGAAAAAAAAACAACAACTTTTCAAAGACCATCTTTACGAAGACAACACAATTAAGATGGCCATTCACAGGTTTCCAGCTACTTCACTCTCTCTCCAGAAGGGGCTCCGTAGCATCTATGGATACCCTTGAAGGCATAACAATATGCGTTTCTGTTCATGGATTTTAGGGATTGAATATGTTATTAATCAAAAGAGTCGCTGTAGTCTCATTGCTTCTAGAATCTCCTGGGGCATTGTATACAGCTGCATTCAAAGAAAATGAAGTGTTATAAACTTGATCATATTCATCCCTTGGGCTCATCTGATTACAAAATTGCCCAATGAGCTGTTACAGTATTTTCAACTAATTAGTTAACCCATACATTGGGGTTTCTTTCCTTTCTTGCTTGCTTTCTCTTTTTCTTTTTCCTCTCCCCCCCCCCCCATTGTACATATTTAACCATTCTCTAAAAGGGTGAATATCTCAGTGTTTGTTGTGATGCCCAAACCCTCAAATCACATCACTAAAATATGTCTTTCCTCCTATCACTTTTCAGGTGAGGAAAATAAATGGTGCACATTTTTTTTTCCATGTTATTGATTTTAAATCAGAGAGCAGTACTATTCAATTCAGGAACTCAGAAACTACATTTGACTCTCAGATCATACAGTTTCCTATATCAGCAGCTGAAGATTCAAGGGTCTTTCTGAACATAGTTATATTGGGAGAAAAGAAACAAGAGACACATTTTTAGTAAAAGGGATTTTCATAAAGAGGAAAAAGGTATATTTCTGTCATGGTGCAAATTTCTCCATGAAATCAGAGTGACTCATTAAAAAAAAGAAAAAGAGGGAAAAAAAATCTTTCCATGTGATCCAGAGAGAAGTCCATACAGTGTTGTTCTGGGTTCCCTCTTGTAACTTAAAAGGAAACTTTCACAATACCCAGAGCCTTTGATATCCTTCAACCAAAGAAAGAGGATGTACTCAAATTTTTGTAGCAGGATCCCACTTGGGTGGCACCAGCCTTGACTTCCAAATGGAACACTACATCTACAAAAGGAAAAGTGGTGATGTCTACACCATAAATTTAGAGAGAACCTGGGAGAAGCTGGCGCAAACAGCTTGTGCCATTGTTAGCTGAAAACTCAGCTGGTATCTGTGTATACCATGCTTCAGGAATACTGGCCAGGGAGCTCTGCTGAAGTTTTCTGTGGCACCTAGAGCCACTCCCATTGCTAGCAGGTAGCCTTCTGCAAGTCGGGACTTCAGGTGGTTACTGAGTCCAGGGCTGACCATCAGCCTCTCACAGAGGTGTCTTATGTTAACCTGCCTACCATCGCTCAGTGTAACACAGGCCCTCCTCTGTGCCACATGGATATGACCATCTCATGCAGCACCAAAGGAGTTCACTCAGTGAATCTAACCTGTGGACGCTGGCCCCGTGAAGTTCTGCGCATGTGCGACACCACCTTTCTGCGCAGCCTCGGGAGGTCAAGCGGAGATACCGTAGAATTGATAAAGAAGAGCAGCTCTGCTGAAAAGGCTGTGACCAAGGCGACTCTGAAGGCGAATGGGCCACTGCCGCTCCTGAGTTTTCTGCTACTTTATCTGAGTTTGCGCGCTGTGAAAAGGAGCTCAGATGACCTCCGTGCCTCTTCCCCGGCTTCTCTGAGGAAGAGTGCAGCACTCAGCCCGCCTGGAAGACTGGTGTATAGCTTCCACCGTTCGGGCCACTGAATGGGTAAGAACAGCCTCTGGGTGGTCTTAAACTGTTTCTCCATGGACTCTAGAACAGAAAATGGAAATAAGAGTGATGAAAAATTAGCAGTGTCTTTGAAGAAAAAGAAAAAAGGTTCAACAAAAGCAAACGTTATGGACAGAATGTTTCCCCCTAAGTGTGAAGCAGAATGTGCCCCACTTCATATGTTGAAGCCCTGTGTCCCTGATGTGACTGTATTTGGAGACAGGGCCTTAAGGGAGGTAATTAAGGTTAAATGAAGTCATAAGGGTGGAGCCCTGGTCCCATAGGACTGATATCCTTATAAGAAGACTAGAGAGACACCCGAATTCATGTTCCCTTCCCACAAAAGCAAAGAGAAGAGGCCATCTGCAAGCCAAGAAGAGAACCTTCATCAGAAACCAACCCTGAGGACACTTGATCTTGGACTTCTGACCTCCAGAACTGTGAGAAAATTAATTTCTGTTTTGAAGTCATCTAGTATGTGATATTTTATTATGTCAGCCCCAGCAGAGCTATATAGCAATTGGGGGTGAGGGATAAAAGAAAATATATACAGTTAGTTAACCCTTAAACAGCGTATGTTTGAACTACATAGGTCCATATATATAGATATTTAAAAATAAATACAGTACAGTATTGTAAAGGTACTTTCTCTTCCTTATGATTTTCTTAATGACATTTTCTTTTTATGTCATAATTGTATTTATCCATAAATACAGATATGTATTTATCTATGCATGAATTGTATTTATCCACAATTGAAAACAAAACCAAACCAAGAAAAGAGGGAATGACGAGAGAAGGGATTGGAGACAGCTAGTGGTGAAGAATCCACCAGTTTTTTGAGTTTTCCTACAAAGGGACAGTAGGTGGCAGAGAAGATGGGGACAAGAGAGGGGGTTTTGTTTTGTTTTGTTTTGTATTGGGTTGTGAGAGGAGAAATATTCTTAATGACATTTTCTTTTCTCTAGCCTACTTTATTGTAAGACTATAGCATATAATACACACACTAAATATGTGTTAATTGACTGTTTATGTTATCAGTAAGACTTCTGGTTAACAGTAGGCTACTAGTAGTTAAGGATTTTGGGGCATCAAAAGTTATATCGGATTTTCCAAGGCATGGTATGGAGGTGATGCTGGTATCCCTAGTCCCTGTGTTGTTCAAGGGTCCACTGTAGTTTCAAAATAAGTGAATAAAAGTGAAGTAAGAGCCAGCAAGTCTTGTAAACATCATATTCTTTTCAGGATAATAATAACAGAGTGCTACATATTACTATCTGTTTCAACCAAATCTGCAGTAAAACCAAAGGATTGTGCTATTTACATGTTACAGAATTTTTCAGAACCTTGTAAACTTCTCAGTTGTCTTGTAATTGCCTACAAATGACATCATCCTTTTTTCTTTAGCATGCTTTAATTGAGAGTGCGATGGCGAGTGTGAGAATGGCATAAAAGCTCACAGTACATTATGAAAGTATTAGTGGTTTGGAGAAAGCTTGGTGTCCAGGAGGTCTTAAGTCACCCAGGGATGACAAATAAATGTCACTTCATGATGTCATGTGGAACACCACTATTTTCAATGTCTTATCAGATGCTCAAGTGAATTTTTATAGAGCTAAAACATTACAATAAAATGGTGAGTGTGAGAGTTACGAAGGTATGGGGAAGTTAATAATATGATTGCTAGAATCTGATGTAACTTGCAATCCCAATAGGATCATTTGACTTCATGGAAAAATGGCTTCTATATAAAGGAGTTTAGATATCAAATAGCTTAAATTATGGAAATTATGTTTGCCAAATTCCCAAATGGTGATTATCATCGGTGCAATTCAGAGGGTAACTTGGCTTTCAGTTTCCTAGCCCCACTGCCTTTTCCTTGCCTAGACATAAATCCCATTTCCTAGAGATGTAACACCCATCGCAATGTTACAGAAGACTCCTTAGGAGAGGGCTGTTTCCTTTTCACTGCTTCTCTACTCCTTTGGATTCTTGGTTCTCTTTCACCGTCTCATTTCCTTCAGCAATTCTCTTTGCATGTGGCTCCAGCTGCTGCCATAAATGGGCAAAGGCCAGTTCTTCTGTACTCACCAAAGTCACTGCAACATGAAACTTTTGTACAAGAAATAGATTTTGTATTGAAAATCTGGAAGTAACAGAGGGAAAATACCACCAAGAAAAGAGGAAAACACATACAGTCTGATATTTTTTGTTGACTACTCTTGTATTAGGGAATTTTCATTGGCCTACCTTAAATGCTGGGGTGTTTTTGCAAGTCCTCCCTTTTCCCATCCTCTTTCCAAGTCTCCCAGTGTTTTACACTTGCAACCAGAAGACAACACTGTAATGCCAATTATTTTGTTACACAAAGGAACTTTGCTTTATGTTCTTTCATCTGACCAGCTCTGAAATGATTTTTAGAATTATTATTCAGTACAGTTACTTTCTTATGTACTGTGTTAAGATTTTTAACACACACAATTTATTTTATATATATTATATATTTTAATATAAATAACTAATATAAAATATTATACTTTAATATAATGTTAATATAAATACATAATATTAATATAATTTAAATATAAATAATGTAATGTAATGTGTAATAATGTATATAATATAAAGTTTTTGTGACCACTACCATGATCAGGATACAGAATAGTTCTTTCACCCTTTTATGGACATAACCTCTCCTATTCCTAAGCCTCAGCAATTATTGATCTGTTCTCCATCACTATAGTTTTTGAGAATATCATGTGAATGGAATCATAGATAATGTGAACTTTTGAGGCTGTATTCTTTTACTCAGCACAATGTCTTGAAATTCATCCATGTTGTTGCCTATATCAATAGGTTTAGCCTTTTTATTGCTGAGTAATATGTCATTGTATGGATTTACCGTAGTTCATTTATCGGTATATGTGCTGAAGGACATTGAGTCCAGTTGTTTCCAGTTTAGGTGGTTATAAAGAGAGCTGCTATAACATTTTGCATTGAGGTTTTTGTATGCATATAAGTCTTTATTTCTGTAAGTTTTTTTTTTAGATTTTTTTTAAATTTCTTTATTTGGCAGAGAGAGAGAGATCACAAGTAGGCAGAGAGGCAAGCAGAGGGAGAAGGGGAAGCCAGCTCCCCACTGAGCAGAGAGCCCGATGTGGGGCTCGATCCCAGGACCCTGAGATCACGACCTGAGCCGAAGGGAGAGGCTTAACCCACTGAGCCACCCAGGCGCCCCTTTATCTCTCTAAGTTAAATACTCAGGAGTGGGACTGGTGGGTCATATGGTAAGTGCATGTTTAACTTAAAACAAAAACAAAACAAAAATGTGCCAGAGTGTTTTCTGAAGTGGCTATACTATTTTTGCATTCCTACCAGCAATGTGTGAAAGTTTTAGTTGTCTGCATCCTCAACAGCACTTGGTATTGTCAGAATATTTTTAGCCATTTTAATAGTATGTCTTCGTATCTCTTCAGGGTTTAAATTTCTATTTCCCTAATAGCTAATGATATTGAAATTTTTTTTCATGTGGTTATTAGCCATCCTTATATCCTCTTTGGTGAAGTATCTGTTCAAATCTTCTGTTCATTTTTAAATTAGGTTATTTGCTTTTGTAATAAGTTTTGAGCATTCTTTATATATTAAAATTTGTCCCATTTACAATATTTGCTGGAGATTTACCTCCAATATTCTGATATTTTCTCCCATTGTTACTTTTTTTTTTTTTTCAATTCCAGACTCAACAGAAATATCCTTCCTCCTTGCCACGCCTAAAACCTGCAGCCATGTTCTTTATCCTTTTACTTGTTCTACTTCTCTCATGCTTCTTCATTGTCTTTTGGAGTTTTCAAATGTTTTTGCATGATCCACTTCTTTTTCTTTAATGGTGAAGTCTTTATATCTAATTTAAAAAAGAGACTAATTTATGACTCTTCTCTAAATTACTATCTTCTGCTTCCCCTCACAGCTATGCTTCTTGAAAAATGTTCTATATTTGCTATTTTCTTCTGCCAAACGTATGCAACCCAGTGAAAGCATGATAATGCTTTCATTATCATTCTGAAAATGGTCTTACAACCATCATCAATGATCAGGAGTTTTGTCTTTTGGTGGCCTCTTTCTGTTTATTTACCTCCATGTAACACATGATATTTTTGCCCACCACTTCTCTCTAGATAAAGAAAATACCACAAAGCAATCAATCATTGTAGCACAGAGAAGGGGTAAAGTAAATATTTTTGGGGACAGAATCTTTTATATGCTTTCAGGGAAAAAAAGAATTTTTATAGGAAAATTCAGACAGATAAAGGATGCAGAAATGCTCAGAATTTAGCATATGCATACAATTTAACTGAGCATACTTATATGTGAAAGACATTTGTATTCATAGCATCTTGTTTCATTTTAATTCACTTGTTCTACCATATTGAAGTATGTAAATTTGGTTTACTAATGAATCTTCCAGTGTTCTATTTTTCTGATTTGTAAAATAGAGATTTAAAAACAGTAGCTTTCCCAAAGTTTTGTAAATATTATGTGAGATGATTAATGTATTTAGCACAGAACCTGAAATATAGAAAGCAGTTAATAGGTAAACTAATTTCTTTTTTTTTCCCATATTTCTCTAATTCATTTCAAAATTAATTTTAGAGACAAAACAATTCATTCAGCTTGAGCTTTCCTTTAGAATTAATACTGGCAATGTATAAAGTAAATTTTTGGAGTTTTGAACACTTTTTTTTTCTTTTGATTGTGAATGTCTGCACATAGAGCAGATGATGTATATGTGCCTTTTACTTAATATGGGTGAGTAATTTCTGTGTCTCTGCAGAGAACCTCAACACAAGCCAGATCTGTAGAGTTTAACCAAGTCAACGGAAATTCTATCCTATGAATGCCCTTGTACTGAGAGAGAAACATGAAGTAGTTCAAACATGACTTTGAGTGCAACAGAAAGATAATACAAAATGCTTCTCTTTATCTTTCTTAAAAATCAGTTATTTGTAACACATTATTACATAAGTCTGTACATATAATTCAGTTCCCAAGATTTCCCTAGTGCCATTTTTCCATTAGTTCTACAAAACACTGCATTAATGTCTTAGGGTTTTGTTGATTTATTCTGTGTATGACAATATACACTAAAGGACTTTCATTTTGTCTCTTTTCTTCCATAGACCCTCTTGCCTAATGATTCAGTTAAGTATCTCTTGTATAAACCATATTGTCTTTGTTTATTTTTATTGTTGAGTATCCATCTATGCTCTTATAATTCTAGTTTTGTAAAGAAGCAAGGGCTATTAATCAAATTTAACTAAAATGGCTCTTCTTTGGACCATCTCTTTTGGCAATAGCAAAGAAGTAAATCATGTAGAAGGAATCCATTAGAATCATTATACTTAGGAAACAACATGTTTATGGCTAATTATAATAATGTCTCTTGGTAATATCTTGATGTTATACTTGAACACACAGTAGAAAATTGCTCAATGTTCCTACTTCTCCTCATCCACTAAAGATAGAACAGTTATTTCAAAACTTTTGTGTGCATGTGTAGTATGTATGTGTGTCAGGGAGGTGGGGAGGTTGTAATCTACTTTCTTCCAAAAATATTAGATGTTATCTAGCATATATTTATTTTAAAATTGTTTTTAATTAGTTTGGCTTGTTTTTCAAAGTTGCATAAGAATTTTTATGATGTAAGGTGTCACCTCTAAGTGATGTCAAAATTTTCAGGTTTTAATTTATTTTTAATGTTGGCTTCAGTATTTGCACAGTGTAATATAATTTTTGTTTTGATACAAATACATTTGTTACTTAGTTTTATGCTTATTTGTTATAAAACATTTAAACAATACAAAGTAGATGACGCCAGTGGGTTTCATCATCACATCTATTGGAGATAACATAATATTGCTTTATCTATGTGCACACATTAAAGTTGATAAACTGTGATATGATTTTGTTTCTAACAATTTACCATCTCTCCTAGAGAAAGGAAACTCAACTGGGTAGCAAAAACTTGAAATTGGGAAAGCTTACCCTCTCACTTAGAGAAGGGAAATCTTAAGTCAAATCTCCAACCCTCTACCTTTTCCTTCTCAAAATTTAATGTGTATACTAATTACCAAGTATCTTGGTCTGTTTGGACAGCTATAATAAAAATACTGTAGACTGGGTGACTTAAACAATAAATGCTTATTTCTTACAATTCTGGAGGCTAGGAAGTACAAGATCAAGGCACTGATAGGATCGGTTGTCTTTTGAGAACCCACCTCCTGGCTCATTGACCTCCGACTTTGCCTTCTTTCCTCACATGGCCAGAGAGTTCTCTGGGTTCTCTTTTATAAGAACCTTTGTCCCATTCATGACTCCACTCTCATGACATAAACTCCTCCCAAAGGCCCTTCCTCCTAATACCATAACATTAGGGGTTAGAATTTAAACATACGAATTTCGGGAGGATGTGGCACTTAGTCCCTAACACCTAGGGATTCTTGTTAAATGGCAGATTGTGATTCAATATATTTGGTGTGGTGCCTGAAATTCTGCATTTTCAGCAGGCTCCTTACTAACAGTGCTACTGCTAGTCCTAGAAGCACATTGCACAGCAAAACAGTCTATACTTCTTCACCTCTCCTCTTTAGTTTGGGTAATGTTAAAAAAATGATTAAAGAAGACAATTTCCGTTATACAAACTTTGTTTAACACTTTATAAAGTCTCCATTTGGAGAACTTCAAAATGGAGCAGAAGTCAGAAAGCTTTTGTAGAATAAAGAATAAAGAACAAGGAAGGGGAGAAAAATAGAAACTAATAGGCTGGGGCCACATAGTCAACTCTAGGGTTAGAAGGAAAAGGAAGTGAGTCTAGAGCCTACAGTTGGCTTGGGATGTGGTGATTGGCTGACTGGATATACTGCGTGTATTGTCAGGCAGAGCATTTATAGTGGCACAAAGTTATGTAAGTTTTGGTTTGTTGATGTGGTACCCCCGCAGGAGCAGCTGCATCTCGTGCCTAGAAAGTTATTTCAACGGTGTTATTGGCTATTCTTCAGTAACTTAGAATTTTTTGTGTGGAGTTGAGGCCATCTGATAATAAGCAACACACGTTGTTACTGATAGCGTTTTCCTTTAGACAGTGTAGAATTTGTAAACTTTTTGTTTTGACCTTGACTACTGATGGCAGACAATGGGGAAGAATGTGGTGGAAAGATCCAAGTCTTCCCTTCTACCAGGATGCCAGCAATTCCCAGATCCATTCGTATAGAACTTCCTAGTTTATTATGAGTAGGTGCTGTCTGTCTCAAGTGGACAAATGGCTTTTCTGAGTGGGGTTTAAAGTATTCAGTATGATTCCAATACTACCAGTGGACAGATTCTTGTATCCCTGCAACTCTGGGAGGTCATGATTATCAAGGGAGGGAGGAGATACAGTTCTACTTAAAAAAAAAAAAAAAAGTATTTTAGCCTGTGTGGCTTTACAGCTTAAAGAATTTAGCAATTTGTATTTTTTTCAGCAAAATATTTTATTTGCTTTTAACAATTTATTGGTTCAACAAACATCCTAAGATCATTTCTAGTCCTGTATAGATCCCTAGCTATATAAATAGTGCCCAAAAAAGGCAAGGACAGAATGCTTAATTCTTTCACTAACAGCTGGGTCTGGGTTTCCTTGTCATTTCTTTTAAGTTTAAAAAAGACACTACAGATGGAATATGGAAATGTAACTTACAAGACATGAAGGAAGGGACTTCCCTGACCTCTTAAAAAAAAAAGAAAGAAAGCAATTTTGAAAACTCTTAATGCTATTTTTATGTTTAAGACATTTCTTATATTTCTGTTGCTATTTCATTTTGCTTTGTTTTCCCAGAATGACTTGCTATTTGTGGACAATTGTCTGGAAATGGTAGGAAATTATTTTTAAATTGTAGGCATCAGTATAGTACAAAGCTTTTGCATTAAGCACTGGCTTATATAAATTTATAAAAAGAATTATATTGAAAAGGAGCTAAACTCAAATAGTTTGAATCATCCAAACATTTTCAGTAGTCAGGAACTCAGAGGTTCTTCTACTTGTAAACACAAAGACTAGTTTAACAACAGGCTTTGTTTTGCATGAGCTGCTACATAAATTATTCCTTAGTAGAACTCAGAGAAAATTACTGCTCCACTCTTTCCTGCAGGAATATTTTGAAGGAAAACTGATTAACAGTACCTTTCATGTACCACAAAGCTGCAGGACATCACAGTGTCATCATCTAGGGCAACCATATCCCAATGTGGTTTGGATATTAAACTCATCTTTGGTTTGGAAGGAACTCAAGGTGCATCTTGCTTGAAATTCTTTGTTAAAAGATTTGTGAGGGCCAATGTATTTGCCTTCCATGAAGCCATAGTTCTTGGACCTTTGTATTTCAAATATGAGTCTGTAGTGTAGCAAAAAGAAAAATGAAATGAAACAGGGAAATGGGCATGTGTTGTACACAAATTGAACCAAAATGAGTGCTTTAAGTAAATCACTATGAATCAGTGTCATTTCTAAAATATAAGAATTATAAGTAGGGAAAATCTTTGAGAAGATAGATACTACAGAGGGGTGCCTGGGTGGCTGAGTCAGTTAAGCCTCCGACTCTTGGTTTCAGCTTAGGTCATGATCTCAGGGTCCTGAGATCAAGCCCTGCTTTGGGCTCCATGCTCTGCTCCACGCTCTGCTTGAGATTCACTTTCCCTCTCCTTCTGTTCCTCCTGCTCATGCTCTCTCTCTCTCTCAAATAAATAAAATACTCTAAAAAAAAAAAAAAGAGTACTAAAAATCAACTAGGTTAGTAGCTCTCATCTATCTCTCAGTCAGTAAATTGTTCTCATTCTCAGACCATTTAATTGATGTATGTTTTCTCATTACCTGTTTTTGTTTGCTTTGTTTTCTAATTGCAGCACAACTAACTACAAGCTGGTGAAAGCTATTTTAGATCACAGTTCAGATATAACATTGGGAATTTTTTCCTTGTCAGAAGTGACTGGCTATGATTTCTGATTCATCTTAGAATTAAGCCTATTGAAATTGGTGAACTAGAATTTGGTGGAATTTGTTGTATAGTTTATGGCTTCAGAAAGGAAAAGAGTGATAGATTTTTATTCTTTAAGAAAAAATATGAGGGCACCTGGGTGGCTCAGTTGGTTGAGCAACTGCCTTCAGCTCAGGTCATGATCCTGGAATCCCAGGATTGAGTCCTGCCCTGGGCTTCCTGCTGGGCAGGGAGTCTGCTTCTCCCTCTGACCCTCCCTCTTCTCGTGCTCTCTTTCTCTCTCTCATTCTCTTTCTCAAATAAATAAAATCTTAAAAAAAATATGGATCTCTTCATTGAACTATTCTCTTTTTATTTAAAGATTTATTTATTTATTTTTAGAGAGAATAAGGGAGAGGCAGAGGGGGAGAATCTTCAAGCAGACTCACCACTGAGCAAAGAGCCTGATGCAGGGCTCAGTCCCATGACCCATGAAATCAGGACCTGAGCCAAAACCAACAGTAGGATGCTTAACTGACTGAGCCACTTAGGCATCCCTTACACCCTTCTAAATTAGTAATAAAATAAAATTTTACCATAAATGTACATACAAAAGTAGACCAATATCTTCCTTTGAGCCTTATACATCTTCTTGTTAGTGAAACCAAGAGTCACACATACTTAGAAGATGGGAGAATGTTAGCATTTCTCTAGTTAAACATGTACCTCAATGGCACTATGAAATATTAATGCTAAATCATGTTCTCAATTGCTGTGATACTCACTTCTTCTTAAAACTTCTT
>CM053603.1:151964711-151983258 GCA_028646535.1 Procyon lotor
TCACAAGAGGAAAGTTGGAAAGAACTCAAATACATGGAGGCTAAAGAGCATCCTACTAAAGAACGAATGGGTTAATCAGGAAATTAAAGAAGAACTTAAAAAATTCATGGAAACAAATGAAAATGAAAACACAACTGTTCAAAATATTTGGGACACAGCAAAAGCAGTCCTGAGAGGAAAGTATATAGCAATACAAGCCTTTCTCAAGAAACAAGAGAGATCTCAAATACACAACCTAAAGCAATACCTAAAGGAGCTGGAGAAAGAACAACAAAGAAAGCCCAAACCCAGCAGAAGAAGAGAAATAATAAAGATCAGAGCAGAAATCAATGAAATAGAAACCAAAAGAACAGTAGAACAAATCAACAAAACTAGGAGCTGGTTCTTTGAAAGAATTAATAAAATTGATAAACCCTTGGTCAGACTTATCAAAAAGAAGAGAGAAAGGACCCAAATTAATAAAATCATGAATGAAAAAGGAGAAATCACAACCAACACTAAAGAAATGCAATGTCTTGATAAAAGCAGTCCTCTGTGCTTTCCTAGGAGCCATGGTACGAGAATACATCTACTCAACAAACATTTCCTTTACCCTAAACCTTGAGATCCTTTCCTTTACATTATGTTAATATATTTTGACATCTGAACTTCCTTGTAGGACATTGTTGAGTTGAGATTTCAGTCAACCGCCTGAGCAAATTGTTGGAGCTTCTGCTATTCCCTGAGTTACTGCAATAGATCCCGGGCAACTATGTCTATATATTTTTTCTTCCCTGGACCTTTACAAATATATCCATATCCTCAGGATTTCATCAGTAAAGGTTAACAAAGTTTTGTAGTTATTTTGGAATATAGTGTGTTTTCTTGTGGGTAGACTGTGTATGTTTAATCCTGTGCCATGTTGTAATCATGGTTCTGGAAACAATGAGAGGCTAAGGGTTGGCCTGGAAGAGGTAGATAACTCTTTTTTACTTTTTTTTTCATTTAAAATTTTTATTTAAATTCTAGTTAGTTAACATATAGTGTAATATTGGTTTCAGGAGTAGAATTTAGTGATTTATCACTTACAACACCCAGTACTCATCACAAATGCCTTCCTCAATTCCCATCAGCCATCTAGCTCATCCCCCACCCACCTTCCCTCCATCAACTATCAGTTTGTCCTCTATAGTTAAGAGTCTCTTATGGGTTGCTTCCCTGTTAGTTTTTTCCCTTCCTCTATGTTAATCTATTTTTCTTAAATTCTACATATGAGAAAAATCATAAGGTATTTTTCTTTCTCTGACTTATTTCACTTAGCATAATACACTCTAGCTCCATCCATATTGTACCAAATGTCAAGATTTCATTCTTTTTAATGGCTAAGTAATATTCACACACACACACACACACACACACACACACACACACACGTATATGTATATCACAACTTATTTATCCTTATCCTTTATCCATTCATCATCAGTCAATGGAATTTGAGCTTTTTTCATAATTTGGCTTTTGTTCTTAAGGCTGCTATAAACATAGGGGTACATGTCCATTTTGAATCAGTATTTTTGTATCCTTTGAGTAAAATAACTAGTAGTGAAATTGCTCATTATAGGTAGTTCTATTAACTTTTTGAGGAACCTCCATATTGTTTTCCATAGTGACTGAACCAGTTTGCATTCTCAACATCAGTGTAAGAAGATTCCCCTTTTTCCACATCCTTGCCAACATCTTTTGTTTCCCATGTTGTTAATTTTAGCCATTCTGACAGATGTGAGGTGATATCTCATCATGGTTTTGTTTTCTATTTCCTTTTTTTTTTTTTTGTCTTCTATTTCCTTGATGATGAGTGCTGTTTAGTATCTTTTCATGTGTCTGTTAGCCATCTGGATGTCTTCTATGGAAAAATGTCTATTCATGTCTTTTGCCCATTTCTTAACTGGATTTTTTTGTTTTTCGATGTTGCGTTTTATAAGTTCTTTATAGATTTTGAATACTCTTTATCAGATATGTTATTTGCAAATATCTTCTCCCATTCTGTAGGATGCCATTTATTTTTGTTGATAATTTTCTTCACTGTGTAGCTTTTTATCTTGAAGTCCCCATAGTTCATTTTTGCTTTTGTTTCCCTTGCACCTGGAGACATGTTTAGTAAGAAACTGCTATGGCTGAGGTCAAACAGGTTGCTGCCTATCCTGTCCTTTAAGATTTTGATGGTTTCCTTTCTCACATTTAACCTCAATAATCAGACAACAAAATGTGATAGGTAACTTTTTGTAAGGTAACTACATCGATGAGATAACAAGGGGTCTGTACCCTTTCTTTAAAAAAAGGGGCTCTGCTTCCTTCAGGAAATGCAATGAGATTTGGAAGTCCATTTAAATCAACCAAAATTTTCCTCATCCAATTCTCTGGGTCTAATACACTTTTTTAAATTCTAAAAATCCTACTAATGCTCTGAATTCAATTTGCATTAAAATTTTCAAACCTACAGAGTTAAGTTTTGGGTATGGTTTTTGCCTATATTAGTTACCTCACCTTACCTTACTTTACCTTACCTTAACTTTATTTATTTATTTAGTTTTTGTTTAAATTTCAGTTAGCTAGCATACAGTGTAATATTACTTTCAGGTGTACTATACAATGTAGTGATTCAACACTTCCACATAATACCTGGTACTCATTTCAACAAGTGATCTTCTTAACCCTCATCACCTATTTAACCCATCTTCCTGCCCACCTCCCCTCTGGTAAATATCAGTCTCTCCTTTTTTGCCCCTTTGTTTATTTGTTTTGTTTCTTAAATTCCACAGATGAGTGAAATCATAAGGTATTTATCTTTTTCTCACTGACTTATTTCACTTAGCATAATACTCTCTAGTTCCATCCATGTCATTGCAAATGGCAGGATTTCATTCTTTTTTATAGCAGAGTAATATTATATATATATCACCTCTTCTTTTTTTTTAATCTTTTTCAAGTTTTTATTTAAATTCCGGTTCATTAACATACAGTGTAATATTAGTTTCAGGTGTAGAATTTAGTGATTCATCACTTAACACACAACACCCAGTACTCATTACCTCCTTAATATCAATCACCCATTTAGCCCACCTCCCTGCCCAGCTCCCCTCTAGTACCCTCCATTTGTTCTCTATAGTTAAGAGTCTGTTTTCTGGTTTGCCTCTCTTTTTTCCCCCCTGTTCATCTGTTCTGTTTCTTAAACTCTACATATGAGTATAATCATATACCACCTCTTACTTATCCTCATCAGTTGATAGACACTTGAACTGTTTCCATAATTTGGCTATTGTAGATGATGCTGTTATAAACACTGGGGTATTTGGTATCTTTTTGAATTAGTATTTTTGTGTTCTTTGGCTAAATGCCAAATAATGCTGGATCATAGGGTATAACTTTTTGATGAACTACCATATTGTTTTCCACAGTGGCTGTACCATTATGCATACGATTATATTGGTATGCATTGCACACCAACAGTACAAAAGGGTTCTTTTCCTCCACATCCTTGTCAACACTTGTTGTTTTCTGCATTTTTTATTTTAGCCGTTCTGAGAGGTGTGAAGTGATCTTATTGTAATTTTGATTTGCATTTCCATGATGATGAGTGATGTTGAGCCACTTTTCATATGTCTGTTGGACAGCTGAATGTCTTCTTTGGAGAAATGTCTGTTTGTGTCTTCTGCCTATTTTTTAATTGAATTATTTGTATTTCGGGTGTTGAGTTTTATATGTTCTTTATATCTTTTGGAAACTACCCTTTATCAGATACGTCTTTTACAAATATGTTTTCCCATTTGATAGGTTACCTTTAGATTTTGTTGATTGTTTCCTTTGCTCTGCAGAAGCATCTCACCTTGATGATGTCCCAATAGTTCATTTATGCTTTTGTTTCCCTTGCCTCAGGAAACATGTGTAGAAAGAAGTTGATACAGCCTATGTCAAAGAGGTTACTGCCTGTGTTCTCCTCTAAGATTTTTATGGTTTCAGGTCTCACATTTAGGTTTTAAATCCATTTTGAGTTTACTTTTGTATTTGGTGTAAGGAAATGGTCCAGGTTCATTCTTCTGCTTGTTGCTGTCCAGTTTTCCTACCGTCATTTATTGAAGAGACTTTCTTTTTCCCATTAGATATTCTTTTCTGCTTTGTCAATGATTAATTGACCATACAGTTGTAGTTTCATTTCTGGGTTTTCTGTTCTGTTCTATTTTTTGTGATCTTTGTGTCTATTTCTGTGCCAGTGCCATACTATTTTGATCACTACAGCTTTGTGATATAACTTGGAAGTTGGGAATTCTGATACCTGCAGCTTTGCTTTCCTTTTCAAGATTACTTTGACTATTCAGAGTCTTTTGTGGTTCCATGTAAATTTTAAGATTGTTTGCTTTAGCTCTGTGAAAAATGCTGTTGTATTTTGATAGGGATTTCAATTAGTGTGTAGATTCTTTGGGGTAGTATAGACATTTTAACAATATTTGTTCTCCATTCCATGGACATGGAATATTTTTCCATTTCTTTGTGTCATCTTCGATTTCTTTCATCAGTGTTTTATAGTTTTCAGAGTATGAATCTTTAATTTCTTTGGTTAGTTTTATTCCTAGGTATCTTATTATTGTTTTGGGTGCAATTGTAAGTGGGATTGATTTCATAATTTGTCTTTCTGTTGCTTCATTATTTGTGTATAGAAATGTAACAGATTTCTCTATGTTGACTTTATGTCTTGAGACTTTACTGAATTTGCTTATTAAAGTTCTAGCAGTTTTTTGGTGGAGTCTTGCGGGTTTTCTATAGAGTATCATGTCTTCTGCAAAAATAGTGAAAGTTTTACTTGTTCCTTGCTGATTTCGATGCCTTTTACTTAATTTTGTTGTCTGATTGCTTTGGGTAAGACTTTGGTACTATGTTAAATAACAGTGGTGAGAATGGACATATAAACTGCCAAAACTGAAACAGAAAGAAATAGAAAAACTGAACAGACTGATAAACAACAAAAAAATTAAATCAGTAATAAAAAACAAAACAAAAACAACCTCCCATCACAAAAGTCCTGGACCAGATGGCTTCACAGGTGAATTTTACCAAACTTTTAAAGAAAAGTTAATACCTATTCTTCTCAAGCTATTCCAAAAAATAGGAAAAAAAAAACAACCTTCCAAATTCATTCTATGAGGTCAGCATTACCCTAATCCCAATACAGACTCCATTAAAAAAGAGAACTATGGGTCAATATCCTTGATGAACACAGTTGGAAAAATTCTCAATGAAATATTAGCAAACTGAATCCAACAATACATTAAAAAAATTACCACAATCGAGTGGAATTTATTCCTGGGTTACAAGAGTAGTTCAGTATTCACAAATCAATGTGATACACCACATTAATGAAGGATAAGAATCATATAAAAAAAGAATCATATGATTATTTCAGTAGATGCAGAAAAAAGCATTTGACCAAGCACAGCATCCATTCATGACAAAAACTGTCAACAAAGGAGGTTTGTTTGTTTGTTTGTTTGTTTATTTATTTATTTATCTTAAAGATTTTATTTATTTATTTATTTGACAGAGAGGGAAATCACAAGTAGGCAGACAGGCAGGCAGAGAGAGAGGAGGAAGCAGGCTCCCTGTTGAGCAGAGCACCTGATGCAGGGCTTGATTCCAGGACCCTGACATCATGACCTGAGCCAAATGCAGAGGCTTAACCCACTGAGCCACTCAGGCACCCCAACAAAGGAGATTTAAAGGGAACAGACCTCAACATTATAAGGCCATAAATGAAAAACCCACAGCTAATATCATCCTCAATGGGAAATAGCTGAGAGCTTTTTCTCTAGGGTCGGGAATAAGACAGGTGTGTCCACTCTTCCCTTATTTTTTATAGATAAGAGACAAGAGGTTATTTTAGGGCAATCATTGGAACACTTCAGTTCTCTGCTTATAAATTGAACAGAAAATGTAAAGACTTAAACTTTTTTTTTCATTTTCTTTATGTTATCCTTCCAATGTAGCCAGAAGTAACTAGCCCATGCAGAGCACTCACAATCATCATGTATATTCTTTGTCTTACATTTTGTCTACATGATGTGTATGACTAACATCTCATTTTCTCCTGGAGATGAAGTCATCACTACCTTCAAACCCAGTAGGACAAATAATTACTCCAAGATTTCCATTTTTGAAGGACTGTTTCTTGGATCTACTCTTGGACAAAAAAAAAAAAAAAAATGCTACCTAAGTCAGAGCTCAATCAGGGAAATAGGCATTGATTTACGTATTTTAAGCAGAACGACTTAATATAAGGTCAGCTGCTTGCAGTGTTGTTGGAGAGGGTAGAGGAATAAATGTAAGTATTGGGGAGGCTGTCTAGAAATCATAAAACTACAAGAAGCTGATGGTGAAACTCTTGATTCGAAGCAGGACACTGACAGTGGACTTTGGATATTAAGAAGCTTCATGAAACTACTATCATCAATCCAGCAGTCCAGGATACCATTCTGGGGGAAGAATGGATTGTAACTCTTTCCTTTCTGTTTTTTGTGACTTTCTGTAATAGGTGGAGTCTGAAACAGAAACTTCTTGATGAGGATCTTAGGAAAATTGAGTTCCCAGCATGCAGCACCCATAGTACAGGGGAAATGATAAAAGGAGGGGGGGGGTTTACACTAAGCTCCAAAAGAAATAACCAACACATACCTTTCCAAGTCTGCCCAAGTCCAATCACTGTCATCTCATTTGTATACTTTTCTGTTGTAGCTTCTCAGCAGAACTTTCTCATAACCACTCATAACTTATCTTCGCAAAGCAGGCAGAGTAATATTTTTTAAATGTAAGCCAGAATCTCCATCTTTTCTCCTTATTTGGAACCCTCCAAATACCTTTTACTGCTAATTGGAATAAAATCTAAATTCTTACCTTGGCCTACAATCCCGTATTTTTCTGACTCTTGCTTGTGTCTCTGATCTTGAAACTAACCATCTTCTTCCTCACCAACTATACTTCTCACTCACCAAGGGTAGCTTCCTGATGTTTTTCAAACACACTGGTCTTGTTTCTACCTATTGCTTTGCACTGCTATTCCCTCAGGTTGGAATCACCTTTCCCCATATCTTCTTTTATTTGACTCTTGTTCATCATTTATATTTTTGATAGAAGATTAGAGGAGAAAAAGAATGATGAGGAAGAGGAGGAAGGAGAGAAGTCGGAAAGATAATTTTAAAACTGTGAAAAGAACAAAGAACATTATTAGACAATACAACAGAATATATGCATTTGCTTTCAGTGGCAAATAAACTCCAGAATTTGTAGATTGTTTGAGGGGTCTATAATCTAGTCCAGGGTTTCTCAAAACCAATTCCTCCGTGCTTCTTCTAGAAAAATATATTTTTGTTCCTTTATCCCTGCAGTTGAGACCCTAGCATCTGCATCTTTAATAAGTCACTGAGATGATTCTTACATGGGCAGCTGGCTATGTATTTTTTATATTTTACTTATTTGGAAGTTTTTATATATTTTTTGGGGCACTGGACTAGACTATACACCACTTTTTCTAAAAGAAAAAGATAACTCTAAGAAAAAAATGTCAGCTGATCACCAGGAATATCCTATGAGCATAATAAAATTGGCCATTATTAAGAAATTAAGCATATTTATATTAAGGCCCTTAATGGAAGAAAAATATCATCTAGATACAAATTCAATAAAGTATATACTATTTACAGACTTGGAAACTATTTAACATTCTGTAATTGCTTTAATGTTGGACAGTTTATGGCTTATTTTCTTCTTTTGATAGTGTTTCCATCTCATGTACAAAAACAAGAAATAACCACAACTTTAGATAAAAAGACATTGCAACTCCAGCAGGACTTTTTACAAGGCTCAAAGAAGTTGTAACTATAACCCAGAAATCAGGAGTCTCTTTAAGGTCTTAACCCTTCAGTAAAGAGTAGCTGTTAAGCTCTTATTCTCCACTACAGGATAAAAGCTCTAATGATCTTTTCTGAATTTTGTGATATACTCAGCCCTAAAAGGATGATGAGACTGATGGAGAAGGAAATAAATAATAGTCTGGGTACTAAGAATTCTAATCCCCTCCCTAAATATACCACTCTATAACCCATTTGTACCCTCTGGCCCTAGTGGGGCAAACTTTTCTTTAATTTCTAAATGAAATAATTTAAATTCCAATCACACTTTAGACTCTAAGAGATTCATATTCCTTTCAAATATTTCTGAGAATTCCCGGAGATTGTGCTTACATGTCCTCGTGGTTATTTCTTGTCTTTTGTGCCAAATTCCTGGTTTTGGCTGGCTTCTTCCTGATCATTTTGGCCATCTCTCTCCACCTCCACATATTCCTTTAGCCTTTGTGGTTGGCTTCACCTAAAATGTAATGTAGAGTTTATTCCCCCAATTGGGGGAAGAGATACCATTACTAAGTTAGTAGTTAACAAAACTGTATTAAAGATTTAGGCAAGGTTGAGGTTAAGAAAATTATAGCATAGAATAGAAAACTGCTCTTTCTAAATTTATTAATCACACATTGTCTCAGGGAATGTTTTATTAATAGCCATGTTTTTCATTTGGGATTGATCTATGCCTTTGTTGTTGAGACCTATTCTCTCTTTATAGTGTTTTTTTTCCTATTTATTCCTCTATACTTTCTACCCCTGACTGCTCCATCTCTTCTCCATCTTCTACAATCCCCATCCCCAGCAAAATCGTAAAATCAAAACAAAACAGCAAACCAATCCCCCCACCAAACACACACAAAATTCCTGCCTGGGTTAACCTGTTCAAAGCTAAAATTTATCTTAAAATAATCTCTCTACAGCAGCAAGAGCAAATATTAACTTTATTATGCAAAGCAGTTAATTATGTTTCTCTGTGTTTTCTCATTTAAACTCTGCCCTATGTCTTGCCTTTCACACTGAAACAAATATGTATCTTTTTTTCAAAGAAGCCATTTTCTAGCTAAGAGAATTTATGTAGGCTCCCACATATAGAAGAGTCTGCAATCTTTCTCGTTTAAAATAGCAATATTTCCTTATATCTACAGCTCTTTCTCTTAACTCATCATGTGTCAGGAGTGAGACAAAGAGACTGTTATAGAAAGGTGAGCACAGCATTTTCAATGATCCGGAGTTTGGATTCCTTCAACACATTTTCAGAACTCAGAAAAATTCTCACTACTGGTTACTCATTAGAATCACCTGGGGAGCTTTTAAGACATCCCAGTCTTCAGACCTCATGCCAGACTTACTAAGTCAGAATCTCTGGGGGTGGGACCCAGATATCAGTAGTTTTAAAAGCTTCCCCAGATGATTTCAGTGTACAGCCAAAGTTGAGAATGACTAGTCTAGAAAAAACTGGGATACTTAAAAGATTGGCTAGTTAGTGGCCAAGTGCCATTTTATCAACAATATGTTAAAAACTATAGTAACAGTAATTGGGCAAGATAAGGAAGTTAGATGAGATTTGCCCATCCATATTCTTTAGAAATCGTAGATGTTATTTCTGAAAGAATATCTGCTTATCTGTGTATTTTATAATATAAAAGGATAGGAATGAATCAAGGCCATACATTCAAAGATGGGTGCTGGAAGTTTGCTGGGAGTCAGGTGGGTAGTTGAACCATATCATCATTATCAAAGCATTTGAATAAATATCCTATTGTTTTCTTTCTTTGTTTTGTCCTTCCTTCCTTCCTTCCTTCCTTCTTTCCTTTTTTTACTTTGTTGTTGTTGAAGGATAAGTCAAAATTATTTGATTTTAGATAATTCTGAAAAAGCCTGTCTCTATTAATTTGCCATTTCCTTTGTTTTGTAATAGTATGGAAATAGAATTTTAGCACAGAAATGAACTTCTATGACAATATAATTCAACATTTTCACTTAATAGATGGATAAAGTAAATAGCTTTGCCCATATTAATACAAGTTAGAAATAGAGCTGGGATTAGAACCAGACTTGTTGGCTTAAGTATAATGTTCTATAACATGTGCATTCACTTTAAAATAACTTTTTCCTTTTCTCGGACAGTCAGTATAAATATCTGGTGAGTTTATATTGAAGTCCTCTAAAATGATCTCTTTCAACTCTGGCTTAATAATTTGCCATGATGATTTTTATATAGAATTAGAAAAAAGAGACTGTATGACAAGTTTTTTACCTCAGTACCTGGGCTGAGCAAGTACTTAGCAAATTTTTGGAAAGCAGAGTTATTTTCTGGTTTTATTATGAATATGTAATGAAAAATAATGTTAAAAAGGAAAAGGATGTATTGAATCTATTACTGTATGCAGTTTTCTTGTTGGTCAATATTTATTTCACTACTAATATGGTATCCATAGAAGCTTATGCTTAATATTCATAAATGGTAGAATCATTGATATCTAGGGAGATAGGCTTAGGACTAAAGGACAAGGTTTTTGTTGAGGGCTTTCTTGTGGCAGATAGAGAGTAGAATCACAAAAATTGTTTTTCAACTGGCCTGACTGATAAAAGAAGAAATAGGATGGTGAGAGACACTAGAGAGAAGGGTGAGGAGAAGATTGTGACAGTACAGTATAAAGATCAAAGTTCCATAATATGATTCTGGCTTAAAAGTATTTGAGTTTGAATAAAGTGTTTGTCACTTACTAGCTCTCCAACTCTGGGTAAATCGCTTACCCTTTCCATATCTTAGTTTCCTCCTTCTCTGCAAAATGGGAGTAAAATAACCCTTACTTTACAAGAGCTGATATGATGTTTAAATGAGTTTAAATATAAAAATCTCTACCATCTATCTATCATCATCATCATACTTACAACAGTTTAATAAGTTCTCAACTGACATTAGCTATTACTGTAGGGCAATGAATTTGTATCTGGATAGAATGATGCAGGATAGTTAATAATATGAGAAATGACCATGTTTTTATATAAAAACATGTATTTATATAAATAAAATTTCATAATATACGAAATAGAATATAATATGTATTGTATATTAAAGTTGAGATTTAAATGTGATGAAGTGCTGCTATTGATCATTTTGTGGAAGCCTGGTGTTCACATTGTAGGTGACATTTAAAATGACACTTGGGTTTCTAAATTCTGTCTGTGTCTTTCATTTTCTCCATTTCAAGATCTTTAGTTTGAGAGTGAAGAATATGTATGTGGAAATAAACCTTCTTATCTGCATATTATATATCCAAATAATCATATAGAATTAGATGTCAGGACCACTGGAGGTTTGTAGGAAATAACAGAAAAGAAGGATGACTGGTAGAATTATGTTTCTCAGTTTTGAATCACTCTAAATTATAAATCCCCAAGGGAATGATTCCTTGGAAACCCTTATCAGCAAGCTTCTTTGGGGTCACCTGTATCTATATGATTGAAAGAATAAGACAAAACTATCATTCCACTCAGAGAAAAACTGAGGATGTGCGTACTACTGGCAAAGAATTTAGCTGTGATTCTGTTACAACAGTTATCTCAAAGCTTCTCTTTCTATAACAGTGGGGATGTCGCCTAATACGAATCCTATATTATTCCTAACAGGCTTGAAAAACCACAATGTGGAAGCTGGGGATAAAGGAAAATAACTAAAAAATGCCGACTATAGTAGTGATAAATACTGAATCTATGCCGAGAAAAGCACAGTGAATATTATGGAAAATATTTCCCATAATTGCAAAGTAGGAAAATATTTTTCTCATTTTATGACTGTACTCCCACTGAAAATTAATATTTATTCTGATAAATGATGTGTGTGTGTGTGTCTGTGAGAGAGAGAGAGAGAGAAACAGAGACAGAGAATAAAGAACAATCCAATATCTTAATGGCTTGATTTCAAATTTTATCCCAATTTCTGCTAAAATGTGAACTTAACATAAAATTCTTCCCTGTCTTTCCTCTTTAAAAGATCTTTCCTATTGCTCCCTATTCTTCCTTCTTTTCTTTTACTTTTCTTCATATTTTTAGCACTTATTTATATATATATGTAATATATATGCATTTATTTTTAATATCTTTGACATTATTCCTGGAGCCATGTAACTTCATAAAATTGTCAGAAAAAAAATAGCTCATTTACTTTGAAACTGAAGCAACTAGCAGTTTTTTCTAAGTTTAAAGTGGCTGAACAGGTCAAGCATAATATGAATATATAGTACTTTGGAATGGTTTCATAATTCAGCACACCAATTAAAAGTATTGTAGGCCATAGTCATGTACTGAGGATTTTCATGATGTTTATCTCAGTTCTCTTATTTCCTTGGTTTCATTTATTCATTTAAAAAATAAGTAACTGTGTACTTATCATGGACTAGAAAATATGCCAAGCACTGTATTAGAACTGAAAACAAGATAATCATGGACTGCTCTTAAGTTGCTTACAACCTAGGATGGCGGAACGAGGTTAAATGTGATTATCCAAATAAGTTTCGTTGCAATTACAATCAGTACTCAGAAGAGGTAGAGAATTTTTTAAGTGTATGTAGGGAGATAAAATTTGTTTTGTGAGATCAGGGAGGTTTCTCTAAGAAAAATGGGGAAAAATAACTTGCGGTAGATATGAAGGTACTGAGCAGATGTTTATCATTGAATTTCCTAGTGTCTCAAGAATCATTCTATCCAGTTCTCATGGAAGTAGGGACAAAGAATGAGGGGATAAATTCAGGTGAATGAGTTGGAAGCTATTTACCGTTAGATCTTCATATCCCCTCCCATAAGAACAGAAGTATAGAAGTTAATAGTTTCTGGAGATTTAGACATCAAATCTCTATACTGGGAGACATAATGTATAGTTGCAAAGTTGAGATAGAGAGGATAGGAGTCTGTACTTAAAAAAAAAGTAATAAAACTAAAAAAAGTAGATATTGAAACTTTTAGTTCTTCAACTTGGGTTTAAGAAATCTCTTAGCCAGACTTCTATTAGCAAAATACTGAACTAGGGAAAGTGTCCCTGGAGATTCTGACATGACTCAGAAGAAACACCTAAGAATAACGACTGGTAGGTTCCCAAAGGTATGGTGCATTCAGATGTGTCTCTACAGAGCCCACATTGGCAAAGTCCTATCCACACTCTCAGAGACAATACCATTGATTTTTAATTTCCCACTATTAAATATGAGCCATCAGTTAAGGATTACCAGACAGGTTACCAGAAAAGGAAAACCTCTTCACTTGAAAAAGAAACTAAAATAAACAAATAATTAAAAGAATAATTTGGAGAGAAAATTATGCAGAGAAAATAAAACTTAATAAAAGCTATAATTACTCTACCAAAAAACTTCTAGAACTAATAAATGAATTTCATAAAGTCACAGGATATAAAATCAATATACAGAAATCTGTTGCATTTCTATACATTGATAATGAAGTAGCAGAAAGAGAAATTAAAAAAAAATCCCTTTTACATTTGTACCAAAATAATAACATACCAAGGTATGTTAAGGTATGAACTTAACCAAGGAAGTTAAAGACTTGTATCCTGAAAACTATTAAACATTGATGAAAGAGATTGAAGATGATTCAAACAAATGGAAAGATAATTCCATATTCATGGGTTAGAAGACAAATATTGTTAAAATGTCCATACTACCCAAATCTACAGATTTATTGCAATCTCTATCAGAATACCAAAAGCATTTTTCACAGAACTAGAACAAATGATCCTAGAATTTGTATGGGACCACAAAAGACCCTGAATAGGAAAACTGGAGGTATCACAATCCCAGATTTTGAAGGATACTACGTAACTGTAGTAGTTAAGACAGTATGGTAAGGGCACAAAACAGATACACTGACCAACACAACAGAATAGAATAGACCAACAACACAATAGAATCCAAAAATAGACCCATAATTATATGATCAATTAATCTTTGACAAAGCAGGAAAGAATAGCTGATGGGAAAAGGACAGTCTTTTCAACAAGTGGTGTTGAGAAAACTGGCCAGCAACATGCAAAAGAATGAAACTGGGCCATTTTCTTACACCATACATAAAAATAAACTCAAAATGGATTAAAGATCTAAATGTGAAACCTGAAACCCATCAAAATCCTAGAGGAGAACACAGATAGTAATTTCACTGACTTCAGCGCTGTCTCCAAAGGCAATGGAAGCAAAAGCAAAAATGAGCTATTGGGACTACATCAAAATAAAAAGCTTCTGCATAGTGAAGGAAGCAATCAACAAAACTAAAAGGCAACCTATGGGAAAAGATATTTGCAAATGACATATTTTTTAAAGGGTTAATATCTAAAATATATAAGGATCTAATACATATAACTCAAGACCCCAAAAGCAAATAATCCAATTAAAAATGTGCAGAGAATCTGCATAGACATTTTTCCAAAGGAGACATACAGATGGCTAACAGACATGTGAAGAGATGTTCAATATCACTCATTATCAGGGAAATGCAAATCAAAATCACAATCATTACTTCATACCTGTCAAAATGGCTAAAATAAAAAACATAAGAAACAATGTGTTGGCAAAGATGTGAAGAAAAAGGAACTCTTATGCACTGTTAGGAATGCAAACTGGTGCAGCTATGATGGAAAACAGTATGAAAGTTCCTCAAAAAAATAGAAATAGAATTACCATATGATGCAGTAATTTCACTGGGTATTTAGCCAAAGAATATGATAACACTAATTCGAAAGATCTATGCATCTATATATTTATTGTGGCACTATTTATAGTGGCCAAGATATAAAAGCAAATTGTGTCCATCAATAGATAAATGGATAAAGAAGGTGTGGTATATATGTACCATGGAATATGACTCATCCATAAAAAAGAATGAGGTGTTGCTATTTGCAACAACATGGATGGACCTAGAGGATGTAATGTTAAGTGAAGTAAATCATTCAGAGAAAGGCAAATACGATATGATTTCATTCATATGTGGAGTTTAAGAATTGAAACAAGCATTGAAAAAAAATAAAACAACAGACTCTTAAATATAGAGAAAAAACTGGTGATTGACAGAGAGGAGGAAGAGGGATGGGTGAAATAGGTGAAGGAAATTAAGAATACAGTTACCATGATGAGCATTGAGTAATGTATAGAATTATACATTGTATAGAATGTTTATAATTACTATATTGTACACCTAAAACTATTATAACACTGTGTGTTAATTATACTAGAATGAAAATAAAAATAAAAAGAGAAGAATGATTAAAAAGTAAACTTGAAAAATAAAAATAAGAGTTCTAAAAAATAAAAAATATAATTTAAACTTGAGAGATGAAAATATACATAAACATGAAACAAGAACAGGAACTATTTTTTTTTAAGATTTATTTTATTTTATTTATTTTACAGAGAGAGAGAGATCACAAGTAGGCAGAGAGACAGGCAGAGAGAGAGGTTGTGAAGCAGGCTCGCCGCCGAGCAGAGAGCCTAATATGGGGCTCGATCTCAGGACCCTAACATCATGACCTGAGCTGAAGGCAGAGGCTTTAACCCAGTGAGGCACCCAGGCACCCCAAGAACAGGATACTATTAAAGAATTACACAAATATTCAGAATACAGAAAAGCAAAAGAACTTGTGATAATAAAAGCATAGCAGAAACAAAAAACTCAACATTATATTTGAAAGATAATTTAGGGTATGTATTGCAGATAGTAAAGCAAAAATACAAAGTGAGTTATATTTCACGTAGTGAAGCAAAAAATAAGAATAATGTAATGTAATAAAATTAGAAGATAAGCTCATGAAGGCTAGTATCTGAATTATTGATATTCCAGATAGAAAGAAGTGGGAAAATAAAGGAAGAAAATCATAAATGGAAAAATTTAAGGGTTCCTAAGAAGAACATAAAATAAGAAAATAAATTTTCTTATTTTTAAATTTAAATTTAAATATTAAAAACAAGAAAATAAATTTTTATTTTTTATTTTTTTAAAGAACGTAAATTTTTATATTGCAGATTCCACTAGTTGCTTCCAAAGTACCCCATCATGAAATTTCAGAAAGACAAAATTAAGAACCTACAAACTTCCACAGAGAATAGAAAACAAAAACTAGACAATAACAAAACCAAAAGAGTGAAAAAAGGTATGTATATATAACACTGGCATCAAAATAGAGTTCTCACAACAACCCTGGATATTTAGTGGACAATGGTACAATGCTTTCAACTCTGAAGGACAACCATTTTCTATCTATGATACTATAGTCTGCAAATTCCTAGAGTAAAACAAAACATATTGAGAGACATGAAAGATGCAGAAACTTACTTTCTAGTCAGGATTTCTAAGGAGGCTACTACAGATGGTGCTCTATTAAAACAAAGGAATGAACCAAGTCATAGAAAGCCATAGAAGAGAAAAAACAGAAGACATAGAAGGAAGGTGAAAAGAATTCCCAAGGGGATTTTGAAAGGAGATGAAACCAGGCATGGAAACCCACCAATCAGACCAGAGCAAGTCAATAGGCTATGATAAATGCTCCAAAAAATGGAAATGGAAAGAATATCTGATACACTGAACAACTTCAGATATAGATAACAACTGGCAAAAAGTTTAGAATAAATAGAAAAGTAAGCAAGTATTGATAAATACCCACCTAGACAATTATAAAGTCCAGGAAATGTAAAATGTTATGCAAGAAATTAATATTTCACTTTGAATCAAGAAGTGACAGCATTTTTATATTGTAGAGTTCTAGAGGTAAATGCCAAAAGAATTAGCTAATAGAATTAAAAATGATTGGAGATGGGAAATGAGGAGGAAGATGCCAGGATCCCGTGTGTGTGTGTGTGTGTGTGTGTGTGTGTGTGTGTGTGTGTGTGTTTGTGTGTGTGTGTGTGTGTTTGCTACAAGCCTTATATATAGAACTTTTTGGCTATTTGATTCATGTAGAATTTATGCATGCATATATAATTTTGAGAGAAATAAAAACAACAACAGTTTGTTGCTATTGAAATAGCAACTATTTAGCTATTGAAATAACCCAAGCAAGAGATCCTGATGGCTTCGACTAGGGTAGTGATAGTAGATAGTAGATAGTTACCACTCTTAGATGTAAGAGTGGATGGATTTGATAAGGAAAATGAGGAATATTGAATTGTCAGGTTTAGCTTTTATGTTTTTTCATGAACAGCAGTGTGATAAACATCACCAGGAGGAAAAGAGCAAAAAGAAGCATACATTTTTTCATAAAACCCTAGCTGGAGGTGACATGACCATCTTGAGTAATGACTCAGTATAAGGGTCTGAAACTCAAAGGAAAAATCTAGGCTGGAGATAAAAACCAGGAGTCCTGGGCACTGATGTAACTCATTAATTATGCTTTTAGCATCTGGAATGGTCCACATGTAGTCAAACACCAGAAAAAACAGCAAATAAAGAACAGTTTTTCCATTAGCAGTTCGTGAACACATATGGTCTCTCTTCATTTTCTCCTCTCCTCTCACATTTCACCTGGTCTTTCTAAACTTCTGGCCTCTTCTCCAGGGTCTGGTTGTCTGTGGTCCTTGAAATAAAAAAATAAAAAAAGAGGTGAATACTGGCAACAATATCATAATGGTATAATCTTGTTGTCTTATCTATAAGAGAACATTTAGGTCTTTGTGTTTCTTCAGCCTCACACATTATGGATCTAATAAATTCTCTTGTCTCTTTTACTCAATTTTACTACACTCTCTTTCCACCAAAATGTTTTCAGGATGGAATGGTAGGGACTGTCCTTCCATGTTAAAATGAAACTGAACGCTGAAAGTTAACTGGAGATAAGAATTTACAATGAGAACAAAAGAGGGCATAAAAACAAGTCCTGAATAACTCTAACATTTAAATGTTCCACAGAGGAGAAGCAGAAAAATTGTGATACGGTGGCCAAAGGAAGAAAAGAGAAAAGCCAGAAGGATTTAGAGTCACTGAAGCCAAGGTAAGAGAGTTTCTAGGAAGGAGAACTAACTATGTGAAAAGTTCATGGATGTTACTTTTTTTTCCCGCAAATATGTTTATTTTATTTTTTCTTTGTTACAAGATTAATTGTTTATGCACCACATCCAGTGCTCAATGCAATACATGCCCTCCTTAATACTCACCACCAGGCTCACCCAACCCCCCATCCTCTCCACTCCAAAACCCTCAGTTTGTTGCTCAGAGTCCGCAGTCTCTCATGTTTCATTGCCCCTTCCGATTTCCCCCCATTCACCCTTCCCTTCCTTCTCACAATGCCTTCCATGTTTTTCCTTATGCTCCACATGTAAGTGAGACCATAAGATAACTGACTCTCTCCGCTTGACTCATTTCATTCCGCATAATCTCTTCCAGTACTGTCTATGTTGATACAAAAGTTGGATATTCATCCTTTCTGATGAGGCATAATACTCCATTGTATATATGTACCATATCTTCTTTATCCATTCATCTGTTGAAGGGTATTTTGGTTCTTTCCACAGTTTGGCAATTGTGGCCATTGCTGCTATGAACATTGGGGTACATGTGGCCCTTCTTTGTACTGCATCTGCTTCTTTGCGGTAAGTACCCAGTAGTGCAATTGCAGGGTCATAGGGTAGCTC
>CM053603.1:151983358-152005384 GCA_028646535.1 Procyon lotor
TTTACTGTCTTGTTGATTTTGGCCATTCTAACTGGTGTAAGGTGGTATCTCAGTGTGGTTTTGATTTGAATCTCCCTGATGGCTAAAGATGATGAACATTTTTTCGTGTGTCTGTTAGCCATTTGCATGTCTTTTTTGGAGAAGTGTCTGTTCATGTCCTCTGCCCATTTTTTGATGTGATTATTGGTTTTGTGAGTGTTGAGTTTGAGAAGTTCTTTATAGATCTTAGATATCAGACCTTTGTCTGTAGTGTCATTTGCGAATATCTTCTTCCATTCTGTGGGTTGCTTGTTTGTTTTGTTGGCTGTTTCCTTTGCTGTGCAGAAGCTTTTTATCTTGATGAAGTTCCAAAAGTTCATTTTCACTTTTGTTTCCTTTGCCTTTGGAGACATGTCCTGAAAGAAGTTGCTGTGGATGATGTCGAAGAGGTCACTGCCTATGTTCTTCTCTAGGGTTTTGATAGCCTCCTGCCTCATGAATGTTACTTTTAAAGTGAGTCACTGGGAAGGTCCATTAGATTTGACAAAATTGTGGTTAACTGGTGATTTTTTAGCATAAATTTGGTGGAGTGATAGAAACATTGGTGAGATTGAAAAGTTGTTTGGAAGGAAACTGTGACTTTTCAATTTATCTTGAGACATTTTAAAGTTTTGAAAAATATTTAGTTGAACCTTAGTATATCCAGGGGTCATGGTGAATATTTGGCTTAAAATAAGAAATGATAACACTTTCATCTAAAATTTTTTTCCCTTTTGAAATTAAAGATACCTAGTTTTATCTAGTTAAAGATAACTAGATACCTAGTTTTTACTGTGCCTTCATTTTAAATATACAAACATTCACATATGGAAATATGACGGCTAATAACCTGAATGAATTGCTTATAAAAAACAAAAAGCTCAATTTAAAAGAATTTAACCAAAAAAGTTTGCTTCATTTGCATTTTGCTAGTGAAATATCTTCTTTGCTGGATGCCATTGAATGTAGCACAGTAAATACAAATTTGACTTAAAAGTGATAGAGTAATGTATTTTAATATAATAGAAAAATGCCTTACTATTTTTTAAATTTTTTCTAGAGATTTTATTTATTTATTTGACAGAGAGAGATCACAAGTAGCCAGAGAGGCAGGCAGAGAGAGAGAGAGAAGGGGAAGCAGGCTCCCCACTGAGCAGAGAGCCTGATGCGGGGCTTGATCCCAGGACCCTGAGATCATGACCTGAGCTGAAGGCAGAGGCTTTACCCACCAAGCCACCCAGGCACCCCCCAAAATACCTTACTATTAATTAATACTTTATGCAAGACTCTTTGCCTTTAATTATCTAACTTTGTGTAATAACCCAATAAATGGAAAATTATATGTATTTACAAGTGGAATTAGAAGAAAATTAAATGAAATTGTTTTTGCATTTTGAAAGACCAATGCATAACACTTTGACTTGTAAGCCAGCAATGGCAGAACCCATTCCTATTAGGGTCTGGAAGCATTCAGGTCACGTTGCTTTCAGGATCATTTGAGATCCTTCTATTTGAATAGTCTTGGCTTGTGTTAAAAGTCTTTATTCTTGCTTTGTGTACATTAGAGGGATGCTTAGCAACCTTGTGGTTGTAATATTTTTGAAACTCTTGGGTCACTTTCAGTGAATATCAATTCAAACAACATTGGTCTTGAAAAGGTTGATTTACAGCTTTGCATTTAGAGTAAGAACAACACATGTCTTCCTGGCTCAGGGAAGTCATCTTAATCTCTTCTGTCTCTGTTTTTCCTACCATATCTCCTCCTGCACTACCTATCTAGAATCCTGGAGCAAAGAGTCCTTGAATATTGTACCCTTCTCAATGGTCGGAAGGAGCCCTGCACACTATTTTATTTGGAGCATCCCTGAAGACTTTTTTTTTTTATTTAAAGATTTTATTTATTTGACAGAGAGAAACACAGCGAGAGAGGGAACACAAGCAGAGGGAATGGTAGCAGGATAAGCAGGCTTCCTGCTGAGCAGGGAACCTGATGAGGGGCTTGATCCCAGGACCCTGGGATCAAGACCTGAGCCAAAGGCAGATGATTAAGGACTGAGCCACCCAGGTGCCCCTCCCTGCAGACTTTTTATCTAGTCCTTTCAGCTGATTCAGAGAGGTCAAAGAGCCAATCTTTTATTCAGGGTCCTTACTCAACCACTGCTAACTCAGGCTTTACCACCATAGCATGTAGCAATCAGAAAGACTTGGAAAAAAAAGAGAGATACTGCCAAAATTGTGTTTGACTCACTCAGAAACTGGAGTGTGAGTAATTTTCTACTCACAGCATGTTTGGAAAAAAAAAGTGCTAACCATATTAAACCAGCTAAAACCAGCATCCAGAAACCTCTAGATCTCTATTTAAACCCAGCTAAGGGGAAGGAATGGGGTAGTAGAGTAGAAGCAGCAGCAATGAGATTTGTCATGACTTTTGTGTGATCCTGGACAAATCACCGTTCTGTTACAAGGTTCCCTAATCAATAAAATGAGAAGGTTCTATTAAATGACTCCAAAGGATCCACTTAGCTCTTATATTCAAATATTCATTTCTACCCTCTGGACAAGCCTTAGAGTTGAACTCTGAATATCTACTTGTTGAGAATATTACTCATAATAATTTTAATGACTCATTGATATGGGTCTAAAGAATAGATTTTCAGAAACAGCTCTCCGTGGTGTTTCAATACAGCACCATGCTCATGACTCAATATTTCTTGAATGTTTGCACGGATAGGCAGAAAGACAGAATAACTTGTTTTACCTTCTGGAATGTAATAGTTTCAATTACTTGCCGCATATCTCATGCTTTTAAAAAGTGAGCGACATTTACTTCCCTTCCCCAAATGCCATTTACTTTTCTGTCAAATATCATTGAATTTTAATAGTAGAAAGTAAAGAAAGAGCCTTTTTTCTTTTTAAATGTTAAGGTTTTAGGATTAAACAGCAAATAAATGATTAAGTAAAAAATATTTTAAAAAGCTTTTTAAAGTACCTATGTGAAACAAAAGAAAATTTTTTTATGAAACACAAGATGGGTGGATTTCTTATTTGCATTATGCTGCTTTGTAAGACAGAATAACTTCTCTATGAGTCTTCTCAATGGGGCTATAGTAAAAATGTGTACAATGTGATTTTTTAAAAAAGAAAAGTCTAAATGCATGTGATTGGTTCATGAAATTTACTCAGATATGTGTGTGTGCAGCCTACACATTAGTGAAATATTCTTTTTTTAGGCATTTTAAAAGATGATAGGCTGATAATCTCCCATTTGCCGCAATACAGATGGACCTTGAGCACATCATGTTGAAAGATAAGTTAAAGAAAAACAAGTACTGTATGACATCACTTATATGTGGAATCTAAAAGAGTTGAAACTGTAAAAAGCAGAGTAAAGCTGTGCCTACCAGGGGATGTGGGAGGGGATAAGAGTGATGGTGTTTAAGGGTACAAACTTATAACAAGTAGTAAATAAGCCATAGAGCCCTAACGCACAGTATAATAAATTTAGACAAGAATATTGTCCTATAATTATATAATGTTATAAATATTGCTTCATTAGCAATCATATTACAATATATAAATGCATCAAAGCAACATGTTGTACATCTTAAATTCACCCAGTGTTAAATGTCAAAAGTGTTCAATGAAAAACGATGATGGGTTGTAGCTATTGAAATACGTTACAGTTTCTTCATAATGTTCTCTGGTGAAAAGCTGTTGTCTTGAGAGCTCTCCTGCTGTGTTGTTAATAATAGTAGGATCTCAAATGGAACTATTACCTCCACTCTATAAATCACAGTTGTTTTTAATCAAAGAACACTAAAATGAGCTAGTTGCCACTGAAGGATTATTCAAGTTAAAAGGATCTACTCTAAGCAGTCAGATTTAGGTAGATACACACATTGCTTTTTTTTTTTCTTTAGGCAAAGATTTGATTCATTAATCATATTGGGAAAAGCAGTTCCATTAGCAAAGATAAAAGAGAATGATTCTACTTGTATAGAAGGAGGAGAAGACACAATCTTGAGTGAAATATAGGTCCCATCACTGGACTTATACTAAGGGCATCTGCTTTATGAAGTTCAATTCTGCTGCCCAGAGCCCTGGGAACATGCAAAAGGAAAAGAGTTCTGGGGAGGGAGATATTATGATCTAATTACCAATTCTACCTTTGAATATTTCCAGTACTTTCAACTACTTGACTTTTTTTAATCATAAAATATTTCACAAACTTTTGTGGCTAATAATTGTGTATTTAGTAAACACATAAGGCCAAAAATATATCATGACTTCAGAAACCTTGAAGAAGCTGCCTTGAATCAAAACATTATTTATGTACTGAGTTATTATAAATATGTATGAGACATATGTATGAGACATAGTTTGTTCCTGGTACACTTATGGATTTATACATGTAAGTGAGGCATAGCCCTCAGATTTCCGAAGCCTATAGTTCTCATACTTTCTGCAGTGCAATAGACAGAATGGATAAGATTTCTATTTGACATATGGCATGGCGTATTAGACATAAGAAATTGTACCAGAGTTGTTTTAGGTGAATCATTCTTAGAGAAGTTAATGATTATGTCAATAACGCAGCTATTTAAAGATTTCACCAATACTGTGGGTTGTGCTTCTGGCTTAGTAACTATAACACCACCTCTTTCCTCTGGCTAAAGAAAGCCTTTAATACTGCAGCCTATGAAACATGTTTTGTAGCCACTCTTGAATGTGCTATAATTTTTAAGTGCTAATCATTCATTTGTCCTTTTCTATTTTTGAATAGTGACTCAAAATCTATCTCACAATTGTAGCTATGTCCCACTTGAAATCCACTAATAGCTAATAACTTTGCATTTGAATCATACATTTGCATGCACGGGGCCTAGGCCAGGCGCTGCGCCCAAATTTCCTATGAATCTCATGAAATTCTGTTAAGCAAAATATAAATATAACTCTTCTCTATATGACCACATTGATAAAATTACAGTATTCAGCCAGACTTAAAGGTATAGTTACATCTGATTGACCTAACTCAAAAATGCTGGCATGAACTGCCTTAGGAAAAGACATATGCCTATGTAGCAGTAGGTCAATTCTCAGCATGCTGCTATAATTACATGCTTTGGTGTGTGTGCTTAATGACAAATGGCATGAAAGCCAGAACTGCCTTACAGAACACAAGGCTACTGGGTTAAAGATACACACTTTCCTAGGTGCGAAAGCCTCGATCAGTTTTAGAAGATGATACCTTTCTAAAAGATGTTCTCATGAACCAAATCACTATTTCCTCTCTTAAGATAGTCTTTATTTATTGAAAACATTTACTATTAAGTTCATGAAGTTTAAGTCTCAGGTCCCTTTTGTTGCACACCAACCCCAAATCCTGTACCTAATTTTTATTCATAATTGTGCATTATTTTTCTAAGAAGAGAATTTGAGATCTCACAAAACCTGAGTCAGCCCCCATTCATGCAGTTTATTCTGGCGGCCCTTCCAAAGGCCTGGCATTTACAGAGCCCGAAACCTTCAAAGAGAGCCAAAGTTGTCACAGTGAATTTCAGGTATATGCCAATGAAGAGCAAAAATCTTTCCAGAAGTATTTCTGCACTGATACAATGATACCTCCATGGAGTGAATTTACGTGGAGGTCCTCTGAATTTTTCTCTCTTGTTCTCTGTGGCATGGCAAGGTGTTCTTTTATTTGTGAAAAAAATTTAAAATAATAATAACAGCAAGAATAGTTAGCTATTATTGAACACTTAGTAAATCCTTTGCAAAACCATGGCTTCCACTATCAAATTTAAGTAAACTTGCTAAAGAAGTTTCCAGAATATTAGATATGAATCAGAAAGTAAAGATAATTCAGGCTTTGGACGTAGCTTTTGGGTTCAGGAAATTTAAGAGCAATTTATTTGTTTTAAGTTCCTACAAAATATAGTCAGTATTTTGAGCTCAATTAAAAAAAAAATCCCTTTAAGTATGTAATAAAATCTCCTTTTATCACCTTGATTTACCGTATTTCAGGATACAACAAGACCAAAGAATCACAGACTCTTCCAACTGGAAGTCATCTTGGATTACAAATTTGATTCTCTCATCTATTTTCTAAAGATCCTCTTTACCATTTTAACAGAGAGCATTTAGCTTCAGTTTTGTTGTTTATAAACATCTCCAGTTTTCAGCCATGTCTGTCTCTTTATAGCAAGCATCAGCAAACTATAGTCTTTGGGCCAAATTCTGCTCTGTGTGGTTTGTTTTCCTGTAACCCACAAGCTAAAAATAGATATTACTTTTGTTTTAACTAATTATTATTATTTTTAATTTTAAACTTTTTATTGATAATGGCAGTAAGTTTTGTATTTAATGATTTTTAATTTAGGATAACTGTCTTTCTAGGGTTTTTTTTCTTTTTTTCACAGTAACTAGAATTGAATAAAGATTTTTAAGAATTTACTCTTAAACCTAGAATGGATTATTTCATTAAAATAGAAATTACCACATATAATTTTAAGTTTTCAGTGAATGTGATTATTTCCTTGATGTTGAAGAATTATCCTTACATACTAAGCACTCATTTCCCACCTTCAACCTCATCTTCCTTCTAGCATAATTAATTTTTTTTTCATTGAAGTATAGTTGACACTCAATATTATATTAGTTTCAGGTGTACAACATAGTGATTCAACAATTATAAATATTACAAAATGCCCACCATGGTAAATGTAGTTACCATCTATTACCATACAATGGTATTACAGTTTTATTAACTATAGTCTATAAATTTTTGCTCCATGACTTATTTATTTTATAGCTGGAAGTTTGTATTGCTCAGTTCCCTTCACCTATTTTTCCAACCCTCTCTGTACCTCCCCTCACCCCCTCCATCTGGCAACAACCAGTTTCTTCTTTATGAGTCTGTTTCTGTTTCGTTGTTGTTATTTATTTTTTTTATTCCACATGTAAATGAAATTATATGGTATTTGTTTTTCTCTGACCTATTTCACTTGGCATGGTACTCTCTAGTTCATTCATGTTGTCACGAAAGGCAAGATTTCATTCTTTTTTATGGCTGAGTAATATTCCATTGTTTATACATACCACATAATCTTTATCCGTTTATCTATTGATGGACACAATTTGCTTTTATATCTTGGCTATTGTAAATAATGCTGCAATAAACATGGGGGAACATATGTTTGTCCAAATTAGTGTATTCATCTTCTCTTTGTAAATAGTTAGAAGTGGAATTGCTAGGTCATATGATATTTCTATTTTTAACTTTTTGAGGAATCTACATACTGTTTTCTATAATGACTGCACCAATTTACATTCCCACCAACAATGCATAAGAGTTCTCTTCTCCACATTCTTGCTAATACTTGTTATTTTTTCTTTCTTTTTTTTTTTTAAGATTTTATTTATTTATTTGACAGAGAGAGAGAGAGAGAGAGATCACAAGTAGGCAGAGAGACAGGCGGGGGTCAGGAGGTAGGGAAGCAGGCTCCCTGCACAGCAAAGAGTTCAATGTGGGGCTCGATCCTAGGACCCTGAGATCATGACCTGGACCGAAGGCAGAGGTTTAAACCACTGAGCCACCCAGGCACCCCTATTTCTTTTCTTTTTGATACTAGCCATTTTGATTCAGTGACGGCCGAGTGGGGCCCAGACCAGCCTGCCCCGAGCTGTGGCTAGAAGCCCTGGGTTTAGGGTGGCCTGTGGGTGGTGTGTTCTTTTTTTTTTTTTTTTTTTTACTGTGTTTTGAAAATAATCTTTTCACTGAGATAGCCACATCAGGATCTCTGTTTGCAATAAACTACAAACATTTTTTTATTCAGGTATTCCATTTATTTAGAATGGCCTTCACCAAATTAGAGGTATTCTTTACCTATGCCTATAATTGAATATAGTCAAGGTCCACCATAAAGAGGAAAAGTGCTTATATACGTTAGTCACACTCTAAAAATGTAAATCATGAGTCTAACCTAATTTACAAACCAAAACGAAACCCCACAATTGCAACTATATAATTTCCAAATGTATTTCTGTTAGAATTGCTCAGGAATTATGTAAAAGAGTTAGCAAATGCATTAGAGTCAGAAGTTTCGTAAGTTATAGCAGTTTCAGTCCACTGTGTGAAGTTAGCACCCCACATTGTGGAAAATAGTAGGTGCTGTTGAATGCTGTTCAACAGTAGGTGCTGTTCAATAGCCATTCACTGTATGAAGTGGTTTTGATTTCCCTTATGATTAGTGATGTTGAGCATCTTTTCATGTGCCTGTTAGCCTTCTGAATATCTTCTTTAGAAATATGTCTATTCAGGTCCTCTGCCCATTTTTAAATCAAACGATTCTTTCTTTTAGTGTTAAGTTGTATGAGTTCTTTATATAGTTTAGATAATTAACCCTTTTTTGAATATGTCACTTGCAAATATCCTCTACCATTCAGAAGGTTGTCTTCTTATTTTATTGATGGTTCCTTTCTTTATGCAGAAAGCGTTTTATTTTGATGTAGTCCCAATTGTTTATTTTTGCTTTCCAAATGTATTTCTGTTAGAATTGAATATAGAATATAGAATTGAAATAGAATCTATTTTGTTTTCCTTGCCTGAGGAGACATTCCTGCAAAAATGTTGCTATGGCTGATATCTATGAGTTTATTGCCTATGTTTTCTTTTAAGAATTTCATGGTTTCAGGGCTTACTTTTAGGTTTTTAACACATTGTCAGTTTATCTATTTATTTATTTATTTGCATGGTATAAGAATCTGGTGTAGTTTTCCTAGCACCATTTATTGATGATACTGTCTCTACCTTATTGTATATTCTCTCCTCCTTTGTTGTAGATTACTTGACCTTATAAATGTGACTTTATTTCTGAACTCCCTTTTCTGTTCCATTGATTTATAGGTCTATTTTTGTGCCAGTGCCATATTGTTTTGAATACTATAGCTTTGTAGTATAGTTTGAAATATGGGACTGTGATACCCTGCTTTGTTATTCTTTCTCAAGATTGCTTTGGCTATACAGGGTTTTTTTGTGGTTCCACACAAATTCTGGGATTTTTTTTTTTTGTTCTGGCTCTATGAGAAAATACTATCAGTATTTTGATAGAGATTGCACTGAATCTGTAGATTGCTTTGGGTAGTATGAACAATTTAACAATAGTCATTCTTCCAATCCATGAACATGGTATATCTTTCCATTTATTTATGTCATCTTCAATTTCTTTCATCACCATCTTATAGTTTTTAGAGTACCAACCACATTCTTAAATGATTGAGAAAAATCAAAGGAAGAATAATATTTAATGACACATGGCAATTATACAAAATTCAGATTTATGTGTCTATAAGTAAAGTTTTATTGGGACACAGCCATGTTCATCATATTTATTTACTATGACTGCTTTCATGAAACAAGGCAGAGATGAGTAGTTGTAACAGATAACTTATGGATCACAAAGCTTAAAATATTTACAGTCTAGCCTTTTATAGAAAAAAAAAAGCCCTGATTTTTAGGAACCACAAAAAATAAATTTGATTTCTTTTAATTTCAGACTCTTTGCCCTGCTCTCTTTCTTTAAAAATTGGGGGATATCTTTATTTTGCTTTCACATTTTCTTCTTAATGAGTTAATTATAGATTCACCTGAAATTGTATGAAAATATTGTGAGATATCCTTTTTATATACAGTTTTCCCCAATGATAATGTTTTGCAAAACTATAGTGTAATATTACAATCAAATATTGGCAGTTGTAACCATCTCTTGATTTTATTTAGATTTCCTCAATTTTATTTGTTCTCATTATGCATGTGTAAGTTCTACACAATTTTTTTCACTCATGTATGTTGCAGCATAGTCAGGATACTGAAGAGATTCTTATCTTTTATTCTTACTCTTTCATACTTTTATTCAATCTTACATGGCATAGTTTGAAATTTCTGTCCATCTTTGCTAATTTCTGATAGCTTTGGAGTTTATCAGTATCCCCTTTAAAGTATCTATGTTACATACAAAGAGCTGCAATTTTCAAAAGAATTTAGAAAATATTACTGATGAAGATGAAGTTTAAAGCAAGATAGGAAATACATACCTTTGACAAATGTCAGAAACTATTATGATATTCCTTAGGAAACACCAATTGTGATGTGCCTAAGCACAGTTGAAAATAACACAATAGTCAAAATGCAATAGCCAAATTTAAATACGCATCAAATGCAGTCAAAGAATCCAAACAATCCAAATCAATAATAAAGTAGAGAGGAATTATAAAAGTATCCAAAATTTAGAAAGAATAGCAAATGGAGGGGAGGGAGAGAAGGAAGGAAGGAATCAAGGAAGGAAGGGAGGGAAGGAAGAAGAAAAGAAGGAAGAAAGGAAAGGATCATGTATTACTAGATATGAAGGACAGAGAATATAATCCAACATATAAATAATTGTTTCTAAAGAATAAGCCAGGGCAGTCTTTTTCATTTGTATATTGAGATTTTCCATACTTCCTAGTAAAAAAAAAAAAAAGAATAAGCCAGGGCAAATAAAACATAAGCAACCAAAGTATTATATGGAATGAAACTTCTCTATGATGAATAAAAGCATGTATCTAGATGCTCAGTCATAAGCATCCAACTTTTGGTTTCAGCTTAGGTCATGATCTTATGCATAATATGACAGAACCTTGTGTTGGGCTCTGCCCTCTGCCTCTCTCTCCACTCTTGCATGAATGTGTGTGTGTGCTCTCTCTTTCTGTCTCTCTGTCAAATAAATAAATAAATAAATAAATAAATAAATTTTAAAAGCATGTATCTAGAGATTAAAAATATCCATATTAATATGTCCCAAGTAACATTAATAATAACATAATAATAGTAAGAAGAGGCCTATACTTAGATATATACTAGTAACACTTTCAATCTTCATGGCATACATAGAATTCCAAAAATTTCTTGGCAGGAAAAATAAGTAACTAAAAAAGAACCTCAGAAATTTAAGGGAAATATGTTTTAACCTGATAATTATAAATTGATATAGCCATTTACTTACAAATGCAAAAATAATTAATTTTCAGATAATCACAAGTTCAGAAAACCACATGTATTTTCTGACAGAAAAAAAATTATGTATCTGCACTGAGCAGTAATTCAAAATATAGAGAAATAATAGAATAGTATAAAATTATGTGATGAAAGGGCTCTGTGAAGCAAACCCATGTTACTTTGTTTTCCTTGATTAATTATTTTTGTTTCAGTGGACTAAACCAACAGTTGTTATCTTTACTAGAGCTACATCTTAAATTAGTAAAAAAATGATCATGCTCTATAGGATTTAAAAAATATACCCTAAACATTTTCTAGCATCTCATTTCTTGAGCCTTTTTTTTTTTACTTTTAATTAACCACAGTCTTAGTACTCTCGATAAATATTTTTTCTAATTTATCATTCACTTCAACTCTGTAACATTGAATCTTTAAAACTTTTTAAGTAGTTGTAGACTTACAAAAACTTGCAAAAATAGTAGAGTTCCTTCATATTCCTCATCTCCCTTCCATTAATAATCACACCTCACATAACCATGGTACAAGTACAATGATCAAATTCAGGAAATTGGTATCCCTATGATACTATTAACTAAAATACAGACATTCAGTTTCAGCAGTTCTCCCACTGTCTTTTTGTCTGTTCTAAGATTGGATCCAAGCTTTTACATTGTATTTATTGTTATTTAATTTATTCTTAGTTACAGTTAGAACGATTCCTCAGGGGTTTTTTTTGTTTTTTTTTTTCCGATCATTCAGGATCTTGGCACTTCAGAAGAGTACTGATTAGGTATTGTTTTTAATTCCAACAGGTAGTTCTCTGAGGTCAACTGGAATGACCTCAGAAAATAGGTGTCTTATTTTGAAAAATATGAAAGCAAGACCCATCTAGGGGACAAAATATTGTATCATACAATAACCAAATGCTACTTTATCTTTCTGTATAGATATAGATGTAGATGCAGATATAGATATACAGATATAGGTCTAGATATATAGGTATATACATATGTAATGTAAAATGTGAGCCAATCAAATGTTTTCTTCTTGAATTATTTGCCAGAATAAAAATTGCAAAAACCAATTTTATAATCCAATATTAACTATCTTATGAAACCAAGCACACATCTAGAAAACTTTAAAGATTGTTTTGAAAATACTAATCTCAACTGTTATGAAAATTTAGATCTATCATTTACTTATCTGTCTGTATTCCTAATGTTTTCCAGAAAATGGACTTTCACAATTTTGGAAATTACATGAGTAAGGTCCTAGTATGTATGTGTATTTTTTTTTTTAAGATTTTATTTATTTGACCGAGAGAAACAGAGCGAGAGAGGGAACTCAAGCAGAGGGAATGGTAGCAGGAGAAGCAGGTTTCCTGCCAAGCAGGGAGCCCAATGCGGGGCTTGATCCTAGGACCCTGGGATCATGACCTGAGCTGAAGGCAGATGCTTAACGACTGAGCCACTCAGGCGCCCCTGTATGTGTATTTTGATAACTTTGTATCACTCTGTGGCAAATATAATCTCTGCCTGTTGGTCAGTTTCAAACAATGAAGGGAAACTACCAGGAATAAATCAGGCTGTTTTTGTTACAAGTAACTAGTCTTTTTAATGAATGGAATTTACTTGTAATTTATTCTGTAAAAGGATTTGAATTCTTCTCTTAAAGGTGGCAAACAGAGCAATTTTTTTTTTTTTAAGATTTTATTTATTTGACAGAGAGAAACACAGTGAGAAAGGGAACACAAGTAGAGGGAACTGTAGCAGGAGAAGCAGGCTTCCCGCCGAGCAGGAAGCCCGATGAGGGGCTCAATCCCAGGACCCTGGGATCATGACCTGAGCCGAAGGCAGCCGCCTAACGACTGAGCCACCCAGGCACCCCAACAGAGCAATTTAATACTTTTCTTAAATGTGGAAGCTTCATGAGAGCCATAATATATTTCTTTCTTTTGTCTTGAGAAGATTTTAGTAGACAAGTGATGGGCTTGAAGGAAGAGAATAGTTAATTGTCTTAAGCCACGGAGTTTGGAAAATTTTCAGTGGACATACTACCTTAACGGTAAGTTAAGGGAGGGAAATCATAAAACCTAGACAAAGTAGGCAAATGGAATTGGGAGCCATTCAAGTCAAAATTAGATAAGAATAAAAAAGAATTTTATAACTAGGTAAAATATCCCCTTTAGCTAAACACTGAAGTGTACCTTCTGGTTTCATTTCCTTTTATATTTACCAAAAGTAGTTTTCCATCATGAAAAACAGTTTTTCCCCTTTTAGTGAAATCTGTAAAATGTAAACTGTTAGATATCTGTAGGGTCCTCTAGAATACACAGCTGGAAAAACAAGGATATTTAAACCCTCAAATGTTTTGGGTCTATTTCAAGGTTTTGTTCTTGGCCTTATGCAGGAACCAAAAAGTTGTCCTTGGCTTCTAAATTTGGGAATGACAATTTAAAACTTTAAAATATGTGTTTCATTGGTACATATTATGTATAGAAATTGTCCATTTAAAAATATTTAATATTTACAGACTTTTATAAAAGACTAGAAATATATTTATACATATATATTTAATAATAACGTTTGGTTTCTTTTCTATGAAAGTGATACCTTTTTCCCTAAACCCGTCTGCCTAAACATATATGTATATGTTTATACATATACCAACTTTTTACATTTTTTGTTTATACAAAATATTTGTTTATACAATTTATATTTGTATTTTTATATACATATATATTTTTATTTTATAATTTTATATTATATATATTATATATACATAATTATATATAATATATACATAAATATATATTATGTATTTTGTATACATATATAATATGTACACACAATATACATATATATTTATATATTTTTAAATATATTTAAACAAATATAAATTGTACAATTGTTTATAAAATTACCAACTTTCAGAAAAAATAATGTGCCTTTAGGCACTGTCTACCTGTACTCTCAACACCTTTCAAACAGCCTTTAGGCACATTATTTTTTCTGAAAGTTGGTAATTTTTTGTTTAATATTTCCAATATGGTTAAAAATTAATGTTTTGACATATTTAACATGAAGTTAACAAGATAGTATAAAAACTCCTTATGCATAAACACTCATAGAAAAAGATATTATCCTTTGTAACCATGTAAATCAAACCAGACAGCTGGTGCTTGGCAGTTAGAAAAGACCTGCAAAATTATTCTTCCAAATTATGATGAGTAAGTGAACCCAAAGTGACCCCTGGCACAACTAGATAACAAGTTAGTCAAAGAAAGAATTACTAGCAATTATGTTTTCTGGTAGTCTATAAGCAGACAACAAAATCTGTGGTTGGTGTAATCTCACGTATGTGTGTTTTCTTCCTGGTCTGGTCTCTTGAGCATCATGGACAAAATAAAAATGTTTTGTTTTTTCCTTCAGGTTCAGAGTATATATTCATTAACTATCTCCCTTCCCATGTTAGCTTCTGGATGTAACTTTTGTATTGTGTATGAGATTTACATGTAAAAATCAACTGTTGTGAATTTCCTACTATTACAGCTTTTATATTTAGTAGTAAATAAATGCTGAATGAGCCATTCCTGGAAGAATATTTTGGTGGACTGGGGAGGAAACAAGGAAACCAAAATGAGAGAAAAATTGATGGGATGATGGAAGAGATGTGAGGTGCTGAGACCAACTTCTTCCACTTCATGATTTGGCCTAAACAGCCTTGATAGAAATAAGTGGATTTGGACCTTGTCACTTGTAATTGCTTCCTATTTTTTTTTTTATTGTGTTATGTTAGTCACCATACAATACATCATTAGATTTTGATGTAGTGTTCCAATATGCTTCGTATTTTAGTTGTGATGTGGGGTAGAACAATACTGTAAAGACATTGATTATGTTTCCTTTTGTGATTCCCACCTGGATTTATTTTCTCCCTTCCTCTGAATGTCAACAGAAAGACTTCATTGTCTTCGTCATTTCCATGAGGGGAATGTCAAAAACACAGTGACCGGAACAGGCATATCAACCAAAACAATAACAGTTCTAAAAAGAGAAAATATTTGAGCTGATTCCCAGCTTTGGTGTTCAGATGCTTAGGTCCTTGAGGGCATGGAGAAGATTTGAGATATAGATAAAGATATGTGAAGGGAAAATTATTCCCTTTTCCATGATTTCTCCCAATGGGAAAGAAGAGAGAAAAGATGTTATAAGAACAAAGATTGGAAGGGATGTAGAAATGGAGAAAAAGATGGATCATGTACCTCTTATCTATGGCTAGAGTCTTGAGATGTCGTTGACCTCTTGCCCAGAAACCATAGAAGTTGTTGTGGCAATTTCTAGACCCTAACATGTCATGGAAGTATCATATTAATAGGAAATAACAAACTTACAGCGGCCACAAGAGTAGGAATTTCAGTGCTGAGTTGACTGGTCTGATGACAAAGGACTATACGCAGCAGTGCATGGATGGGAGAATTAAAAATGTGACTCCCCACCCTCCTAAGTACTTGGAATTACTTAAGTCTCTCAAAACTTGCACCATCCCCAGGGAAAGATACAGGAGCCTAAATTGACTAAAAAATTTTCTCCTACATTGATAAAATGAATGCTGAAAATAAAATTAATTTGTGTTACCAAAAAGTAAGATAAGTTTCTATCACACTGATTTCTTGTATACCTATTAAGATTTATACCAACTATTGACACACATACATATGTAGCAAACATCTTGTAATAAGGGAAGACTTCACACTATTAGCAAAGGTGGCAACATTTAGCCAGGTTTGAAAGATGAATAAGAATGTGTCAGATAGGGGTGCCTGGGTGGTTCAGTGAGTGAAGCCTCTGCCGTTGGCTTGGATCATGGTCTCAGGGTTCTGGGATGGAGCCTCACATTGGGCTCTCTACTCAGCGGGGAGCCTGTTTCCCTCCCTCTCTTTGCCTGCCTCTCTGCCTACTTATCTCTCTGTCTCTGTGTCAAATAAATAAATAAAATCTTTGAAAAAAAAGAATGTGTCAAATATATAATGGATGAGGACCATTTAGTAAAGGGAGAGTAAATATAATCCTGTAAAAGGATGAGAGAGAATTGTATGTTTGAGTAAGACCAAGAGATAACTTAGAGTACAGTCACATAGGAATTATCAGACAGAAATTCATGAGTCTGCAAAAGTAGACACAGCTGAAACATTAAAGTCCTTTCTAAGAAGTGTTGGTTTAGCCCTACAATTGGTAAGGATGTATTAAAATATTTTAAGCAGAGAGGCAGTATGAACAAATTTGATTTTTATGGAGATAACTCAGGTAGAGTGTGTAGGGTTCTTTGAAAGGTGTTGAGAATACAGGTAGACAGACCAGTTGGTAAGCTAATGAGAAACTATGGTTTAAACTATGGGAGTGGAGAGAGAGGCTGTTGAGATTTACTTGGCAGGTGGATTGATGAGACTTGGCAGGTTAGGCATTAGTTTTGAGGGAGAGGTTGATGATATCTCCCAGGTTCTGAATGGAATGTTAGTGTAATTAATCAAACAAGATAAGGAATGCAAGGAGAAGATATGTAAAGATGACCAGTTGACTATTGGAAAGAGAATTTTGGATTTCTGGAAGATTTCTGGACTAAAAACAGATTAGGGAAATTCCATAACCACAAAACATGGTTTGGATAAATTTGTATAGATTTTCCGATATTTGCACTTTCCTTCTTAAACCTTGATTCAAGCAACAAAAATCTGATATTTACTTTTCTTTTTTAAAAACATATAAACATTTTCCTTTAATTCACTTTTTAAAGATTTTTTGATCCAATTTCTTTTTTTCTTTTTTTTAATTATTATGTTCAGTTAGCCATCATATAGTACATCATTTTTTGATGCAGTGTTCAATGATTCATTAGTTGCATATAATACCCAGTGCTCATCACCACAAATGCCCTTACCCCATCTTCCCTTTCCCCTCTTTTCTTTAACTCTCAGTTTGGTTCCTGGGGTCCAGAGTTTCTCATGGTTTGTCTCCCTTTCTGATTTCTTTCCATTCAGTTTTCCCAACTGAATGGGAAAATCTGATATTTTCGGTGCTGCTCAAATTTGACATCTCCTATGCCTTTGACTTTATATTTGATTTCAATTTGCATTTTATTGCACTTTTTCTCTATTGATTTAATTTTAGAATCTTGAATATATTACTCTTGCCTCAGGATGATCCAAAAAAACTTTGCCCTACTTTGTGGCAGAAAATAGACCATGAACCATTCCAACAAAACAGGAAGATAATAGACTAGGAAACAATGCATTTCCATATACTATAGACAGGAAATCACCTGCTGATAGATCCAAGATGGAATTCATTCACCAACTGACCAAGTGGCTGCTACATAGTACCAGTTTACTGCCAGAAATACCAATTGCTCCAATTCTTATAATAATATATATATTTATAGTGATTTATGTATATATATGATATATATATATATATTTATAGTGATTTTCTCATTATAGGCTCATATTTTAAGCGCTTTATGTATATTAGTTATTTAGTCCCTGCCTTAACCTTATGAAGTAGTTACTATTATCATTCTCATTTACACAAAGAAACTGAGACATAGAAAAATTAAAATAAATTGATCAATGTCACACAGTTATGTGGGTTCAAATCTCTAAGCGCTATCACTCCAGAGACTGCTGTTATTCAATATATAATGCTCATTTACATTAGTTTCCTATGCTGCTATAACAACTAACTACAAACCTAATGGCTTAAAACAATACAAATTTATTCTCTTCCAGTTCTGGAGTCCAGAAGTTCTAAAAGGTCTTAGTGGATTAAAATCAAGGACAGTACTCTTTCTGGAGGGTCTAAGGAAGAATCCATTTCTTACCTTTTCCAGCTCCTAGAAGCAACCTGAATTCGTTGGCTTGTAGATCTTTCACCTTTGAAGTTAGCAGTATAGCATATTCAAATCTTTTTCTAACTCTGCTATCATTGTCACATCTCCTTCTCTGACACTAATCCTCCTGAATCTTCCTTTAAGAAGACTTGTGATCAAACTGGGGTCACCCAATTATCCAGAATAATCTTCCTACCTCGAGATTCTTATCTCAATCATGTCTGCACAAAGTTCCTTTTGCCACGTAAAGTGACTTATTCACAGGTTTCAGGGATTAGGGTGTGGATATCTTTGGGGGAAGCACTATTCGCTCTACCACAGTATTCTGTCTACCACACAATTCTTCACAGGGACGATATCTTCTCCTTGGAAGACCTCAATGTTAGCCTTCTATATTTCTACATTTCTGCAATTATTTTAAATGAAATCAACAGAGTGCACGAGCCCACACACACACTTTACCACTCCTACAACATGATTTTCCAATATGGAAAAGGAAAATTGCATTAAATACATGAAAAGACGTGGATAAGATTTGGTACTATGATGGTTCAGATCTATACTCTTGCCTAGACACTCAAGGGGCACCAACTTCTTCAGCTGTATATCTGCATACATTCCTTGCACATATTTTGGTTTATTTATTGATTTTACACCACTCTATTTTCCAAAGACTTTAAAATAATGAATCCCCACTGAATCTGGATCAGGATTTTAATTTTCAATTATTTTGGTGGTAATATATTCTCACCAAACATGTAGGAAGATAACAAATATGTAATGTTTTGGAGTGTTCTATGCTTTATTCCAGAATTCCTACACTTGAGTCAAGGCTAGGTTAAAAAAAAAAGTCAGAAATTACTCCATGATCCTTTGAGGTGGCATCAGATTATATTCTCTGGAGGGAGAATTGTTGACAAGAGACCAAGATCAAGGCTATAATAGACTAGGTATTTAGCTGCCATTCACTTTAATAAATCTTTCATAGTTTTATTATATTCCCAGATGAACCACAACATAGAATTATATATTTAAATAATGTGAGTAAAACTAAGATGTTTTAGTAGCATTATTTTAAATTTTGTCTCTATTTTGGGAATATTTATAGAAGATTCACATGCTAAATCTTTTTATCTTTTTTCGCATAAAGTGGATGAATCTACCTTTGAGTCCTTGGTCTATTTGGAGACAATCTTGCGTTATGACTGGCTTTCTTTCTTTCTTTTTTTTTATGACTGGCTTTCAATGGCCTTTAGTCCTGAGCTTTCTGTTTACCAGTCTTTAGGATTTTTATTCCTCCCACATACATATTACCTATAGTCTTCAGAAACAAGTAGAAACAATCTCTTTTCTTTCTTTTTATTCCTTGTGCTGTTAGAATAATAATAGCAAGTTTTTGTAAATGAGTTGTTTCTTTTTATGTCTATTAAACTGGCAAACTAGTACAATTCCACATTATTTTTAACTTCTCTATCTAGAATCTACTTAATTGTTTGAAATATTAAAAAAATATTCTTTTTTATGGATTGATAATTCTCCTACATATTCATTTACTAAAAACAAAAGGTTGGATTTGAAATTTTTGTATTGTTGTGGTGCAGCCAGTTGTCCATACTCATGAGATAGGTAACACATATTGAATAAAAGACCAACTTCCCAAACTTCCATTTGATATAAAACAGTTGGTTTATAAGCAAAGCATCTTTCCTCTTTTCCCCCAAACTGCTTAAATTTAAAGGTATGTCTAGATACAGCTAAAAACATTCATTTAAGTAATTTTCTTTTGAGGAGAAGAATGTGCTGGGGGCTGTATTGATGTTTGAAGTCTGGATTTACAGCATAAGGCAAATTGATTATTAAGATTGGCAGAAATGACTCTCAAATTCTTGCTCCTCTTCCAAGAGGTAACAAAACCTAATCCTAGAAATACGACATATTTGTTTTAGTTGAAAGTGTGGCTTAGAGTTTCTTGGCCTTTATAAACTTCCTCTTCCAGTTTGCCCAAACTCAATTGTGTGAACGAAAAGGGTTGTGAGCACTGCAAATTAGTGCACATGTGACCAGATTCTCATTAAATGCTTGTTGACTGAGTTGCTTGCTGGAGTAAGAACTGGCACTGAAAATGTGGCCTGAGAAAGGACCAAGGGGAGGGTGGCTAAGGAGGAAACACAGGGAACTATTGGAAAGTATGCTGATTAGAGCAGAAAGAAACCTCAGACTGATTCTGGATTTGTGGTCTAAGTGCAAAGATCAGGAGAGAGTAGTGAGATACGATAGTCTCTCCTTATCCATGGTTTTGCCTACCATGATTTCAGTTACTCAAGGTCAACCAAAATCTGGAGGCAGATGATCCTCCTTCTGACTTACTCTCAGAATGTCAGTAGTAGCCTAATGCTGTGTCACAGTGCTTATGTCAATTCACCTTGTTTTATGTCGTCATGCAGGCATTTTATCATCTCTCATCATCAAAAGAAAAAGGGTGAATATAATATAATAAGGTATTCTGGGAGAGAGAGAAAAACCACATTTACATAACTTTTATTACAGTTAGTATTTAATTACTCTGTTATTGGTTATTGTTGTTAATCTCTTACTGTGCCTAGTTTATAAGTTAAATTTTGTCATAGGTATATATGTATAGGAAAGAACATAGATATACAGTGTACTCCTATCCACTGCTTCAGGTATTCACTGGGAGTCTTAGAATATGTCCCTCACAGATAAGGGGGGGAACTACTGTATTTTTTTTTTAAAGATTTTATTTATTTGACACAGAGAGAGAGAGAGAGAGAGATCACGAGTAAGCAGAGAGGCAGGCAGAGAGAGAAGGGGAAAGCAGGCTCCCTCCTGAGCAGAGAGCCTGATATGGGGCTCGATCCCAGGACGCTGGGATCATGAGCTGAGCCGAAGGCAGAGTCTTAACCCTCTGAGCCACTCAGGTGCCCCTGTATTTTTTTTTTTACATGAGGATTTCTTTTTGCAAAACTAGACTACAGTTTGCACTAAAAGAGAATAACTGGACCTGAGTATCAAGAGAACTGGATTTTAACAATTCAAACTTGCGATGTGAGCTGGAGTAAAATTCCTCACCAGTGTTGTGTCTGGCTCTTACTTTGTACAATTCTGCATGTAGGTCAGTTTCTCTGGAAGAACATACCCAAATCCCTTGGGACCATGTTGATGCCAGGCCCTTTGAGGATAAGTAGCTGACACTGCAATTTTCTATGCATCAAATTCTCCATAATTAAAATAAAAAGGGTGAAGAGGATGTGTTCTAAACTTATTCACAAACTGTTGGGAAATTGAATAACTATAAATTAATCCTAATATCCTGTTTTATCAACTTACCAGATAATGTATTCTTCCCCTCCTTTACTTCATAAATATTCATGAAGCAACTATTATGCACCAGACAGTGCAATGGGCAGTGGAAAATATCCATGGGCCAAAAACAAAGAGCTTCTTTCAGTTGTTATAAAAATCAAATGTGACATTAATATGTTTTGGTAGGAGTCTAAGAGAATTTTAGCAAACGTGTGTAACATCCCCGCTTTCCTGCTTCGGGCAGCCAGACTCCATACACTGTCCCTGTCCTGAAGAGTGACTTTATTACTTTTGGGCCAGGTAACCATGAACAATAAAGTTTGTAATAATTCAGAAGTTTGGACCTGTTAAAACAATTTATACACTTTTCCCTAAAGAAAATTCTGGACTAGAATGAACTGAGACCCTTTATTCTTCTTACCTGTAATTCTTCAATATGTCGCTGTGGATTTTTGCTAGTTAATTTACAAGGTGTAAATGTGTTTCTTCACAGAACTTGTAAAAATCCTTTATAGGACCAATTTCAAAGTAACTGTTGCATCTCACCTGAGACTTTGCTCTATTTTAAAATCGCACTACTGGGTATTTACCCTAAAGATACAAATGTGATCCGAACAGGCACGTGCACCCGAATGTTTATAGCAGCAATGTCCACAATAGCCAAACTATGGAAAGACCCTAGATGCCCATCAACAGATGAATGGATAAAGAAGATGTGGTATATATATACAATGGAATACTATGCAGCCATCAAGAGAAACGAAATC
>CM053603.1:152005884-152069600 GCA_028646535.1 Procyon lotor
CTCATTACTTGTTTGGCTCATCACAGAGCTTCATAAGAATACAAAATTCCTGAGCCAGGAAGCCTAGCCTACTGAAGAGCTCAACTCCAAGAGGAATGTGGTGTTCAGTAAGGTTAAGTCTTTATAGTCCACTAGTGAAATGGTCAACACTGTGAAGCAAAAACCATGTGATTATATGCTGATATACTTTCCATAACGTGATCTTGTCAAACTCTTACTTAGTCTTTAGAAAGATGGTTTTAAGAAGATATAGAGAGACTGTGTATGTGTTCATGTGCTGAGTGTTTGGAGATGTATTTGGGGAGCATTTAGTAAAGTGTTAGGAAAGTGACTGAAGAAAAGAAAAGAAATCTGGATAATATGTGTCTTAAAACATCTTACACAAAATAAATTTTAACTATCAGACTTTATGTTTTCATTAATGGCAGTAGAATGGATATGACACTTCTCCAAAGAAGACATAGAAATGGCTAATGGACACATGAAAAAATATTCAGCATCAATAGCAATCCAGAAAATACAAATCAAAACCACAATGAGATACTGCCTTACATCAGTTAGAATGGAAAAAATTAATCAGACAGGAAACCACAAATATTGGTGAGGATAAGGAGAAAGGGGAACCCTCTTACACTGCTGGTGGGAATGTAAGCTGGTACAACCACTCTGGAAAACAGTATGGAGTTTCCTCAAGACGTTAAAAATAGAGTTACCCTACAAGCCAGCAATTGCACTACTAGGTATTTACCTCAAAGATACAGATGTAGTGAAAAGAAGGGGCACATGCACCCCAATGTTCATACCAGGAATGCTCACAATAGCCAAACTGTGGAAGGAGACAAGATGTCTTTTAATGGATGAATGGATGAAGATGTGGTTCATATATACAATGGAATATTACTCAGCCATCAGAAAGGATGAATACCTATCATTTGCATTGATGTGGATCTACCTGAGTGGGGGGATTATGCTAAGTGAAATAAGTCAAGCAATTATCATATTATTTCACTCCTATGTGGAACATAAGGAACAGTATGGAGAACCACAGGGGAAGGGAGGGAAAACTGAATGGGAAGAGATCAGAGAGGGAGACAAACTATGAGAGACTCTGGACTCCAGGAAAAAAACTGAGGGTTACAGAAGGAAGGGAGTTGTGGGGATAGGGTAACCAAGTAATGGGTATTAAGGAGGGCACATGGTGTGATGAGCACTGGGTGTTAAATGCAACTAACGAATCATTGAACACTACATCAAAAACTAATAGTGTACTATATGTTGGCTAATTGAAAAAAAAAAAAAAAGCCAAGACTATTCGAAAAAAAAAAAGCAGTAGAAAGAATATATCTTAATTGAATTAAATCCTGAAAGTAAAAATGATTATAATCTTCATGGACTAACATCAGATATTGAAAGGAATGAAATGACTTTTTCATCATAGATATGGAAGGATTTTCTTTATACTAGTCCAGGATCTTGGGCCATAACATTCGATTTATCAAAATTATGAAAATTAATAAAAATATTTTCTTAAAAGATCCAAACCACAAAATCTTGGGTGAGTGTAAAGGTAAAAGTAGATAGCATATCATGCAATGATAATAATCTATAAATGATAAGTATCGTTTATAGAACTTACCCAATATACTGTATTTTATGTAAAGTTCTTTATTTGATCATTGATCCATTGGTAATTATTCAGTCATGGACTCAGCAAACATTATACAGGCTTCCTCTGTGTAAGACATGATGGGCACTGGAACTACAGAATGAGCAACACAATATGGCTTTATGAAATTTGTAGTTCTGGAATTAAATGTCACATCCCATATACCTCTCCTAACAAATATATGAAGCAAATAATCATCAATACCTACATTTGTAAACATGGAATCAGAGGCTTCTAGGAGGTAAGTAATTTTCCAAGGATACCAACTTGTAGGCTGACCACTAGGAGTTTGAATTCAGTTTGTCAAATCACAACTCTGTTCTTAATTGTCTCAGGGCCCTTTAAACCATGGTGTATGATTAAGGAGTGTGATTCAGATTTCAGTCTGAAAATAGGACTGCTTTATTATTAGCATGAAGAAAAGTGGAGATCTGAAGTGTTTTGGATAAATATTATAAATCAAAAACTAATAGTCACTCCTTCTCTGCCAACACAGTCTAGTGAGAAAAAGCAAAAGCTTTACAACCAATGGTGAGAGAAGATGTGACTTATTGATAAACAACTAAAGGATTTTCCCATAGAAAAATGCATTTTTTCAAATAAAATTTGAAATAAATTTTAAATCAATTTGTTATTATAAAACTTTCTGAATAAAATTGAAAAATATCAGCCATCTTTTGATTCTTCAGTCTATTCAAATGACTGGTCTCTCTAATTAGAAACATATGGATGCCTGAAGTTTTAAAATATTTATTTGGATTGTTTTGACATTGGTCTAACTTTCTGGTGATAGCTTTAATGTTATAAAAATATATTTAAATTTTTCCCTAATATTAAAAAACATTACCATATAACTCATGAAATTGTGAAAATGTATTATAGCAGAAAAGGGAGAAATTAGCCACATTTCATGGGAAGAGGAATGACTTGGAAAATAATATATACAAACACTGCATTTTTAGTGAAATTAAGTCCATGTGCAACACTGTTTTCCAAAATATAGAAACTAAACCATCTTTTCTGAATATAAATTAAATGCAGAAGAGGAAAATTGTTCCCATTTTACCCTATTTCTCTTTATGGTTTATATAAAACTAATTTTGAAGTCTTTTTATTTTATTGTAATTGCTTACTGACATTAAATAGAAGCACATTTTAATGCTTCAAATATTGTTGATAGTTTTAAAATAACCCTTATGTAGTACATATTAATGTAATAGATTTTTTGAAACCATGAATTTTATGACCTAATATTAAACTTGTATTCAAAGTGTGTACCTTCTCTTAAATAAAATAGAATTATGAAATGTGAGGGTTGAACTTAGGAAGGGCTATATAATACTGTGGTACAACTCTGATATCTGAGAAACAAGTTTTTCTCACTCATGCTATTTATCCAACACAGGCCATCATGATGCGCAATCTTATTTCAACCCCTGCTTTCAGTCATTACAAGGAAGGGAGGGAGAAGAAGGAAGTGGGCGGTGCAGTGTCTCACATTGGCAAGGAGCATGTGTCATTTCAACTACAGTCACTCAACCATGCTATACTTAGCCTAACACAGGCTTGATGAGTGAAGGATGAGAATATTCATGAACAACCCTAATGACTTTAATGACTACTATAGAAAGAATCTTTGAGATCATCTAGGTTAAACCCATTTTACAGATGTAGAAACTTATTCCCAGCAAAAGAAAATATGTGTGCTCAAAAACACAACCTAATTAATTAAAAACAGTGGTTATAACCAAGGTTTCTTGTGTTCATTTTAAAGATATGTATGAAATAGTTTCTGGGTGCAGCTCTGAGCAAGGATGTTGGAATTAAAAGAGAATAAGGGTGAGTTACTAAAACAATTTTTACAGAAGAAACTTCAGAAGAACATCGTAGAGGAAAAGTGAAGATTCAGAAGATAAACAGGAGAGAAAAAGACTCTAGGTGGACAGAAGAGAAGCATGAAATAGTATTGTGTTTTCACTGAACCACAGATAGTTTAGTATGGATGGATTGTAAGGCACAAATGAGGATCTGATCTACTAGAAAGTAAGAAGGAACCTGACTAGAGAAATATGAAGGAGTTTAAATGAATTCAGTAATCTACTAGGAGGGAGGACGGTCTTCTGACTTCCAATCCAACAGTTTTTCAAAACTTCATTTTGCTACTGAGTATATCATATAAGTTAATGACCCCATTCTTCCCAAAGAAGTATGTCTCAGGGGCTGTGTTCTGGGGTCATCTTTATCTGTTTGAGATGAAAGAGGTGGGGCTAAATCACCATCTTCCACGATTAGATTTTCTGATGTTTCACAGCTTGGAAGAATTAATAAGTGATTCAGATCAACAAGGATAAATCCAAATACCCAGTCCCCAAATAGGATTCAACAACATAGGAGTAGACATCCTTGAGATTATTCTACAGGCTTTGCAGGCTCTACTGCATTCCAGAGCCAGAGGAATCCGTGCACACACTTAATGTGTGCTTAGGAGGTTTCTCGCTCCCAGTGGCAGCCAATGCTTGATGACAGAAGGAGAATGGGGCTTGATTTTCCTCAGGTAGGACTGAACCCAGCTAGATGAAAGAATTTATTAGCACACTAAATGGAGACCTTCTTCATTTTACCTTGTATTCCACCCAACGTCTATGCCTGGAAAGATTATCATTGATTTTCTTGACAAACAAGGGAAATTAGTACACAGAAAAATGTTAAAGTCGGGGAAGCAGGAAAATTGGTTCAAAGGATAGTATGAGTGAAAAAGTCCTTGCTTGTGTCTTTGGTTTCTTTCAGACCTGTAACTTTCTTACGGTAGGTAATTTTATGCATTTGATGATAAATTACTAATAGGCATGGTTGAAACTTAGGAAAAAGAAAAAAGAAAAAAAAGAAACCTTTCTGCAGCAGCCAAAACACCCTGGACTACAACAAACTTTAATTCTGACCACATGCAGAGTATGTTGCTTAGAAACCCAAAGCAGAGAGTTTGCCCAGCAACTGTTGATTCCACAAGCTTCCCCTGTGAAGAAACTGACATTGGTGACTACAGCTTAAAGAAATATGGAAATGCAAGTCATCTGTAAAGGATAAGAACAGGAATATAAATAGGCCTAAACATTCTAGCTTTCGTTTGATATTTAAGAAACTATATAAAATCTAAAGCCCTGACTTACTTTGTGGATCTCAGATCAAAATTTATACTGGCTATGAGCGTTGTATCCCATGAGCTAGGCCTTCTGCTTCTCTCGTCAGAAACTGTTCACCCATGATGTTAACCTATAGTAATCAGGTTGGTGCTATGCTTCAGTATTATTGGTCTGAAACAATCTGACAATCCTATATGTGCTAAAATTTCCTGTTATTTCCCATTAGGAATAACTATCACAGATATAATAATTCTAGATTATGGACAATGTCTAGTATCATCTCTCAGCCAGATTATTGCTCTGGTCATCTGTCTTTTTGACTGTGGTCTGCCCAATGCTCATATCATATGTCACACTAACAACAAAGAAGACTTTCTGAAAAGTAAATCTGATCTTCTCATTCTGTTCCTTGAAAATCACTGCTGGTTCATCACTAAAAACAATAAAATCCAAACTCCTTAGTATGGCATACAAAAATGCCACTATTGTTTCCTAATAATCTATTCTATTTTTTCCTGTACTCTGAACATGCAATGCCTTTTTAAACCTCCATGGGTTTATCCCAGTTGTTCCGTAGCCCTGGAATATTCATTTTCCTCCTCTTAATCTGATGAATATCTATTCACACTTAAAAAACAGCAAAAAAAACATTCTTTTGGGGAAGTCTTCCTGACTCCCCCCAAGCAAAGATAGTTACTATTATGACAAACCTAAAGTCCTAGATCTGCCCAAAATGGAGAACTTAAAAACAATTTGTTGAGTTATGAATTAGAGTTATTTTCCATTACACATTTGGCTTTCTGATATAACTAGTCTTCTGGTCATAATTTCAACTTCATTACACCTGAGTTATTGTCCTAAAGCAGTGGTATTCAAAGAAACAATATGGTGTCACTATATAAAAATCACAAGCAAGGACTTTTTCACTCATACTATCCTTTGAACTATGCCTATTAGTAATTTATCATCAAATGCATACAATTACCTACTGTAAGAAAGTTACAGGTCTGAAAGAAACCAAAGACACAAGCAAGGACTTTTTCACTCATACTATCCTTTGAACCATTGTTTATTAATGCACATTTAAATTTTGGAGCTCTGAACCTTCTGAAGTTATATGAAAAGAGTAGATTTGAGAATACAGACTTTTCTTTCAAGGAGAATTCTGGTTTAATTCAGGCACAATATAGATAACTACAAACTTCCATATTTATATATGAAAGGTTAATCTAATAAACATACATGGGAAATCCCCTTTTAGTTAAAAAAATAGCAGAGCAAATGATTATCTAATAATTTTTACTTTATTTGAAGTGATCATTCTAGGTCTTCAGGGTTTTTTTTTAAATTCTTTCAGTCCCCATTCAGTCTAATGAACACTTTCACAGAACCAACTAAATCTTCTTCACAGAATTGTATAAATGAAAATATTAGTTATTTACTTGATATGTGCCTTTTTTAGAATGCAAACTACATGAAAATAGGAACCTGGATATGACATCTTGTTCAACCCTCTATCCTTAGTGTTTTGCCCAAAGTTTGAAATATAGTAGTTTCTTAACGAATATTTATCAAAGGAATGAACTTAAGAATTGAATGCTTAACATACACATAAATTTTTTCCATTTTTTCATGTACTCAGCACAGAGTTTTTACTTAAGGGGTCTTTTGGGTATTTATTTTAATAAAGAAAAGATATAACGTAACAGTAACCTCTCAAACAGTATTTTCCTAAAAAAGAGGGTTCAAATACTTATTATTTTATTAAATATATTTTTAAATTTTTTTATTATGTTCAATTAGCCAGCATATAGTACATCATTAGTCTTTGATGTAGTGTTAACGATTCATTACTTGCATATAACAGTTATTATTTTTAAGAGCAACACTTATAGTAAGGAAGTTCCAACATGGAGATGTTATTGCAATCATCATAAGCAGCTACTTGTGGATCTATAATCAGTTTTGCAGACCAAAAAGTTTCCCAAAGTTTATTTTGTGGCAAAATATTTGCTACTCTAAGCACTGACAAATTTTTAAGATGCAGACATATGAAACTCTACCTAATGAGTATGCAGATACGAACTTTCATAAGTCTCCTTGGTATGAAGGAACATGAATATCTACCATGTCTACATACACACACACACACACACACACACACACACACACTACTAGGAAAGGAAAATTAGGTTTTTGTGTCCTAAGAGAATGAGGAATTACAGATAATGAAGTCTGAAGATTTAAAGAGAGAAAAGAGAGAGACAAAGACAGAGAAAAAGAGAGAGAGAGAGACTCGAGACTCTTTTGATCTGAATAAGTAATTGTACTCCAGATTTGATGGAATTTCTATCGAGGTATGAATGAATGGATAATATTTCCATCAGGTTGAAAAAAATATGGTGGGGATAGTAAGAATGGCATTCAACATGGAAGAAAGAGAATTAATATATTTCTCACTGGAGAGTACTGAAGTTCTATCATACTTTGCAAAACCTAAGGATAATGTTTTGAACAAAATGAGAAATATTTGCTCCAAATCTCTCTTCTAAGTCAGGTGAGAATTTTTATGGAAGAATATACTTTTGATAATTTATACAAATTAATCCATATATTTTACTTTTTGGAGGCTGTGCTCAAGTACAAGTCCAGTCTAGTGGTGAAAGAGTACTGACATGTGGGTAATGGGTAGAAGTGAGCAAAGTCAGGAATATGTCCTATTCTAGATTTTTCACTGATATTATCAAATTTAACAGCTTTCCTTTGGTGCATTTTAAAATCCAAAATATAAAGTACCTGCATTAGAGAAAGCTTATTAATAGGAAAATTGAGAGGAGAGATTAGAGTGTAGTCTAACAGACAAGTAAAAACTGGGGCTTTTTTTTCTTATTTACAAAGGTATGTTATTCACATTTTGCTGCCATGAAATGACAATAATGATGATTGGTCAACATTTTGACTGCTTACTCTTTATCTGTGATCTTCATGCATTATCTACTTAATATTTATAACAATCCTAAAAAGTTGGTGCTACTATTATTGTGATTTTTCAAGTGAATAAATTGAGGGAGAGAATGATTGAATACTTAGCTCTAGTCACTTAGCTAATAAGTAGATTTGGGAATTAAACTTAAGTCTGTCTGACTCAAGAGCCTGTACTGTTGTCTTTGTATTACTGTCACCACCTCAGAGAAGGGGGCAGTTTATCCTGGGGTATGCTGAGTGACAAGATCTCATGTGAGTAGTGTGAAGAGGTGAGAAAGAATGAGGCAACTAAGTTAAATGAACCAGGAAGAGAACATGTATAGGCTCAGTGTGGGACATAACCATTTTAAATCTGTGTCTAAGACCCACTGCTTAGTGAAAGTTATCTTGTGATGAAGGAGCAGAAGTTTACTTGGTATGAAACCTGAGGAGTCTCATTTTCCTTGAAAGAAAATTGTAAAAGGATGACTGAATGCACAACACCTTGAGGGCCAACATTCTTGATATATGATATACCTTAAAATTTCTTCCTTACCATCTTTGAAGCTGATTATTTATACTCTGCACAAGAACCACTTAATCCATCAATTTGCTCAGGCTGCCTTTTGGATGGAACTCAGGAACTATTTTAAGTCACCCAACAATTCAATTTAAAGAGTGGGGAATTGGAACTAATACTTACAAAAGAAATACAAAAGTAATAAGATTCAAAAAAATCCTGGGCCCATTCACATAGCATTTACACGATTATACTGGAAAGTACTGGGTGGTCTGTTAATATTGAAAGTTACCACCAAAAAAAATGGTGAATATAGTGCACATGTTAATAATACCTCAGAGAAAATTTGATCTTGGAGATGCTTTTGTTACCAGGAGAGGTATATATTACATTGACCTTAGGACATGAAAACTATATCTAGGTTTTTCTTATGTCATAGAAAGTTCTTTAACAGTTAACTCATGGGCAAAAATAGACCCAACATAAATTCCTGAAATTCCTTCAGGAGTGTCAGAGATTCATTTTGCTGTTTCACAAGTTCAGTGCTGTGTCTTACGTTGAGATCTTTGGATTGCCATAGTTAATACTCCGAGCACTCAATGGCAAAAGTTTGTCTGTTGTCTCTGAAATTGCCTGGTAGGTGTTCAGTGGCTTAGATAATGTGAGATGAGGTGGTAACAGTGGTTATGAGTGTCAGCTTTGAGATCTTAAATACCTTGAAACATATATAAGATTTGGCATTTAGTAGTTGTGTAATTCTGAGCAAGTTCTTTATTTTGTGTCTCATTTGGTTGTTAGAATGAAATAAAATCATCAATAGGTAGCAACTGATGCTCTGAGTGACTAATGATCAGCAGTTAGGGAGAGCAACCATTATCATTTCAAGAAATATAATTATTAGAGTTGCCAGACTAAGCAAATAAAAATAAGGGATTCCTCACCAAACTTGAGTTTCAGATAAACCATAGGTAATTTTAATATAATTCTACCATGTGTAATATTGGGAACATACATACACTTAAAAAATTATTCATGGTGGAAATTTTATCTGGCAACCTTAATCCTAGTGCTGATGATAGTAGGCATTCAGTGGTTTTATTTAAACAGTTTTGTTTGAATATGTAAATGAAACTATGGACTAAAATTTTTGGAAGTGGCTGAATATTGATGTCAATTTTGTTCCATCAACTAACCTTCAGTCTAATAGTATTCATATTCAAGAATAAATAGAAATTAGTCATTTATTCAACTAATAACATACTTACTAGGTGCCTGTGTTTGTTGGTACAATGATGAGACATGCAAACAAGAAAAAAAGTCAATAGAGAGTTATACAGATCTAAATTACAAATCAGTATAAGACTACAAATCAGTAGGGTACAGATAATGACTGAGTGAAGGCTCCACATACCATGTGCTTCCAGTCTTTGAGAAACATCCAGCAAATAATGTCCCAGGTATTGTTCCTTGGATGGTATGGGTCTACAGTGCTGAAGCCCAAACAGGTAGATGATGTAATAATCACGCAAATAATATAAAATTATAACTGTGGTAAGTACCTTGAGGAGGGGTAGGTAAATGGTACTGTAATTAAAGCATATATTAAGAAGTTTGGACCTCTTTGGAGAAGTCAGGGAAAGCTTCTCTGAAGAAGTAACAACAGAGTTGAGATCTGAAGGACAGGAAGGAGTTAAGTAGAAGGGAGAGAGAAAAGAATAACATTCTAGGCAGAGAATAGTAAGCACAAAGAACCCACAGTGGGAGGGAGCAGGATGTTCAATGGAACAAAAAGAGAACCAGTGCATTCAGAATGCTAGAGAGGGAAAGGAAGAGACTAAAATGTAAAAAGGTAGGAAAGGGCCAATCCATCTAGTCCTCATGATTTCAGTATTTACACTAACTGCCAGTGAAAACAATTTAAGAGAGAAAGGGTAGATAATGTGTTTTTAAAGATCATTCTGGCTACTATGTGGAGCATGGCTTGGAGGACCTAATGGTAACTCTCAGTGGAATCAGTGGAGTTTTCCCTACAGTAATGGAATTAAAGACATCTTAGAGAATTTTAAATGATGAGAAAGAATAGGGCACAAAGGGGATAGAAATATCTGCTACAAATCCTGAACCAAGGAGTGTACCTGTGTGAATGGAAAAGAGGTTCATTCAATGGTTCATTCGATTCAAAGATGTTTGTAATGGTGGAAGTGACAGAGAAGGGAATTCAAGAACCAACAAAAAGTACCTTGTAAATAAAGGTGAGATAACCCTATAATTATTAAGTTATTACTGAAGATTTTTAGTGGAAACAGAATATTAGGAGAGTATTGGGTTTTTTTTCAAGGTTCATAATACCATGGATATATCATCTAGTCTAGGAGATTATAGATTTAAGATTATAGATTATAAATTTAAGATTATAATATAATATATAATTAAGATTATAATATATCTATAATATAGATTATAGATTTAAGATTATAGATTTAAAGCTGTGAGACCAGTTAAATATCTATAGCACATTAGTATGAAGATGTAAATGTATGATTTAAAGACAGTTTTGGAGAGAATGGAAGCAGAAAGACAACCCAGTGAAAATAATAATGAAGTAAAGAGGGAGGTTGGAAATGAAAGGCAGTCCTATATCAGGCTCAGGGGGATGAAGAAAGAAGTTCGAGGAAGTGGATTTCAAATACTAAGTTAAAGGGAGAAAGAAGCAATTTCTAAGGCTTATCAGTCAGTTTCTCTTAGGTTATGCTGAGGTAACAAATTCAAAGCCTCTGTGGCATACAATAGCAAATGTTCATCTCTCAGATTATAGGTAGGTGATGGGTTGACTGTGGTTCTCTGCTGCATGTGTCTTCTCTCTAAGTCTGGGCTAAGGAGTAGTCCTATTGAGGACATGCAGTTTATGTGGCAGAGGGAAAGGCATGAAGAAGAATCATGCATTGATCCTTAAAGCTTTAACTCAGAAACTGACAAGTATGTTTGCTCATATTTTATTGGAGAACCCTTATATCAAAAGGAGAATATAATCATCTTATAGGGAAGGGCAGTAAATAAATATTTATTCACAATGATCATTAAATATGGAAACAATCCAAATGAGTATCAACTAGTGAGTGGAAAACATATCGTGGTACATCCATACAATAGAATAATACTCAGGAATAAAAAAATTAGTAAACTACTTACTAGTAATAAATGCAACAACATGGATGAATATCAGAGACATTATACTAAGTGAAAGAAACCAGATTTAATGGTTACAGCCCATGTTATTTCACTTATATGACATTCTGAAAAAGACAAATCTTAGCAAGCAGAGACTGGTGGGGGAGAGAAAGTTAACTACAAGTAGAAACAAGGGAATTTTGGAAGGACAATAGGAATATTCTATATTTTAACTGTGATGGTGGTTACACAATTGTCTATGTTTGTCAAATAGGTCCCTAAAAAGAAAAATTTTGTCTTACATAAATTAGGCCTTAATATACATGAGTTAATAGGCAACCATATTTACTTCATAAATTATAACTTCATAATTAAATTGGTTAATACACACTTAAAAAACTAATTCATACCTAAACATATGTGACCAAATTAATAGAGATTAAGCAACTTAACTGTTCATTTATACATAGTCCTTTGAGGAGGGCAGTAATTCATAAATTTAGGTACAGCTTCTGATAGTTACAACTAAATATTAAATTTTACAAATAACAAATTCAATTTTTATTTTTATTTTGAGGAAATAACCCTCAATATATAATGCCTATCTTGGAGTTTTTGGCTCATATGTTTTACAAGAGAAGTAGGCCTCAATAAAGAATTACAAAATGCTTTTGAGTCATTCCCGTTCCCTAAGAAATACTGCATAGTCTAAATAAGGAATGTACATTTTAATGGGGATAATATTTTAATTTGTTAGTTGCACAAAACTGTGTTCTGGCAGCTTATAAATTATGTAAACATGTGCAGATTCAACTGAAATGCATTATTCAAGAATGAATAAGTGGCCAGAAAGATGAGTGGAGAAAGAAGAATGAACTATAATCTCTCTTTCTCCTCTCTCTTTTTTTCTCTCTCTTTGCTTCTCATTTCAATATAGCATAGTAAATACAGAAAAAGAAGGAAAAGATTACTTTGTTATTTCCACTAATGATCCAGTAAATAGTAAAAAACAAACTATAATAGCATAGGGGGAAATAATTCAAATTTTTGTTTCTGTCCAGAATAGTCTTACGTGATTAAGGTAATTCAGTTGAAGAACTGGTAAATTAAGATAAATAGCCAGATTAATTTTTAACTAAATATTTTAAAACAAAACCAAATCACATTATTTGCTTATAGGTATTTTCCTGGAGGGTGGTGAGAGGTTAAATTTATCAAGGACTATTATGTGTTAGACAGTTGTACTGTGAGGTATTAGACATTCTCCTGTGGTCTGATCTACTAAGGATCATTTTACATAAAGAGCTTATTGCTAATCACATTTCTTAATCTCTCCTTGTGAACCCACAGAGTATCATTACTCTACTATCATTGAGAGCAGTGATGCACACATCACTCCCATCTTCCCAGGTAACCCTATTTGATTGCTCTGTTAGGTTGACATCATCAGTTCTACTCTCTTGATTGCTAAAGACTACAGTCAGAGGGGATGCGTTTTATGCACTGGCTTCCCTATCTTGTGTAAGATTTTAGTGGGAAGAATCTTGTTCTGTTTGAGAACTGAACTAAACTGGATTTGCTATTGCTGCAGCATCATGACACTTCCTGTCTATTAAGTATTCCCGAGGCAGCTTTAATAAAAAAAAAACATTGCCAGCCTCTTCTTACCTAATAGCATGTACATTACAAAGGCACTGTAGCCTTTTATTTCTCACTTCCTAAATCACCAGCACTTTGAGGACCAAAGGAGTTGGTAAGAAAGACCTATAGAGTCATCAAAAATACACTTTTATTCAAGTATTCATCTATCCTCTCAGAAAAATCAATAACAAAAAAAAAAGATCAACCTTCACAAAAAGTGAGTAATGAGGTATATTTAAGAGCCCCTAGTCCTGATTGGTATGTTCCATTCTGTCCCCAAATAGACTCAAATTTCTTCTCAGAAATAAGTGATTTATAATCCATCAGCATACAGATATCCTGGGAATTTGTGGACAGTCAACCTCATGGAGCAATCAAATAAGGTTACCTAGGAAGACTGGAATGATGTGTACATCATTGCTCTCAATCACTCCAAGCTTAAGCTGACAGCAGGCAAGGGAGATATTTCCATCATGTAATGATGACAGATGGCTGAAGGTGGGTTTCTTGTCTAGCACAGCTCCTGAATATTAGAATAGCTTTCCTGTAAGGTCTTTGTCCCTAACTCGTTGCCCCAGGAATTTCTAAAAGTGGCTCCTCTTAGAGAACCAGCCTTAGAGGCATTTGACCTTTGGTTTCTGCACTCCCCTAAGGAGTTGATCCAACTTGCCAGTATCTCCAAGAATTTTCACCACACTCTTTCACTCCCTCATAAATAAATACACAAATTGTTTTTCTGCTCCTTTTTCTCTCATAATAAGACTATCAGACTCTGGGAGAAGGACATAATCATCTGTTAGAACAGATACTAAATCCATTAGCATTAAAAATAATTATTTAGCTTGCCTTAAGGATAGACAGAGCTTTGTCTTAAGAAACCCAAAGTTCATGCCTGGCCTAATTCCTAACCAGGAAAGGGAGATGCACCATCTTTTCCAGGGAAGCAGGACCCCCAAAGGAGAGATTAAATGGCTTCTGTCAATGTAATGCAATGTTCTGAATTTTCAAAAACACAAATTGAAGATTTATATATTGTTACAAATTAAAGAAGAGCAACTCAATTCACATTCCTTTTAAATTATTTCATTCTGCTATTTTCTTTTATTCCTCCTCTTTTTCCATCCTGTTGCATTTTTTTTTTTAAGATTTTATTTATTTATTTGACAGAGAGCGCACAAGTAGGCAGAGAGGGAGGCAGAGAAAGAGGGGGAAGTAGGCTCCCTGCTGAGCAGAGGGCCCTGTGCAGGGCTCTATCCCAGGACCCTGCGATCATGACCTGAGCCGAAGGCAGAGGCTTTAACCCACTGAGCCACCCAGGCGCCCCTGTTGCATATTTATATAAAGTATGTTCATAAAGCAGTTTAGAAAAAAAAATTAAAATCCCTAGTCAAAAGGAAAAAAAAAATAAAGAAAAGCATTTACTGATTTCTTCTTTCCTCCAAAAAGATAGAAGACTGTAGAATTTTTGAGCAGCCACTATAAAATGTCCAAATGCTCACGCTGGTATGAAGGCAGCAAATTAGAGCTGAAGGGATACTAGATTAGAAATACTGTATTATTTTTATGACTTGAGTAAGGTTCTCAGTTTCTTTGTCTTCAGCTCCTTCATCTGAAGATGAAAATGAAATAGCTATGCTAATGTTACAGGTATAATAATCTGTGAAGCCACTGCATCCCCAGCTTTTTCCCCCCTTAAGCGTTATAACAGTCTGACAATATATAAAAATCATTCCTATTTATTGACTTCAGACAACAAAAATGTTATGCTAATGAGAGTCACACCTGTTCCCTTTACCCAGCCAACTACTCACATGGTTGCTTACACTTGGACAGAATTCTCTAATGTCAGATAATCCCATGCTAGGTACTTCACAGTAATGATGAAATAAGCAGTAACACACACACACACACACACACAGAAATTTACTTGCCTGCCTTTTATGCATAGGGTATAGTGTTTGCCATTGGCCTCCTGCCATCTTCTTCTACCCTATCAAGATTGCCTTCTTCTTATTTGTTCTTAAAAAGGTGTGGATGATATGCAAGATATTAGTATTATAGTGATATGTGTATTTTAAGAGAGAACAAAGATGGAACTTTAACTTTGAAGTATCAACTACCAGCTATGGATGAAGGAGATTTCAGAAGCATCATTCTTTGCTACCTCTGAAGTCATTCAATGACAATCCTGTTGGCAGAAATGTCAATGTGTTAAATGTGACTCTAGCACAAAATGAGAACAGAACAGGGTCCAAAGGCAGCATGCACAAGTTGGGGGGAAGTATGTGCTGAAAGAACATATATCCTTCTACAAATATAGAGGAAAAAATGCTCTGTCAAGATGTTAATTATGGAGTTGTTTGCTAAAAAAAAAAAAAAAAAAGAAGAAACCAAGAAAATATAACAAGTTCACAAAAATAGTTTTTCATTAGCTATTCAGGGAAGATAATTCAGTCCTTAAAGATTATGGTTATACAAACCAAAGAGGAACATTTAAACACTTGCTCACATGTTTAAAAAGTAATTTTCAAAATTTGATGTATACCATCTAAAAAAGCCCTCTCTAGAATGTGCAGAAGGAGTATTTGCTTGCTTTATTTTGTATACCCATATATCCCTGGCATCTTATACTGTATCTGGCACATAGTAGGTGCTCAATAAACATTGTGTGAATTTACTTATGAATTACTTAAAGCAAATATTGGAAGAAAAATATACAAATTAATGTGACAATGATTCTATGTCGTAGTGTTGAATTATGGGTACATTTTCCCCAATTTTCTGAACTTTTCCCTCTATTCTCCCATCTTGCTGTCCACGTATATAGCCTGTTGATATGAAGAAATACATGTTTTCAGTTGCCTTCTACCCCAGGAAGTCAGTTTATGTTTACAACTGGACAAAAGAGAGAATTCTATAAAGAAAGAGATTAGAAATAAACAGATTGCATTTTTTTCAAAACAAAAATCAAGGCATAGTGTGGTATGTACTTTCTGTAGCTACAGTCTTGTCTACATCCAGGGATAGCGACATTGCACAAAAATGACTTTTCTGTGTTTCAGAAAATGAGCTAGTTTTTCCATTGTACATTTATTCCACAGCTAATAAAACAGAGCAATTCCACTTGTTTTTAATGTTCTGCCAATGAACATACTGCTAAGAACAATAAGTATGAAATAAATTCTCATTTTTTTTTCAGGGAGAATTAGTCTTTTACCATGAAGTTTGGCCAAGTCAGGCAAATGAAGCCTAGACAATAAAGCTTCAATTAGACATGCTGCAGTAGAGACTTGCATGTAGAGTTTCTGAGCAGATTGCAGTTACATAAATCAGCAGATACTATAAAAATATGCACTAGCCCCTGATTTTAGTCTGGTTTCAGTAGTATGTGAGGTCTGGGATAGAAGTGCCCTGGGTTCAAACTCAAAATTGCAACCTGGTACATAGTTTGATGCATATACTTGCGGATGCTTTTCTGTTCCAGACTTCTTTATCCATCCATTCATTCAATCTGCTGCTTCAAGACATGCTTATTTAAGTTCCATCACTTATTAGTTGAGTTGTTTATTAGCTGTGTTAACTATCATTATTAGAATATCTTAAATGAGTTGCTAAATGTTTTTGGTATCAGCTTCCACATATGTAAAGTGCAGATATTATTTGTAACTATCATATGGTAGTTGCTGGGATTAAGTTAACACGGGCAATGTTTGAAAAGTCCTGGCAAATAAGACCTCAGTAAGTGATAGCTCCTTTTACTGAGTCCCAGGCACTGTGCTAGAAAATGAAGGGATGGTAACGAAAAATTATTTTTAGTTCTGGTTCATGGCAGCTTATAATCCAGTGAGTATCATTACAAAACAATTCTGTATGGACCTCTAATGTTTCTGCGTGTCTTGTGAGCAAAAGTACTGACAGCCTTTTTTTCTGATTATATTTTCAAAGATGTTTATATGGAGAACAACCTTGCAAGACAGGGATATGTCCCCCTCCAGAGCAGAGGAGACATTGTTGTCCATTATAAAAGAATTAATGCCTCTCTCTGGGACAAAGTGTGGGCAGGCTTACTAGCAGCCAATTCTGAAAGACTGACATTTTCTAAATTTGGGATTCCTTTCCTGTAATGTAACCCACTGCGTGCGCATATGTCACCTGGACCTCATCATTCCTCCTTGTAGAAATTGAGACTCAGACAAATGCTGATATTTTGGCTGCAGCTATTGCTGTGAATAATAAACTGTCCTTTGTTTCTGATCCAGGAGTCTTTTGCCTTCTGCTAGCATCCAAGCTAACTTGTTAACTTGCAAGTTGGATAAAATCTCAAATTCTTCACAATTCCTGACAGTCATTAGGTGAACTATCAGAAATGTAAAGCATATCTATATAAACACCAAAATACTCATATACATATATACATATATTCTTCTCATTATATAGGAAAAGTGAGGATAGCTAGATATTTTAGCAACGAGAACATTATGCCATAGGATATGGTGGTAGCGATATTCTGTTAATTTATTAAATTGACATTAAAAACCTGGGAAGCAACCATGAGAATCACCTAATCAAAACTACTAGCCGGTACTGAAAGGTCATGCTGATCTTGCCTACCAGTTTTTCTCCAGTGTATGATAGAATAAATGGGGCAGTATATGCACTCACTGAATATAAAGCTTAATAAGTATATAAATAATTTATGAATATATTTGTTAATATATGTATACTCTTTACTGCTTGACAATTTCCAAAATAAGGTAGTACTTCTGCACTGGAAATTCAGTCCTTTGCTAAACTCCTTTCTTTGGAAGTTCTTCCTTACTGTATTAATCAAGCTAGGAGACAGTATGCTCTGATAACATATAAACTACAAGATACTAGTGAATGACATTACTTAATAAGAGGTTTATTTCTTTCTCACATTATCACTCAGGATAGGTCAGAAAACTCGCTTTCCTTGCAGCTTTCTCTTTTAAGTGGTATCTCAGGAATTGGGGCTCTTCTATATTGTTACTGTATGCAGGAGTAAAATGAAAATGGCAAAATTGCCTTTGGTGTACTTAATTTGAACTAAAATTTGATATTTTTAAACTTAATTCATTGATTCTAAGTCTTCCCTTAGAGCAAAACACAACAAGTGTTTACTCTTTTCCATTTGATATGATACACATTCAAATATTTATTTCCCTTTAGTCCTTATTTTTCCTGGGCTAAATGGTCATAATTTGTACAATCAGGACACACATGAGATCATTCTCAGATACCTTATGACACTGATTATTTTCCTATGGTCATCCCTAACATTGTCAATAACATTTAAAGAAAACCAATAAGAACTGAACAGTACCTTAGATGTTGTCAGACAAACATAGATGGAGTGAGCCTAATTTCCTGTGATTTAAATTCTAGACAGTCCAATACCTCTGGCCTTACATATTCTCTCCTGAGAATTATAGGACACCAGGAAGAACAATATTTTTAAGTATTAACTGATGCTTGGGGCGCCTGCGTGGCTCAGTCGGTTAAGCATCTGCCTTCAGCTCTGGATGATCCCTGGGTCCTGGGATCAAGTCCCACACCGGGCTCCCTGCTCTGTGGGGAGCCTGCTTCTCCCTTTCCCTCTGCCTGCCAATAAATAAATAGATTAAGATTTAATAGATTAAATCTTTTTTTATTTTTTAAATAATTTTTTTAAAGGATTTTATTTATTTATTTGTCAGAGAGAGAGAGAGAGCACAATCTGGCAGAAAGGCAGACAGAGGCAGAGGGAGAAGCAGGCTCCCTGCTGAGCAAGGAGCCCGACATGGGACTCGATCCCAGGACCCTGGGATCATGACCTGAGCTGAAGGCAGCTGCTTAACCAACTGAGCCACCCAGGCGTCCCTAAATAGATAAAATCTTAAAAAAAAAAAAAAAAAAGTATTGACCAATGCTCACCATACCTCATTCCATTTTAACCTGTGACCTCTCCTCCATTTAGGCCACTGGACTTTACACAGGCATTGTCTCAAGGGGGAGTGGCAACTAAACTATGGAAACTAGAGAACAAATTCCTGGCTTTTAAGCTTTAAAAAAAAAAAGCCACACAAGAATACCTGAAGATCAAGTTTTTCCTGCCTTTGAAGAGATAATAATTCTCTGGGCTGGAAGACATAGGGAAGAGTTACAGAGGAAGCTAGAGAGTTAGACACTGGGGAAGGCATAGGAGGGCAGGTTTCTGTGCCTTGTTCTCTCCCCTTCCACCCTCATCTTCCCAGTTGGTCCTGAAAAGGGAAGAGGAACAATAAAAATCAGTCATAAATGAAATTTGAAAAGATAGACAACCTTGCAAGACAGGGATATGTCCCCCTCCAGAGCAGAGGGAGACATTGTTGTCCATTATAAAAGAATTAATGCCTCTCTCTGGGACAAAGTGTGGGCAGGCTTACTAGCGGCCAATTCTGAAAGACTGACATTTTCTAAATTTGGGATTCCTGGGAAGTGAGTAGAGGCATCTTTGTGGAGAGTCAAGACTAAGAACTGAAACAACCATGGCTTCCCCTCCACAGGAGAGCCCTCCCTTCACCCCAAATAACCTGATACCATTTCAGGAGAAGGTGAAAATCTGAAATGTCCACTTTAACCTGAAATCAGGAGTGTACCCAGATAAAGTTGAGAAAACCTGTCAGTGACTGAATTTACTGTATTTGACTCTGAGATTACCTTTTCTGCCTTTTAGGAGGACTGAGTGCTGTAACAGGGAATAAGTTGTATCTTAGAAAAATACTATCAACTTTTTAGCATTTCCAAGGACACAACTTAAAAATATTCTGACAACTGCAGATGGTTTGCTTGTGAATGGGAAAGGTACTAGATTTGGATTTAGAAGATCTAAGTGTAAATTACCACCTCTTTGTGTTTGGCCCCTTTATAGCTTTTCTCTTAGCAACAGTTTCATCATGAAAAACACAAATTCTGACTTTCTCATAACAGAACGAGGATAATAAGTGAGCTAAACACCTGCAAAATGGTTTTGTAATATTTGAATTGTCAGAAAAATATCACCATTAGTCTATTTCTACCAGCTGGTTGTGGATCTTAAAATTATGCTATGTTAAATGTAAGTGGTTTGACATAACATGTTGATATTGAGCATAGACAGATACTCTAGTTCAGTGCTTCTCAAATTTTAATGTGTGTGGGAATCACCTGGCAGATCTTATCAAAATGCAGATTTGGATTCAGCCCCGGTTTGGGCTGAGGCCTGAGATTTTCTACTTCTGACAAGCTTGTAGACAATAATTCTGCGGGACTGTAGACCACACTTCGAGGAACAGTGCTGTAGTTAATGACCAGTTTTTGCACATTTCCTGAGCTCAAAGCAACAATTAATATTCAGTAGATACCTCAAACTGCCTCAGAATAGCTCCCAGATTTCTTTATCTCTCCCATCTGTTCATATCAAGTTCCTCATATTCTCAGCATATCTGAAATTGATGATGTCATGACCTGATTATCAAATACTCTGAAATTTCTTTTAGGGTTTTTTTTTTTTAATATGTTATTATCCATAAAGAACATGGTGTGCTTCCAGGGAAAGTCTAAACAAATAGTTCAGTCCTTGAGAATTTATGAGATTTAATCCCACAAAGTTGGCAGCAGACATACCATTATTTCAGTTATTCACTTTTAAGAAATGAACAAAATTTATGTTTGGGTAGTATAAATAAGAAAATGAAACAAGTGTTAAGGCAATAGAGATGCTGTTTTATTTTGTTTGCTTTTACTATCTTTTTGAGATTCCAGGAAGATGGTATGTGTGGAGACAGGTTGTCACCCATGTTTCTGTCCCTCTGGTGAACACCACTGCTGTCTAGAGTACAGAACATCATTGTAAACGTTAGGAATGATGTCATTTGTTCAACTGCTAAGAAAAAGTTGTAGACAAGAGACTGTGGCTTCCTAGGATAGAATCGGTAAAGTCACCCAGAATTGCCACAGTTTCACTTTTTTTCAACATTCCTTTTGAGATACGGTATGCATGCTTCTGAAGAGCTGGACTGTGGAACCAGACTACCTGGGTGAATAATGTTGAGCAAATCACTTAACCACTTGATGCCTTAGTTTCCTAATCTGTATAATGGAGATAATTATTGTATTTACCTCATGAAGCTTTTATGAGAATTAAATGAATCAATATATGTGAAGTGCCAGGCACATAGCAAGTACTATATAAAGGTTAACTATTATTGTTGTTGTTATTATTATTATTGTCACTATTATTACTGTTATTTTATTTCCTATCCTGATCAAATTTCTGTTATGGTTAGATAACTTTAGGGTATCTATTTCTACCTACTACGAGGGTGGACTTGATTTTGTAATCTTTTTGGACACTAACATATGAAGGATAAATGGCTGTAAAAATTGTCATTGGAGATGACATGAATCTCCTGAAATCTCAATGGATTTTATATTTTTCAGTTGTACTATAGTTATACTGTATTAAAGAAACTGCTCACATTAAAATCCTTGGAAAATGAAAAAGTGTTTTCAAAAGTGTTGAAAATATTCATCACATCCAACATTTTGTCATTATTCTATAGACAATACAAAAAGAGACATGCATTTGAAGACATTATTGTCAAAGAAGGGACTGAAAATTAGGCTAAACAGTAATTAAAGGTATATTTTCTGGGTAGAGTTCACATAAAATATTCTTAGTGCCCATGTTTTTCCTATATGGCATCGAAAGAGATGAAAACATTACAGATTATCAATTCCACAACCTTCATAGGTCCCAGAGTGAATCGTTCAATTCAAATTAACTACAGCAGGCTTATGCTGTACTTACTTTTGGTGGTGTATGAGTCACCAAAGAAATCTCTTAACTCTGCCATTTCCCCCATGGAATTTATTATTTTATTTCATAAGGGAGGCAATTATGGTAATTGAAATGATCAGGGCAAAATAAGAATAACAATAATAATAATTGCATCCAATCAAGCCACAAAACATAAGGTGCAGGCAGTACAAATTATAATGTCAATTTTAAAACGTTAAGATATCCTTCCTAGAAGAGGTGCTACTTATAATGGGCATTGGAAGTTAAGTGGGATTTTGAATATACTCCAGGCATCTAAAGCCATCGGGAAAATAATGTTGAGATATCCTATTCAGTGGTTTATTTATATAATAAGAATGAAATAGGCAGTTGGGAGGCAAATAAATCACTTTCAGGATTTGAAGTACCATGCATACCTCATTTTTGGATCAAACACCATGCATGAAAATTTGACAAAACCAAACAAACAACTGGTGGGGTAATTTTATTTGTTTGTTTGTTTCATAAAAGTTATGGGCCTTCAGAATGTTCCAAAAGGTTTCCTTAAATGCAAAACCTCTTTTGTGTTTATTAAATATAAATTACTTACAAAACTTGAAATTTACCCTCAACGTGCCAGGTTGATACCTCTTGTACAAAATGACAGTACAGCCCTTAGTGCCTTTTTGTGCCTGGTGATCATGGGAAGTTGTGTGGCAGAGCCTTTTCTCTCTGCTTTCTCTCTTCTGAATGACAGCAATATGGGCTGTGGCTTCATTAATCCTAAAATATTTAAATCAAATTATAAAACCAATGTATTAAAAATGAGAAATAAATTCAAACCACATTGTTCTGGATGCTGTGACTTATTAGTCCAGTTGGTCTTTGTGACTAGTTAGTCCAATAGGTTAGAAGAGAGTGTTAATGATGCCAAGATCAAGTGTTTAATCCTTCCTGGCTTACTTAGCTTTGTTCCATTCCATGGATAGAACCGTACCCACACCCAGGCCAGACTTCATGTGATTGTATTCTACTTCTCAGAGGCTAACATCAACAATGCAGTTAAATTAACCCAGATCTACCATGACTACCAGGAAAACCAGCAAAGAAACAGACAAGGAACTCAAGGTACACAATAAACTAATGGTCTGTCATTATCTTCCACGAGGACAAATGATTCTATTTTATGATGAAATATGTACTGTTTGCTGATTTTTTTTGTTTGCTGATTTTTTTAATGCAAGCTAAGAAGTGTCTTGATATCTCTTCATCTTTTCTGTTTCCCAACTTAGATTCCTCTATTATTAAATCTCTGTAAAATATAGTAGATCAGGAATACTATTTAATACTACAATTCCAGCCAAAATTAATTAAAAACAGAACAAAACAAAAAAACTCTGCAAAGAGAACATGTTGACTGTTTCAGGAATACATTCTAGGTGGTATGTAGAGGTACTGAGAGAGGGTCATGGCAAACCACCCATGTCGGAACTTGGGAGGCAGGTGATACCATTTGCTATGTGTCTCTGCTGGACCAACCAGAGATACTTAAAATACCACTTTTTGTTAAGCAAACCAAACTATGAGGATTAGAAATAGCCTAATTATTAATTGCAAATAAGTGAAACTTTATCCTGAGAATCTTTAAGTGTGGTCCTCAACCTGTAACTAGCACTGTGTGCTCTAACCTAAAGACATAAGATCAGTAAATATGTCAGAGAAGGGACCACTTTACTAGATGTTGAAAACCATCAGGGGAAAAAAAGTGCCACCTTGACTCAGATACAAATAATACCTCAGATACAAATAATATCTGTAAGAAGCACTAAGAAATTCTTATGTGGATGTTTTTAAAATACTCAACAGAGAGACTATGCTATTATGAGCTCACCAATCAAATCTCACCAGGCTGAAAGTGAATAAAATAATGCAAAACATAAAAGGCATCTGCCATGCCTAACTTTCACATGTCTTCCACCCTAGATTGTCCTTGAATTTATAGGACTGGATGGTTAGCTTGTGCGCATTCAGATCAGAACTCTTAAAAAAAAAAAAACACACCACATTATGGTTTTTTTTTTAAGTTTTTAATTGTTCTGATAGGTCTTATTGATTTTTGTCTGTTCTACAACTTGCCAAGGTAGGTTTGTGAGAGGAAAGTCATTAATATTTTGAAGTTCAGCATGGATCAGATTGTGTGTTATGAGCTTTATTTTTTTTATGATTTTGTTTATTTACTTGAGAGAGAGAGAGAGAGACAGACAGACAGACAGAGCACAAGCAGGGGGAGCAGCCCAGGGGGAGGGAGAAGCAGGCTCTCTGCCCAAGGATAGGGAGCCAGACATGGAGCTTGATCCTAGGACCCTGGGATTGTGACCTGAGCTGAAGGCAGATCACGGTTAATTCTTCCATTGAACTTGGGAATTTTCAGGAGCTCCTTGTACCAGTTCTTAAAGCTGGAAACTAGGGTCAGCAGAAATATATATATATTTATTTATTTAAAAGATTTTATGTATTTATTTATTTGACAGAGAGAGAGAGAGATCACAAATAGGCCGAGAGAGAGAGAGAGAGAGAGGGAGGGAGGCAGGCTCCCTGCTGAGCAGAGAGCCCAATGCGAGGCTTGATCCCAGGGCCCTAAGATCATGACCTGGGCCGAAGGTGGTGGCTTAACCCACTGAGCCACCGAGGTGCCCCATCAGCAGAAATTTTAATTAAACTGACCCATTAGACAAATAATTTATCTAGAAAGTCTTCTCTGAGGCTTGTTAATTCCTTGGTGAATCTATCTTCTTACCTCCTTCACACACATATGTGAAGTTAGGTATCTAACTTATATAGAAGTTGGATATCTAACTTATATAGAAGTATATATCTATATATCTATATATAGTTTAATTAGACTTAGTGCCCATTCATTATGGTAGTATGGTTTTTTTTGGAATGCTTTGGAATTAAACACTGCAGTCAAATCCTGGTTCATCCACTCACGAGCCAGGTGACATTTAAAATATTTAATTTTTCGGGGTGCCTGTGTGGCTCAGTGGGTTAAAGCCTCTGCCTTCGGCTCAGATCATGATCTCAGGTCCTGGGAGAGAGCTCCGCATTGGGCTCTCTACTCATCAGGGAGCCTGCTTCCTCCCATCTCTCTGTCTACTGTGATCTCTCTCCTCTCTGTCAAATAAATAAATAAAATCTTTAAAAAAAAAACTAAAATAAAAAATAAAATTTTAATTTTTCTTCTTTTCTGCTCTTCCATATGTAAAATGATGATAACAACTACTGCATAAGATCGTTGTGAAAATTAAATGAGTGAGTTAAAAGCAATTTTAACATAAATGCCCAGCCCACTGCAGAACCACAGAAGTGTGAGTTCCTTTTGTCACTATTTTCTCCATGGAAGTACAAAAGTCCTAAATACCTGATCTATATAAACCCCTTCCATTATCCTTCATCCTCTTATAAAAGCACATGCTTTAAATCATCTAACTAGTCTATAACCTACATCTCAAGTGATGAAAATTGACTTTTAAGCTAAACCTATCCCTATAACTGTGACTCTGTTGAACCCCAAAGGAAATTATCCTTTAATAAAGCATGAAATAATTACCTCATCCAATAAATATTTAATGAATGTCTATTAGGTAATATAATAGTGAATAAAACATAGGTGTTTTATGCCTGTGTGCCTGTATAATAGACAAGAAAAACAAAGTTTTGAAAAAAAAAAACCCGTTATTTCAAAAGGAAGGTGATAAGAAAGCAGGTATTGGGGGAATAGTTGGGATGGGATGGGGTATACATTAAATTGGGAGGTGTCTTTGAGAAAACAAGTTTAAGCTAAGACCTAGATAGCAACTAGACAAGTGTGGGGGACAGAATTTTCTAAGTAAATAGTCCATGCAAAGACAAAGGGAGAGAGTTCATTGTACTGAAGCAAATGAATGGATGGCATGTGTTAAAACGAAGTTTCAAAGTGGACAGGAAGAAATGGGTAGGTTATGGAGCTAAGTTTGCAGAGGAAGAGAGACAGGAGAAATGAGAGAGAGAGAGAGAGAAAGAGGGAGAGGGAAAGAGATGGAGAAAGAATTTATAATAAAGAAGCACTATATCCACAATTCAACTCAGTGGACATTGATCTAGTCCGGATTAAGAGTAAGATGGGACACAGGAATCTATTATCCCTTGAGTTGGTCTAAATTCCCACATACCTCTCTCACATTATGTGTATATCTTACTAATTTGAGTATGATTTTAACATTTAAAAGTTAGCATAATTCTTAAGACACATGAATCCTTAAATATGGACCATACTTCATCTGGTGTTCAACCCAAGGAAAGTATTTTCAATGCTGACACTCAAATGATCTGGGTTGAACTTACTGAGACTCAGTACATGTGTATCCAGTTTATTGTGGGATATTAAAGAAATCTTCAGTAATAATTTGGGCTGCATATGGTTTCATTTGCTTTATTTATTGCCTTTAGAACTCCATATAAGATACATTTCCACTCCATAAGTTTTGGGTTTTGAGGAATACCCTGGGTTAGAGGCTAATTTAATTTTTTTTTGTGTGAGTTATTTCCATATATAGGTGATTTGAAGATGAATGAAATCTCTTAAGATGAGAGGATAGAGTAAGATAAGAAAAAGGCCCAGGACAAAGCAATCAAGATACTCAATATTTGGAGAGTAAGTAGAGGGGCACCTGGGTGGCTCAGAGGGTTAAGCCTCTGCCTTCAGCTCAGGTCATGATCCGAGGGTCCTGGGATAGAGCCCTGCATCGGGCTTTCTGCTCAGCGGGGAGCCTGCTTCCCCCTCTCTCTCTGCCTGCCTCTCTGCCTACTTGTGATCTCTCTCTGTCTGTCAAATAAATAATAAATATAATCTTAAAAAAAATAGAGTTGAGTAGCGGAGAACTTGATAGAGGATACTGAGAAAGAATAGCCAAAGCGTAAGTAGACAGATTAAGATGGGGAGATTTCATGGAAGGTTATTAAGAGAAGAGAGAACTTTAAAAAAAAAAAAAAAAAAGAGAGAGAGAGAGAGAACTTTAAGTAGCAATTAATCCTTGATGTCAAAATTTATGAAGCATCAATTAGAATGCAATTTAAAGATGAACTTTCAGCTTGTTAACATGATCATTACTGGATTTTAATAAATTTTGGTGGGGTGATGAGACAAATCTTATTGCCCGTGGACTCAATAAGGGAATGGAAAGGGAGAACATGGAGAAAGTAAATTTGAGGGATTTGAGATTGCTGGAGAAGATAAGAGGCAAGAGTTGCAAGAGGACATGGGTAAGCATGCTAGAGAAACATGTAAAGCTGCTGAACATTGAGGAAGGCCCATTTAAGGCAGGAGATCCTAAAGGACAACTGAATGAAGTGGCTATTGCTTTACATGTGAGTTTTAGCCTTCTGTTTTTACAACCATTCCATTGGTATTACTGGAACCACCCCTAGATCCATGCAACCAGAGCCCCTCTCTGGCCTGTGAGTTTTAGAGTGCTCCCCACTGGCCTTCTTCCTAATTGTGCTTCTCCTCATAAGAATCTGTGGGTAAAGGGGACATGTTCACCAAAAGCCCTTCCTTCTGGTCTCTCCTTTCCCATTAAACTATTGTATTAGTTTCCTACTGTTGCTTAACAGATTGCCACAAACTCAGTGACTTAAAGCTGTGCAAATTTATTATCTTTTAACTCTGGAGGTCAGAAGTCCAAAATGATGTTAATAGGGCTGTGTTCCTTCTGGCAGCTTTAGGGCTCCTGTCTTGCCTTTTTTTTTTTTTTTTTTTAAGATTTTATTTATTTGCCACAGAGAAACACAGCGAGAGAGGGAACACAAGCAGAGGGAATGGTAGCAGGAGAAGCTGGCTTCCTGCTGAGCAGAGAGCCCGATGCGGGGCTCGATCCCAGGATGCTGGGATCATGACCTGGGCTGAAGGCAGACGCCTAACGACTGAGCCACCCAGGTGCCCCCCTGTCTTGCCTTTTGCAGCTTCTAAAGGCTGCCTGTATTCCTTGACTCATTGGTACCTTTCACAGTTATCAGTGGCTCGTAGAATCTTTCTCCCTTCAGATCAATGTGACACTGACTCTTCTGCCTTCTGACTCCTTCTTGAAAAGACCCTTGTGATTACATTGGGCCCACTCACATAATCCAGGATAATTTTCTTGTCTTAAAATCTGCTCATTAGTAGCCTTCATTCAATGCATCAGCAATCTTAGCTCCCTTTTGCCATGTGAAATAAGCATGTTCATAAATTCTAGGGATAAGAGTATAACATCTTTGGGAGCTGGGGAAGCATTATTCTGCCTAGAACCACCACGTTTCCTACTTAAGACCTGGGAAATTCCTGTGCAGATGACCCAAGCCTACTTCCTGTGAGCCATGATTCCTAGAATGGGCTGCATTATTAGGGGGCTCAGGTTAGGCTAGTGGGTGAGTCAAGAATCAGCTGTTTGGGGATCTGAGGAAGGTTTAGATACACAGGTTGAGAAATCCACATATGTGTATTGCAGATTCCAAATGTTTTCTTACACTGATACCCCAAGTTAAAGACCAAGCTGGCTATCATCCTTCAAAAAAATAAAAGCTGCTTTCCTTTTTGCCTTATCTTATCCAAGAGATATTTGGAAAACCTACTTCGTGTTACCCCTCTAAATCAACTGGTTTGGGGATTTCATGTCACCAAATTCCAGCTGTAAAATTGGGAATATTCTGGGAAATTTGGTGAGTGGGGCCAAAAATACAGTGATTGTTAACCCCTGACTCAGAAGAATTGAGAACATTTGAGGTAATTTTGGTATTCTCTTGGAATTGGAGTGGACGGAACAGAGAAGAGTAAGAGGTTAAACACCAGTGGGTAAGATCTAGTTGCACATCAGAACTGAACCTGAAGAGAGGTGGCATAGTTTGAGAGAAGGAAGAGAAAAGATAAAAGGGTAAAATTTCAGGAACTTTAACTCAAAAGTACAAATAATCAAGTTCCATCTCATTGTGATTTTATTCCAAGTAATTGTGACACCTCCACATAATAGAAATGACAATGAGTACCTCAGTGATCAGATCACATTCTCTGATCTGTGTGACTCACTACTGTTATATGCAATTGGCCTACATTTTTGGTTCCCCACCCCTTTTCTGAAACTCCAAGATGCAAGATGACCAAAGAATGATCTAATCTAAAACCTCTTCTTTCATGTATGTATATGCTCAAATGGATATATATGAATATGCATGCATACATATTTGTCTCTCTGTGTGTGTGTGTGTGCAGAGAGAGGCATGAATAGATGCAGTATGTTTGCACGTAAATAATACACATGTGCTTGTTTATGTAGCCTTAGCATGGGGTGATAGGGAGAGGACTGAACTGAGAGTCAGGAGACTTGGGATTTTGGTTTTAGTATGCATACTCCAATTCTGTAGGAGACATAAATCAGACCATGTGTTTGCTTATCATTGAAAGATGTTTTAGACCAGATGATCTTTTTTATTCTTTTACACTCTAAAACTCTAAATTTCTACCTGAGAAGCCAGGTACTTTCCTGACAGGAATTATCCTACATTCTATTAATGAGCAAACAAAGACTCCAGGCCTTGACAAATTGTCTTCCCTCTCTGTCCAGTCCGTACTTCTTCTAGATCCTAATTCTGGGCAGAATTTTTCATTAGTCTCTCATTTCTTCCCCATCAGTACAATTTAGAAATGAAGGAAGGTATTAAAACAAAAATATTTCATTATAGAAAGATTTTGCCAAATACCTCCAGACTTTTGAGTCTGTGACTTATTAGTATCCAAGTACTACATCTTTGTCATATAATAAATATTTGCAACATACTAAAGACCATATGGGGAACAAGGAAGACGGAGAAGTTTTGGGTATGGCATTTTGTATTTCATTTTGGTTTTATTTTCTGAGTCAACAGATATATACTAAACATCTTCTAAATGTTAAATATATAAGATATAAATGCTCTCTGCAAGTGTAGTGGAGGAAATATATTGGACACATGATTATATTACAAATAATAAGCTACAGATAATTAAGTTATTTGAAGATACAGTTGGAACTGTTAAGTGTTTAAAACAGGAGGCTTGCTGTAGAGGAAAGAGTGCCCTTGCAAACTAGCTTTGTGGCCTAATTTAGTCACTTTCCACTCCAGGTCTAAAAGTTACTCATATCACGAGGATCTTCTCATTCAAACACACAGTAGAAATCCAGATACAGGATCTGAAACTATGTTCCATGTTCTGACCTTCACTGATGTGTTTGGATCCTCTGTGAGTTTGTAAGCTCCTTGAAGAATTTTTCCCCCTTTTTAAAATACTTTATTCAATGAATACTTACTAAGCCAGGCGTTATATGATGGAGATTCACAGAAAAAATATCACAGTCCCTGCTCTCAAGTGGCCATGGTCATTTTGGGAAAAAAAGCAAATAGACCATTTCAAAGCACATAATCAATATGGTGAGAGCAGGATTCACAGGATGCTGGAGTTGCCAAGGGTAGAAGCGTCAAGGCTGGTCTTCAGTGGATGTTTTGAAAGATGATCCCCTAAAGACCAAAAAGGAGTTCGCAAGTGAAGAAGGTAGAGTGTGTTGGTGCAGAAGTTCTGGTCATGCATAAAAAGGAAGTTCATAGGAGATACCATGCTCTTTCCTGGAAAGGGAGGTCTCAATTCACGTAGCTGAATGGATAATTACAGAAGATGATGAAAAAGATGATGATATAGGAAGGGAGCATAATTTGAAGGTTAAAGAGTTGAGGTTGTGCGGGGCTATTATAAACGTTTTTTTAAAGAGAGACAAAACATTATTACTCTGTTGGATTTGCAGTGGCTGGACAGAAAACAATAAAAAGATAAATTGTGTGAAGAATGGATCAGAAGAGGGTTCTATTAGGGCCTGGAAAGCAGGTAGAAACTACCTTCAGGAATCTGGGTGAAGGATGGTGCGTGAACTAAGAGTTATAGCAGGAAAGGTAAATGATGAGGGGAGAGATTCAGTAGAATTGTAAAGTTGGGATCAAGTGGACTCAGATTGGGGCTGTGGGAAAATATCAGTGCTATCATGACTGAGGTTCCTATGGAACTTCTGTGTGGAACCATCTAGATAGAAGCCAAATAGATGAATCTGAAACACAGGAAAGGATGACCAGAGGATATCATTTTTTGAAAAGACAGGGACAACATTTCAAATAAGTTCATATATATCTTATTGATAGGAATACTTCTTCATTACAAAAAGCACAAAATCCAAACTGCGAACACCCTTAATAAATATATTTTTTAATACTCAATGGATGAAAGAATGAATGAGTGAATAGTAGCTGTTAGGAGTAGCAAAGAGTTCCTGTCAAATACTATAGTTATGTATTTGAGTTTCTTAAGTGTGTATATGTGTGAATATGTATTTATGTATGTGTGTCCGTGTAGTCATGTGTACACACATACACGTTCATGTCAATATTAGCAATATATTAATACTGTACATCTCTGGTATAGTATATGAGTCTGCTAGGGCTGCCATAACAAAAACCACAGGACTAGGGGCCCTGAACAGCAGATATTTACTTTCTGACATCTTTGGAGGCTAAAAGTCCAATATGGGGCTCCTGGGTGGCTCTGTTGGTCTGCCTTAGGCTCTGGTCATGATCCTGGGGTCCTGAGATTGAGCCCTATCTGGGGCTCCCTTCTCAGCGGGAACCCTGCCTCTCCCCCTCCCTCTACTTATGTTCTCTTTCTCTCTTCCTTGTGGGTGCCTCCCTACCCCTCTCTGTCAAGGGAATGAATAAAATCTTTAAAAAAGAGAAAAGTCCAAACTCAAGCTGCTCTCAAGTTTCTTCTAGTGAGAAGTCTCTTCCAGGCTTGTAGACTGCACCTTCTCACCGGCTGTCCCAAAGCCTTTCCTCTGTGCCAGAGCAGATGGGATCCCTAGTGTCACTTCCTCTTCTATAAGGATACCAATCCTAGATTAGGACCCCACTCTTAGGACCTCACTTAATCTTAATTCCCTCCTGATAGGCCCTGTCTCCAAATACAGTCACATTGGGGGTTAAACTTCAACATATGAATTTGGGGGGAAACACAATTCAATCCATGACAACATCAGTTCATGTGACATCCAGATCACCTTTTTTCTCAGACAAAGCATGGTCTCTGTGAAAACAAAGAAACTGTTCTGTGTCAAAAAAGAGGATACCTAAATAGAAGGGGAAAGATATACTTGATAGAGTTCAAAGAGTTTGCTTATTTATAGAATAATTATAATTCTTTTCTCCTTCACCTGATTTTATCAAAATACAGTTATATTCCCATAAAGAGATCTTTCTTTCTTTCTTTTTCTTTCTTTCTTTCTTTCTTTCTTTCTTTCTTTCTTTCTTTCTTTCTTTCTTTCTTTCTTTCTTTCTTTCTTTCTTTTCTTCTTCTTCTTCTTCTTCTTCTTCTTCTTCTTCTTCTTCTTCTTCTTCTTCTTCTTTTAATTTTGGAGAGGATTATAAGCCACTTGCAAGTAGATAAACCTTTAATAGCTGAATGAGTTTATTAATCAGTTGTTATTGTCTATTACTCTATGGAAACCAGGTAGGAAGAGACAGAAAAGGTTGACGTTCCACAAGAATTTCATACCGTGAAGGTGTAAACTTAAAGCGGAGATCACTTGTAGAAAACTGTGTTGCATTCTTAGCATGTGAGCACTTGTAATAAAGTTAACTTTCACTTACGGTTATATTTAACGTAGGGGCTAATTACTCACTTTATTTTGCGCCTGTTCTGTTTTACCTCTTTGCACACTTGGCCATGGTTTAGCCCTGGCCTCTGCGTTGGTGTTCCTCCCTAAAAGGTCCCTGGGGTTGGGAAACCCTCGCCCTGACGGCCAGGTGACACAGACTGGGTGGAAAGCCGAAGCTCTGAGGGCGCGGAGCCCCGCGCATACCGTTCCCCTCCCACCATCATCCCACTGCCGGGAGGCGGAGAGGGCTTCAAACTTCGCTCCAATCCGCAGCCGGCCCTCCACGGGGTCTCCCGCTGGGCGACCCGCCCGCCGCGGACCGAGTTGGAGGAACTTTGCACAGCTCGGCGTCAGAGCCTGGAGAGGCGAAGTGCTCTCCCTCCTCCCCAGCGCCCCCCTCCCTCTGCCCCCGCCTCCCGGTCCTCGCCCAGGCGCGAGCTCTGGTGATAGGACGAGTCCCGGGCGTGCATTGTGTATATGCAAACCAGAGCCCCAGCTCCCCTGGGCTGCCCAACTCGATCCGGGCTGCGGCTGCCGCTGGTGCTGCGGTGGGCGCTGCTGTCCTCGCCCGAGCCCGGCACCGTCATGCCCCCGCCGCGCGGCGGGCCGCTGCGTCCCGGAGCCGCTATATAAGCGCAGGCAAGGGGACACCCGGAGGGGCTGAAGATGAAGGTGCCCGCGCATGGGCCCCCACTGATTGCCAACCCCTCCCGAGCCCGCGCCCCGCGCGGAGCCGGCGGCCGCCGAGGACCCGCCTTCGCCGCAGTAGCAGCTGGAGCAGCGACAGAGGAGGCAGCTGCGGCGGTGGCAGCGGCGCCCGTCGCCCGAGCGCGTAGAGAGGCGGCGGCAGCTCGGGGGCCGCCGCTGCCCCGGCTGCCATGAGTTGTGCGGAGGTGATGTATCACCCCCAGCCGTATGGAGCGCCCCAGTATCTGCCCAACCCTGTGGCAGCTGCAACCTGCCCCACAGCCTGCTACCACCCGGCGCCCCAACCTGGCCAGCAGGTGAGTCACCGATCCGGCAGCCCGCCGGGGGCGGGGGCGGGGGCCAGGGGTGCCGAGAGTATCGGTCTGGGACTCGGGCGACGTCCCGCCGGGACGGGTGGCGCGGAGGATGCTCTGGGACCTGCGGGAGCGCCCTTGAGCAGAGCGGAGGAAAGGCTTCGGAAAGGGATAAGCAGCCTGGCGGACGGGTGGGGATTCGATGTGAGTCATTACCTGGCTGGGGGCTTCATTGAGCCGTTGTCACCGGAGCTCACAGGCTGCTCCTCATAGCCACTTTAGCTTTTTGGGCTCAGTTTTCTGAAACCCACCAAGGGCGTCTGTCTTAGGAGTATGTGAGTAAACCTGCTTTAAATCAAACATTTTCTTTTCTTTGGAAAGGTGAAGTGTTTTCAGGGTTTTCTTGATTAAGAGGATAAAATGTGTCACCGACATAGGGGAGGCTACCTGGACAGTGAGCTCATGGAATGACCTTTCTGGAACTTTTATGGAACAGAGGTCTAGTGTAATTTCTGTCAAATGTTAGTAGAACTTCTCTGTAGAGTCTGTCTTCTTATGACTGTGACTTAGAGGGCAGGAATTGATCCCAAACTTCCTCATTCATTTTTAATTCCATCAAAGCACAGAGATGTTACAGTTCAGCCTAGTGGAAGTGTGTCCCCACTCAAGAGGTAACCTTGGATCACTGGACCGTGAGTCTTCACCATCCTGAGAATGACAGAGAATACTGTGAATAAAAAGGGTTCTGGAACCAGAGAGATGATATAGTTCTTTTAGAAGGGAGAGTAGGGTGTAGGGAATTTGGCACTAGGTACCCCTGGACATTCCTCTCTGGACACCAACAGAATGTGTTTCAATCCTCAGTTAGTGCTACTGAGAACACATATGTGGGTATGTGGCACTAGCTTGTACCAAAGTAGGGTCCTCAGACTCTGGGAATTAGGGAATTAGGGTTGATTTGGTGAAATTAAAATAAAATACAATTTATGCACTCCGAGGTGGAGACACTTATCAGGGAACTAGATGTGGTTTGGAAATTACCATCCACAGAATTTATTGATTGGGTTTTCAAAAATTTCTTAGGAACCATGTGTTTTATTATGGTCTTAAGGGTTTGGCTCTTTATTAAAATTTATATAATTAATTTTGATTTCTATATTCTCTTTACCTGTTTCTTTGCTAGATTTGTAGGGCTACTCTTTGGAAAGAAATTGTAACTTCAGTTTAGAATTTAGGGACTATAAAATTCAGCTGATTCTGGAGCAGGGTACATGCCCCAGCATTATCTGTTAAACAATATAAGCTTAACCAGACCAAGTAGGGCAAAGAAGAAGGAGCCCACTTCATTGCTATCATTTTATTTTTTTTAATATTCAGCAGGCTTAGCATTTGAAAGAAGGGTTACTTTTAGGAAAGAGAATGGGAAAGCATTTTATAATTTGTGGTCAAAGGTGATCGATTTAAACATTTTAGTTATGCTGTTTGCTTTCTTTGATTTTAAGTATAAAAGTTGTAAGTAATGGAGAAAACCATTTATGTACAAATTAGGCAAGTGAGGCAAAGAGATGCTAGCTATCATTTTTATGTGTTTTATAAACAGTCAGTCCCAGATGACTGACCTATTTCCTCCCTTCCTTTCCTTCATCTCAGGGACTGTAGAGGCTCTCAATTGTTAATTGGAATGTGAACAAGCAGCAGACTCAAAATTACTAAGCATACAGAAAAGTATTTTTCCCCTTTAAAAATAACTTGAACTATAGAAGTTATGAATAGGGTTTTGTTCTATAGAATTGTGAAAATAATTCCATTAATATATGAATCTGTAGTGGAGGTTAGGATTATAATACTCTCGAACTAGAAAATAAAATTCATATCAGAAAAATTATAAATTACTAATCATAAAATTCAGTTTTCATTAAGAAAAACTCTAGTACTCTAACTTTTGTAACAGTACTGCAACTCAATCCCCAAATATCATTCTTTTGCTGAGACCATCAACTAGCTAAAAAATGAACTTTCTTTTTCACCTGAATTGTCAACATTGATGAGTTGCGCATATTAGTAAATGTCAACCTCACTACACTTGAGGATTCTGTAGGTATCAACTGAGTTAACTTTAAGAACTTAACTGAGAGGTGTACTTGGAAATTTTCATGTTACTTTTATGAAAATGGCTTCTCAGAGGTTACTTTTTCTGTTGTTGTTAAGTAAGGAAACTGACTATAACTGGCTAGCGAAATAAAGAGACTTGATAGTGTAACTACTGTTCTTTTACTGTCAGGAGTTTATTTTGATGACCTATATTTTCTATTGGAAAAAAGAGTAAATCAGGAAATTCTTATCAGGCTGACAGCATTTTTAGACTATGCGGTGCGTGGGTGAAGTGGGACTAATATTGACTTGGCCCTAATGCAGTCATCCGAGAATACATATTTTGGTTGTTTTTGCATTCCATAAGGTTTTATCATTATTATCCTTCAAGATTGTTTTCTCCGTCCATGGGAAGTGACCCCTAATAGCATCTTGCTTGGGAGACAAAAATAAAGACTACTGCTCCTACTGCATTTGAAAAATTGATTTGCTGAGCAGAAAAAAGAAAAGCAGAAAAAGTGATAGAGTTATAAAGAAAGTTTCATGGTCATTGATAAAATGTTAGAAAAGAAAGCTTTTCAGGTTTGTGTTTCTTTTGTAATCAGTTATAGTGGTGTATGTTTGAGCTTACTTTTTTTTCCTTCAAATCCATATAGCTCAGAAGTCCTTGTAAGTTAGTATAGCACTATGGTTTATTTTTTAAAAGATTTTATTTATTCATTTGATACAGAGAGACACAGAGACATTTAGAGCAAGAGCAGTGGAATGAGGCAGCAGGAGAAGCAGACTCCTTGCTGAGCAGGGAGCCCTGTATGGGTCTCGATCCCAGGACCTGGAGATCATGACCTGAGCCGAAGGCAGATGCTTAACCATCTGTGCCACCCAAGCACCCTATAATTGTTTATTATCATGGATTTTACCCATAGGTGTATTTGTCCTCTTCATGTATGATTATATAGCTGATAATTATTTTTGAAATAATAGAATATCATTCTCCAGGAATGTGTACTCTGCTTTACCCTTAAAAGCACAGACAGATGTGCACTTGAAATTTTAAGTTCAGATTTTTTTCTATCAAGCATATTATGCATTGTAGGTGGTAATAGGTTGGTGTCTTAAAAACATAGTTAACTGTATATATATCAAGCGACACTGTGATGTGTTACTTAGGCATACAGTAGGCTACATGAATAAAAATAATTTTTTATTTTTATCATATTATAATATAATAATATATATATTATATATTATTTTATTTTTATTATAATAAAAATATGTCTACAGAGTAAATTTTGTAGTCCCTGACATTAATTCCTAGAAGTTGCATGGCTGTGAGTAAATCTTATAGTGCGCTTTATCCAGTCAGGATTTGCTGAGAGATGCTAAGTTCTCTGGTCCTCATGCCCCCCATCTCTTTAACATCTCCTCAAGAGAACTCTTGACTCAGTCTCTCAACCCATGCTCCGGAGGCATGATGACACTGCAGAACGTGGCCAGAAAGGAATGCGTTTGCATTCTAACAGTGATAGTAGGAACTGAGAGAAACAAATACGTGTCCGGAAAAATTGAGGGAAATGATATGAAATCATAGATTCCCTTCATACCTGGGGGACTTCTCATCTTAAATGTAGACAGTCTGTTATTGTGTAAATCTGCCCCCCCATTTACTCATAATGTCAACTTTAGAAGGATCCATAAACCTACAGAATCATGTAGTTTGTTCATGAGGTGGTGAAAGCAGAAAAAAAAGATTGCCAGTTTTCTAATTGTGCATGGGGTTTTTTAACAATTACACTCTGGGGTTCATATAAGTTAGAGCATATTTACTGTGTCCACAGCTGGGTGAATCTGCCTGAATGCTTTCACTTAAAAGAATTAAATGCTCCTAGGAGGTAGAATTCCAGTTATAAGTTTGTAAGGAGTTGTTGTTTTTTTTTTTTTTCCCAGACTATTCTTCTGGACTTGGTTAGATCATAGGTCATAAAACACACACACACGCGCTCGCGCGCACGCACACACACACACACACACACACACACACACACACACAGTCAGAAGAAGACACCCTGAAAAAACATACTTCACCCCTCCTTTTGCAAATGGGAAAATGGATGCTCACATGGCTGAAACAGCTAGCCAAAGATTTCAAAGATAACTGGTGACAAAATTAGGACCACCAGATGCCGTGCTCCCCAGCGTAGCATCTTTCCACCATGCCATCCAGTCTTCCAAGCTTTTTTATTTTTTTTTATTTTTGTTATTGCACAATAGGCTTATTTTTGTCTTTAGTGCTCCAAATCAACTTTTTGATAAAGAAGATTAATATGCAGTAGATTCTTTGGCCTTGGAGCTTGAAATTCTTTCCAAGTCCTTGGTAGTGTACTTTTCTAGTTTAAGCATTCCAAAGTCCTTTTGAAAGCATGTGTATTATGCTAATGATTTTTGCTATCCATTCCGCATCCTTTGTTGATGAGGCAGAATATCCACTTAGCAAATGAACGTTTATTTATTTTAAAGTAATCTTAAGGAAGTGGTATTAACAGTCAGCTTTAAGTGCCTCATATATTACTGTTATTTCAACGTAAGGTTAGATTCATTAAATGGAAAGAATACAGTTATATCCTAAATAGTCTCAATACACAGCCAACTTATTTAAGGTGGAGGATCCAATTTTCTTGCAACTGTAAGCAAGGATTTAAGTGGACTTACAAGAATTCATACAGGACTTCTTTGAGGAAGAACAGCCCCTATAATTCCACACTACACAAATTAACTTGACTGCAGAGACTTAGAAGCTTAAAGTGCCCTAGAGTTTTATGCTCCCAATAACTTTCCAGCCAGAAAATTCAAAGCTGGAGAAAAAAAAATTAAACTTTAAAATGACTAAACTAAACTGTTGTCTCTGGCAGTCAACCAGAAGAGAGATTACGGTAACGATAGAAAGGGAAGGCTTGGAATCCATAAAATCATGCATAGTGAAGATATGTTTAGCAGGAAACCAAATCCCAGGATAAGGTGATGCTCTTTGGAAAGAAAGGGGTATTTTGGACAAATGCAAGAAAATCCTTGTTCACCTAGCACTTAATAAGGTCTCCTTAATAATAAGTTATGGGATGCCAACCTCATGCACAGTCTCATGAGGTTGAGGATCACAAGGACATGTGCCATGGCACAGGAAATGAGGGTGCTCAGAGGGTAGAAGCTTGCCATCATGCATAGTGACTCTTTGGGCTATTGCAGCAAAAATGTTGAGTTGATACCTTTGGGTAATTTGTATCCTTCTGTGCAAAGGGAATGTTCAATGAGACTAAAAATATGCCCAGGATGCTCAGGGCAGATCCTAAAGCAAACTTGTGTATCAGACTTTTTGTCTGTCATTCTAAACCTTGGGTGCTGAAGTAGGATCTCATTCCCATAGGGCCTGTTTCCAGCTAGCATTAAAAAAAAATCCAAACTAATTCATCCAGTAATAGATAATAATTTAATATATTATCTCCAGAAAAAAATTTTCATTCTTCATTCAAGAAACAAAAGTTCTCTGATACTTGAATTTCAGGTTCTGGCAGACACAGTGAAGGAAATAATTTTGGGTAAAACTCTGCCCCGAATCTTTCAAAAAGCATCTCTTTAAGCAGCTGGTTTTCTGCTTTAACTATTCATTTAGGGAGACCCAACAGTGCCTTGAACCAATAGACCCAAACATGTGCTGCTAAAAACAAGTCGTATATGCCATATTTATAGATATCTCAGTGGATACGAGATTTATGCCAGTAATTTAGAAGTCTGAACTAGGATAACTGAACTATTTTTTGTTGTTGTTGTTTTGTGCTTTTCATATAGGGAAGAAAAAGAAAAGAAAGGAAGAATGACCTAAAATAAGCAGGTGTCCTTTTCTCTTAGAATTCTAATGTGGTAGTATGCCACGACACTTGCCCATTGGCAGATGGAGCGAGGGGTGGGGTGGTTGTGGGATGATGCATGCTTTCTTGTTACTATGAAGATAGGCAAAGGAGATACCAAAGCTAATTCTTAGGAATTGGGCTAGATGACCTGTACCTAGGAATGAATTAATCTTCAATGGTCTGCAGGGTATTTTTGGCTCTTGTCCTGCAAAATCAGAAGAGGCAGCCAACGTAAGAAACAAAATTAAGTGTGAATTTGTCTAGAGCTCTAGCATGTTGCTTATTAGGATAGAGAGTTGGACGAGACCTCTGAGATAATCACGTCTCAAAATTCCTCATTTTCAGAAGAAAAAGCTGAAGGCCAGATGGTTTGGTGACTTCCCAGACTCATGGACTCGTTTTGGTCAAATCCTTCTTCCTATTCCCATTCTCTTTCTGTTGTGGTCCCTTCCCATCTGGACTTCTTTGGAAACAAACAAACAAACAAACAAAACCAATTAATAATTGACCTAATGTTACCTTGTTGCTGTTCTAATTTAAAAATTTTAGCTACTTGGAAAATTTGGACAATTAGCCATATGGACAAACTGTGAGGTTCTCTTTATTTACCATTGCCTTTACAATGCTCTCCCAACTAGCTATGAGCAGCATGAGTTTAGCGATAGGCTAAGACTTTCATCTTTGTGGCTCCATGTCTTTGCACAATTACTGATAGAAAAGAGGAATTAATTGGCGATTCAATGAATAACAGATGAATTTTTAAAGGTGAAGTCATACCCTATGTCTAGAAATAGGATTATAAAGACATATCAGAAATTCACGTATTGGAAACTTGTTTCATTCAAAGTAGTCAGTTTGAGGGAGAACACATACCCTTATGATGTGATCATTGCTTAAAATATTTTGGGAATGCAAATTTTGAAATTCTCTGTAAGCATGTGGCACATTTTTTTGGAACATCCTCGAAACTGGAAACTTTTCATCCTTGGAGGGGATGAGTTTGATTTTTGATAATGACCAGAATCATTGAGAGGCAAGTGTGCTCAAAAATAGCTGATTGAGTTAATATTATTTTTGGTTTGTTCCTCCCGACTGTTAAGAAAAATGAAAACAGAACAAAACAAACAAACACAGAATCTCGAGTTATGACTGTGTCTCACAAAATTGGCTCTGCTCCCATTTTCGAAATAGGATTTCCAGGAAAATGGTGGGCAATCATATTATGTATCTGACTTGCCAAGGGGACAATACCTTTTTAGATAGAGACTTCAGTTTTATGTGGATGTATATCTATTTTGAAGAGCACTGCATGATTTAATAGCCGTAACTCTGATATATGTTTACATGTCTATTTTTTTTTTTTAAAGTTATAAGTAACTTCGACTCTCCTTAGTTATGGGATGCCATTCGATGCCCTGCTGATTGTGGATTTCTGTTTATTTTTTCAACTAAACATATAGAGACTCATTTCCTTTAGTCTATTTTCTTGGCACATGCTTTGTAGTTAGACGGAAATAGGTTCTAAGTTCTAATCCTTATCTCTGCCATTTACTAGTTCGATGATCCCAGCCAAGTAAATCAGTTTTTGCATTTGTAAATTGGAAACAAATTATTTGGATAAAACATTTGTGTGTGTGTGTGTTTGAGAGAGGGAAGCAAAATATACTTGAAAGGTCTGTGGCAAAGCTCTTCATTCCTGACCCACCTGCCCTGAACCTGATTCCTCCTCCTTTTCCAAACAGGCTAAGGATCAAAATTTCACGTCTCTCTGAGATATTTTTAAAAATCTGTTACCAAGTAAATTCAGAAAAATATGATCAAGGAGCAGTCAGCTGCTTTTATGGACTTCACAATTTGAAGCATAGGGAATTTGAAACATTTACTCCAGGCTAGTAGTCCTTTCTTAGAGGTGCTAACCGTGTTTTTTGAACATAAAAGAATCATTGCTTTTAGAGAAGAGAGCTAGTAGAAATTGGGGGAAAAGAGAAAAAGAAAAAAAGAATAAAAAAAAAGCTGTTTCCAAATATCCAATGATTCATTAAAATACTTTTGTTTTTTTAGGAAAAGAAGTTTCCACATATGCACAGTAATCGTTTGGCGTTTTGTAAGCTTAAGCCTTGGGGAGTTAGTGGTATTTGGCTCCTGCCATGGAAGTCTCTCTTGTCAGACAAAATCCTTTCCCCTGCACATTCCTGTGAGAGTTAGTTCCTGTCGTGCCTTGTAGCAGGCTGTGAGGTGGCTGGGTATGGTCTGCATTGCCCGGGCCTACTCCTTCCTGCGCTGCTTTAACCTTTTCTCCTGAGTTAGTTTTCACTTTGTGGCTAACTCAGTCATTGTGTCACCTAAGGCAGGGTCATTTCGCCTGGGGGAAAATTGTCATTACTCTGAAATGGGGATGAGCTAGTTCATGTGCACTAAATAAACCAATTTGTAGGTGTTGATGTCCCTTTTGATGACGTCTTTGTTTTGGTTAACAATTCTTCAGAGTCTCGTAAGAAATGCGTGATCATTTCTGAGACTTGGATATTTTTAGGAAGTATTATGCATCTTAAGGAAAAAAATAAACATTAACTAGATTGGTTTTTGACCTTGGTTCAGGAAATCTAGGTTCTGATGATTTGAGATTTATCCTTAACATTTTGGATGTTATATATTATTCTCAAGAAAGTATGTAATACCAGGCAAGTTTCATGCCAAGAAGCAAACACCAAGTGAATACAGAATATGGCAAAAGTGCACATGAATAATTTACTTAGTTAAAAATAGGCAAAGAATTGATTTACAGTCACCAAACACAGATATTGGAAAGTAACTAAGGCTTAAGAGTCTGTGGAGGAGAATATTAAAATGGTGTGATTATCAGCATATGAGTCAATTGCTGTTTAAATTCTGTTCCTGTTTTCTTTGTGCTCACACTTAATATTTTTTAAATGTATGCAAATTGTTCAACATCATTAGTCATTAGGGAAATGCAAATCAAAACCACAGTGAGGTACCATTTCATACCTACTAGGATGGTTATAGCTGTAATAATAATTCTTTCAAAATCCAGAATATAACAAGTGTTATTTTTCTGCCAAGGGATGTGGACAAATTGGACACCAAGTACCTTGCTGGTGGGAATCTAAAATGGTTCAGCTGCTGTGGAAACAGTTTGGCTGGTCCCTAATAAGTTAGGTGTAGTGTTACCATATGACCCAACTATCATACATACTTACCCAAGAGAATTGAAAAGAGGTATGCAACCAAATACATATATACACATACTCATAACACTATCTGCAGTAGCCAATATGTAGATATGACTCAAATGTCCATCCGTGGGTACATGGATAAACAAACTATGGTATATACATATAATGGAATATTACTCAGCTATAAAAAGAATGAAGTACTGGTTCAGTGTGAATGAACCTTGGAAACATTATTCTAAGAGAGAATCTAGAAGCAAAAAAGTCACATACGTATGATTCAGTTTATATGAAATATCCAGGATAGATAAATTCTTAGAGACAGAATGCGGATTGGTGGTTATCATGGACTAGTGGGGAGAAGTCAGAGAATAGGGAGTTAATACTTCACAGGTACAGAGTTTCCCTTTGGGTTGATGAAATATTTTGGACTAGATGGAGATGGTGGTACAGCATTCTCAATGTACTAAGTGCCACAGAATCATTCACTTTCAAAAGGTTAATTTTATGCAGATTTCACCTCAATGGAAAAAAAAAGTTAAAAAAAATTGGGATATCTATCAGGAGAGCAAAACTGAAAAAAGACATACAGTACCAAGGGTTGAGAGGGAGATGGAGCAACAGGAACTCTTGTAAACTGGCCGTCTGTGTGTAAGTTGGTGAAAATTACTTGAGAAAACCAGCAATATCTGTTAGGGCTGAACCACATCCATACATATGATATGACTCAGCAATCTTCCCTTCACTATATACTCTGAAGAAATGCAGACATATGTTCATTAAAAGACATACTCAGATCTTCATAGGAGTACTATTTGTAATAGCCCAAATCTGGAAACTAGACAAATGCCTGTGAGTGGTAGAATAGATAAATGAATTACTACACAGCAATGAGAGTGAACGGTCTATGACTACATGTGACAGTGTGCAGGAATCTCATGACCACGATATAGAGTAAAAGAAGCCAAATACAAAAGAGTACATGCTGTATGAGTCCATTTATATAATGTATGAAAGACAGTTTTGGCTCATCCACTTTGACAGAAGTCAGGATAGTGGTTGCTGTTCAGGAGGTAGTGTCTTGAAGTATTGCCTTCTGGGTGATACTGATGAGGTTCTAGTTCTTGATCTGTTGCTAGTTTCACTGATGCACTCATTTTACAACATTTATGATATGTAGGCTTTTCTGTTTATATTGTTCTTCAATAAAAACATTAAAAAGTGTGCAAATTCATTACAGTTTAGGAAGGTTTCAGGCCATTTAGATACTTTAGAATTCTTATTTTTAACCAGTGCTATCAATGGTGAAGCTAATCGTGTGTTCACGTGGGCACGTGTGCATATGTGTGAGTGCGTGCGTGGGTGTTAAATGTAAATATTTAAGTTAGTTCACTATAATTTGTGAAAATTGACTCACCTTTATCTGAAAAAAGTACAAGAGAATGATAGATATGCCTTATGTCCTACCTATTGGTAGGTGTATCATAGGCTCTCTTTCCATTTTATTTTATTTGATAGTCTCCAAGCAAAGGTATTTACTTAATAGAAGACCTGTCTTAGAGAGCTGGGAGAGGAAAAAAAAAATCTTATATTCATTCAAAAATTGTATTTTAATAGAATTGATACATATATTTTTATAAAATCACCAGTGTTTGCCTATCAAAAGAAACAATATATCATTATATATTTATGTAAATGCATATGTGTATATACAGACATATATTACATATATATGAAATGTAAAGGATATAGGGAATAAATGCAACCATAAACAGAAGAATAACTTTTAGAAAATAAACTAATAAAAGATATTTTGATGCAATGGCAGATTTTGTTCACTTTCCCCATTTCATATCAAATTTTTCATATGTAAATTTTAGATTAATTTATTTGTATCCAACCATTCAACATTTAGTCAAAAAAGAGTAACATGAAATTTTACAGCATTTAGAAAATTGTGTAATCCCCCCAAAAAAAGAAAATTGTATAATCTTAAATAAATTGAAAATTAAGTTCAACTGCTATTAATTAATAAAGATATTTTATTACAGATTATTGGTCATAATACTATGCTATCTTTATATCAGGATTTGTAGCTGTAAATCTTTTACATATTTATAAAACTTTAATTTTATTTCATCTAAGAATTATTTGCTAATTGGGATAAAATAAACCATTGCCTTTCTTTGGATAATTAGCACAGCCCCAGGCTCTTTCCTTTAAAGAATAAATGTTAAAATTACACAAATGAAACAATTAGATGCAAAACCTGACTCTCACAAACTGATGCTGAACTAGACATTAACAGGAAAAAAAAATCAGTTTCAGGGATAGTAATGAACACCAGTGGACAGTGAAGTCACTCTCTAGATCAGTTTTAATTCCTTTCCTATATAGAAACAGTGCTTCTTTTTAATACACCAGAGTACTTGGCAGAGAGTGTGTGTATATACTTAATGGCATAACTTCAGATAAATACACAGGCACACAGAGAAATTGTAGTGTGATTTGACTAATAAATTGTAATATTTGTTTATTTTTTAATGGAATTTAAAGTTAGGAGTAATTTTAGAGGCCATTTAGTTCAATCTCCTTATTTTATACATAATCTTTGTTACCATGGTGTTTTTACTATTGAAGTTAAATATAAACATGTTCAAACCTGCGCAAAACAGATTGTAAGAAATATAAGCCACACAGTCATTACAACCGCCTATTCATCAGCAAGGCATATTCACTCACAGGAATGAATTATCTATTCATCAACAAGTGATAACCATATTGACACAGATTTTAAATATAAAGTAATACATGTATTTATAAATAACAGCTCCTACATAATAACCAACAGCTCATAATATGCCTGAACATTTCAGGGCCCACCTCCCTCAAGAACCACATATTCATTGCTAGGGGAAAGTGCTCAATTTATTGAATGATGCATTTATAATTTGGTGCTATGGATTTTTGAAGCTAGTAATTCCATTAGAAACACAAGTCTGGGTTACGTGTTTTGATAACATTTGCAAAACTATGTGCTTACAGAGTGTTGTAGAATGATTTATTTTTTTCAACTCACATTCATTTTTCAGCATGCATTTTTTTCTGGAATAAAAATGATATAACAAAGAAACAGGTTTTGCAGGTATACAAATGATAGAGAGCTCATTTCATCATTAGGATAGTAAGTTTTATAATCTTCAGCATTATCTTATGTATATAATTCACACTGAAGTTGTTGCTTATAAAAATCATATGTACTCAATGAAAAACATTTGGAAATACTGAAAAGCAGGAATAACAACTACAGAACTTACCAGACAGAAAACGATAACATACCATTTTGGTGATTTTTTTCCCCCCACACTAGATTCCCCTCCCCTTCCCTTATAAACACACATGAATATACCTGCATGTATATTTATGCATTATGGCTCCACAACTCTCATCCTCTGTGACCTTTGGCAAGTGACTTCACTTCTCTGTGCCTTTGTTCCTTCTTCTTTAAAATATAGAAGGTAATAATAACCATGATGTAGACTTATAAAAATTAAGTGAGGTAGTAAGTTCAAAGTTTTATAAGAGTGCTTCATGTAGTATATACTATTATTACAGCTGTGATCATATGTTTTAAAAATATTTTAAAATTATCAAAATTTTGTCATTTTTATTTGAAAGCCACCCTAGCCATTGGTAACACCTTGTATTATTTCAAGTAAATAATATGTATAATATTATAATAAATTATGGCTTTCAGTAAGCCATAATGTCATCTTTTTTCCCCTCCATTATAATGGTGGCAAGTGGAACATCTGCAAAATATGTTCCATGCAAAATGGATCTTCACACAGACTTAACTTTGTCATTTTTGTCATTTTGATTTTTGAGAAATGAGTTCGGTATATCTGCCAAATCCTTTTATAAGATGCTACATTCCTGTTCTTATTTTAGTTTATTTCATTTATGGAAAGCTCTTTTCTTCTCCATCCCCCCCACCCCGGCACCCTCGCCTGTCCCTCATTCCTCTCTGTCCCAAACTATAATGTTGATGTATGTACATTCAAACTTAAAACTGGAAAAAACTTTTTTAAAGTCATTCTCCTTTTGGCATGTTTAGACTATGAAAAAGAGAAACCAAACAAAACTCTCTTTTACACTCTGAAAATATATCGTCTGATAATGATAATTTACTTTTTTTTTTTTTTTGCCAAATTTGAAATAACAGACTTATTTTTTCAGGTTGGGAAGAAGAAGACTAGTTTGGGGAGGGGGAAGATGGAGTAACGCAGATGAAGAAGAATCAGTTTGCAAACATATGTTAATATTTAGATTTTTTTAAGTGAAAAGTTAAGTATAAGTTCATGCTTTTTTACAAACTGTCTTTGATACCGTGTTTTGTTTATTCCATCCCAGAAGAAGTTAGCGGTATACAGCAAGATGCAGGACTCTCTGGAAGTCACCCTTCCCAGCAAACAAGAGGAGGAGGAGGATGAGGAGGAGGAGGAGGAGGAGGAGGAGAAAGACCAGCCTGCCGAGATGGAGTACCTTAACTCTCGCTGTGTCCTTTTCACTTATTTCCAGGGAGACATTGGGTCAGTAGTGGATGAACACTTCTCAAGAGCTTTGGGCCAAGCCAGCACCCTCCATCCAGAATCTGCCATTTCAAAAAGCAAGATGGGGCTAACCCCCCTATGGCGAGGTAAGAATTCAAAAGCAGATGCTCTCCAGGGCACTGTCTCTGTTTCGCAACTGCCTGTACCAGGTTCCAGCTGGAGATTTGCCCCTGGAGGACGGATATCCACTTGCTTTTTAATTTTTAAGGACAGCAAGGAATTTCTTTCAGACAAACAGCTGGATCAGTTTTGTCACATGTGGAATGCAGGGTTGGAAAGGATGCAGTCACACCCCTTAAATTCCTCATGGAAAGTAGTGATGCAACAGGCCTGAGTTTATAGTGGCAGGACTGAGCTGTGAAGCGCCATTCCTTAAAGCCCCAATGGCCCAATTTGGATCTCTGAATAATAGGCGTGCCTGGATCAGCTTTTAAAAATTAGCTCTCGCTCATTCCACTAGGTGCTACGTGGTGACATAGCAGAAATCGGAGTCTGACCCAGGAGTCCAAACTTTGAAAGCCTTCTGTGTTCTCTTGATAGTTTTCTCTGTCCTGCTTTGTTGTGGGGTGAACTCTTGCCGTTTACAATCCAGACATTATTGTCTGCGTCTACGTGGTTTAGACTATTGTTTTCACTTTGGTTAAAGTGAAGCAGTGGTCTATTTGAGAGCATGTGGTAAATACTTTTAATATGTGTTTAAGGTGAAGAATAGGAAAACTTCAGTAAATTAGCTGGCTTTAATAAATTAGTTTGATGGATCAATAATGAGTCATATCAGGATAATCTGTCCTAAGAGAGTATTAAATACAATGCCCAGTTTTTCTTTCTTACTTTTTTTTTTTTTTTTTTTGGCATAGGGGCATATGCAACCTAGTGATTGTTTAATCTGGAATACAGAAACGAGAACTCCAAATTGTAGTTAGAAGTGAGTGATCATCTATTGCACTATAACCAGGACAGTTTCAAGTGAAGTGTTGTACATATGCAAAAACTCTACAGTCCAGTGTTTTTTACATTATCTGTGTCACTGAATAGAGATCTTTGGACCGATGTCCAACATCCTAGTAGAAAAGATGGATAATAGTATTGTTTCTGGAACTATTATTACAATTTTCTTGGGATTATCTGAAATTTGGCCTTCAAGTCTACCTCCTGTTTTGTTCATTGACATAAGCAGCAAATATTAAGGTCCCACTATGTTCTAGGAAGTGGGAATATATTTGCCAACTTGAGAGTCAAGTCTTCTACATTCATGAAACTTTTTAGTGGAAGAGACGGTAATAAGTAAATAATGAAATGCCTAAGTGTTGTTATACTTAGGGTGATGATGGATGCTCTCTCTGAGTCTGTTACATGTGGCCACAGACCTGAAGGCGATAAGAATGTTCTTCATCATATGAACATGTAGGGGGAACTTCTGTGAGGCAGCAGAGACACCAAGTACAAAGGCCCTGCGGAAGGACTGAGCTTAGAGCGTTCAATGAGAAGCAAGAGTTCTGCCATGACTCGAATGAGAAGCAGAGTGCTAGCTAGAGACTAGGATTTTTACAGCTTTGTCTGTCAGTTTAGTGTATCAGAGCAGTGCAGGCAGACACGGCAGGCTCTTCAATTTTCATTTCTCCCTCTGTGACTAAGACATATATCATGTCTAGTTTAAGATCTAAGACATATAGCGTATCTAGTTTTCTCACACCATTTTCTCTGATACTCAAGATAATGCATTTCTGTCTGGAAAATCAAGAACACATATGAATTGGATGATTGTGACTGAGTTAGATAATCAAGTTCATACCATTTATCCCAGATGAGAAACAAAAAAGTTCTCAATATAGAATTTATGAGCATTAACTGTGAAATCTCTTGTTATAGTTTCATTATTTATAAAATAAGGCGGTTGAATTAAGTGACTGTTAAAATCTCTTCTCCTTAGAGTTCTGTGATTTCAAGTGTATTATTTACTTTCCATTTGTGATAGAACTTTGCTGTAGTTGTTTCTAGCTGCGAATTAGACGATTTTTGATAAACACACATAACTTGGATGTGATTGAAAGGAGATCTACCAAAATGTAATTAAAGATTTAGAAAATAATATCCTTAAAAGAGGTATAATAAATTGAGATTCCCATGTCTGGCGAAGAGAGTTACTGGTAATTTTGTATTCATTACCGAAGTGACACAGGTTTGGATAATGCAGTCATTGGATTCTGTTCATTTTGGGGTTCTAGTACGGGCCTCTTACTATGTCTGACTACAACATGATCTTGGATTGAATACTTAAATCTCTCTGAGCTCAACCTCGACTATAATATGTGTTCATTGATATATGTTTCCCAGGGTTATTGTAAAGATTTTTTGATAATGTGTATGAATGATTTGTGGCCCAGGGCTTTATGCAAGGTGCTAAATGATCAGAGAGATGCCTTTTCTCTCTTCCTTAAGTAAGTTTCCACTCATTTGGCACATAGAAAACTAACCTTGGGTTTTTGATCCAGAAACATTGTTTTCTGGAAGTTTCTGGTTCTGGCAAAAACACAATGTCTTGGACAAAGTAGCTACTCAATGCTATTGACAATGTTGATGGCCATGGCAGTGATACTTTATGCAGGAGCTGCTCACCAGCTGTGCTAAATTAAAGGGTCTAATTTATGGCATGAAGTTTTTACAGTGCTGCACAAGTGCTGCAGTGCTACAAAGGAATTTAAAACTGAGTTATGTTTGATTGCAGAATGTATTTCCACAATAAATCTTTAGACAAAGAGTGTCAGCTAATAATGGAATAATGGTCATACTTTAAGTGTGTGTCTTGATGGAGTTAGGAAAGTCCTCTTTAGGTGTTTGTAGCTTTTAGGCAAACAATTGGTAGGAAATATCTGTACTTTATTGGGCACAGTGTCACATCAGTTACTTCTTATCCCAGTATATATTCTTACAGGGATTGAATAGGGCTTCTTAGTTGAGAAAATGTAATGAATCTGATTGCCCTCTTATCCCCATCTAAATAGAAACATTGGCTCCAAATATATCTATGTATTAATCTCAGTGCACAAGTGTTATTACAAAAAGTGTGTGTTTGTATCTCTGTGTGTGTGTGTGTGTGTGTGTGTCTGTGTGTGTACATGTGTGTGTAGGAAAGCGGAGCAGTTGAGTTAACAAATTAAAAATATCACTAACCAAAAAGCCTTGCCGAGTGGTGAACTTGACATTTTGTTGTTGTTACAAAATAAATAATTATTACTTGATTTATTTACATAGTGTCTGCTTAGGGCAACTCGTTCTCATTGCAAAGACCTCTCAAAATTGGTACTATCCTGAAAGAGTAAAAGAGGAGAAAGGGATGGAGGGCCCATCTTTTGAGCTGGGTGAGACTGAGAAAGAGGTTGAGCTGCATCTCCAGGAGGCCCCGGAGGTCATGGCAGCTGGCAAGTTTAGGACAAACACATGGAAGGAAAGTGAGGCTTGGCTTACGTCATCATCCTGCCTCCTTGAAACTCCCATTTTTGTCACAGTGTCCATTGTGAGCGACTCTAGAACAGAGTAACTAGAGGACAAACTTTGGACATAATGGTAATGCCAAACCCCCGAGTGACAGAAAACATTGGAAAACGTAGCCCTTCACCTCTGACCCAGAAATTTGTTTTCATGGGAAAACATGAATAAGAGGATGGGAATTAAATTATAGTAAAGACCCTTTGGGTTAAGAGTTGAGTCACATTTTTTTCACTTAAGTTGATAAAAAGATAAATGTTATCTTTTAATGTTAATGTTTTATATCATTAGCCTAAGAATATATTTCCTGGAGATTTTAAAGATGACTTAAGATAGAGGTTTTATAACATTCTATTGTGCCATTTTCCTTTTAATATGGCTTCATTTTTTTTTCAAAATTAAGTGGTAAAATGTTTAATTTTTGAAATTAAATGTTAAATTTTCTCTGGTTTAAATTGTTTGCCCTTAGAGGTTTTTTTTTTCCTCCAGAAATATTTAGAGCTAATACAAGAAGTATCCCATCTATTATGAAATTGAAAGAAAAACTTGATGTTCCATGTCTTTAAAGTATATTTCTGTATAGTTCACTCAGTGAGATTACTGGGTATGCCTTGCGTAGGTTGGATTAGGCAGCATAACAATTTTGTCATTTTTGTTTTTTAGAAGTAAGGGTATGTGTGTGTGTGTGTGTGTGTGTAGTGTAGTATTTTTTTTAATTCTCAAATGCAAATTGAACCAAAGTGTATTTAGACTTTTTGTATGTATCATAATGTCAGTGTTGGCTGACATCATCCAAATATCGAATACCACCGAGTCCAAAGTCACCATGGAGTATTAACATCTGACAGTTCTGAATTGCCTCCACTAACCTGAAAAGTAATATTGCATGGAAATAGCTTGTGCACAAGTTTTTCATATGCTTTTTCATCAAACAAATGTGGCTGTGATTAAGTACTCGTAAGCTAAGAGTCATGTAATGAAAAAAATTTACATACATATAGAAATAAGCACACTGATTCCCAGGCATGAAACAAAGTATATCATCTGTTTCTTTGTATTAAGATTTTTTTTAACAACCAAGATACCAAATAGTGGTTTTGAAGTGTAGATGGTCCATAAACATATTTTCTCTTCAATATTGTTTCATTTACTTGTAAAATGCAACATTGTCTTTGAAAAGGGCTGCAAAGAACTCTTCAGACTTTATATTAATCTCAGGAGATGTATAGACTGGGAAAATATTAAGTTGCTTCTAATTTTATTTTTCCCTGGGGCATTTTAAAGCTTTGTTCAGCATTTATGGAGCACGTTTTTAAAAATAGATTTCCACTTTCATTGACAGTGTGTTCACTAATTACAATACAATTATTCATAAGTAGGATAATATTTTGGGTAAGGAATTTGTTCATTATTCACATTTGTGCATGCATATCCAAATGCCTAAGCATCTATAAAATAAAATCGGGTCCAAGTATATATAAACGAAAGGAAGTAAAAGGAAAGTATCCAGGAAAATGACATAGACTTTGTAGTTTTGGCATTTTAATAGGGATTTTAATAAGGGGAACTCGGTATCTCTGGCCTCCACCTGTGGGTTGGGCTTAACAGTTTTCATAATGGAATTCTGGCCCCATTAGGAGATGAAAGTTATGAGGAAAATGAAGGGTTTGGTACAAAGGATTGAGTCTGTGACAGCAAAGTGACAGATTCAGGGTGACAAAGCTGCACCATATAATGTAAGAAGCCTCTATAAACTTTTGCATGGGCTTTAATTTTACATTGATAGCTCTCATTGTGGGTGGGACAGAATATTCTACAAATGGCCAAGTTGAATTTTAAGGCAAATTGAATTTTCTTCTCACAGCTTACACAACTTTCTTTGCAGGTCATTAGCAGCCACTTTTCATATGTCAAAGGGAAACAATTTTGAAATAAAACAGACTGGCCGCAATGCCAGTAAGTTTGACTTTAAGTGTTATTTTCTGATAGATGTGACGGTGACAAAACGAAGTCATTCAATTAACATTTGCCTGAACTGTTGGAAGACTTGCAGAACAATGTGTGCTTCCCTCCTTTGCGTCTTGGAGAATATAATTATTATTTTATTTTTATTTCCCCAAGGGGTTTGAGAACCTTAGAGATTCTGCAGGAGGTGGGGAGATGGGGCGGGGCAGGTGGGAAGACTTGAATGTTAGACACCGAATGGCTGTCTGTCCGAAGAATGAATGGGGTAAATGATGGTAGCCTTGGTGTAGGGCTGACAGGGAGAGAGGGGGAGGATCTGCGGTGCTAGTGCAACAGTCGCTGAGAAGCTAGAGAAAGGAAACATTTGAACACCATAGTGACATCCTAATTATGTTAGTCAAATTACATATATGGTGGCTGGTTTGAGTTACAGAACCTTTCCTCTGTGGTCAGAAAACTATGACCTGAAAATATATGAAGTGAGAACATGGCTATGTCAGACTTCTGAATACTTCTATTTCAAAGTACTTCTTGGGATTTTCTTCACTCAATGAGAAGATCTCGCTAAGTTCTTTTCTGTGGAACCCTGTATGGAAATAAACGTCTTATTATCCATGCATGACTCATGGGCTAAGCAACCTTATCTCCATCTATAGATAAACATCACAGGCCACTTCACAGAATGATAGAAATATAGAGCCAGAAAATATTTGGAATTTTAATTCAGATACCTCATATGGAAGAAACTGAGCTATGGAGAGATCAACAGATCCATTTGAGGTCATGAAATCAGATAAGGTAATTGGTAGGTGCTCGCTCTCTGGCTGAGCTCTCTAGACTCCCAGTCCTGAGCTTGCTCTTTTATACCCCACAGTAGACAGCCGGCCATAGCTGGAGTTGTGGATCGTTCCAGTCACAGATCTGACTGTATCATTCCCTAAGTTAAAACCCTTCAGAGCTCACTGGCACTTCCTCAGGACAGCGCCCACATTCATTACATGGCTGGCAAGGTCCATCTCAGTCTTTCTTGGACTTTTAGTCTGACTTTTTAGTCTAATTTTTGCCACCTTTTGCCCACACAATTCTTTTTTGTTCCTCATATGCTACTTTGTATCTGCGCGTTTGTGTGTGTGTGTGTGTGTGTGTGTGTGTGTGTGTGTATGCAATTTTTGGCCTTTTACTTTTTTATTTCCTCTTAGTGATTTCCTAAATCACTCTTTCCAACCTCTTCACAAGGCCAGCCCTACCCACCCTTGTAATTTATTTTTTCTTAGGCTACTTCTGTTCCCTCTCTCTGCGCTCCCCCTTATGGGAGTCCCTACCAGGTCACATTGACATGTTTACTTATTTATCTGTCCCCTGCTAGATTGTGATCTGTTTGCCCATCCCTGACCTCCCTATGCGTGGCACATAGTAGGTCATCTATAAATATGTTATGATGATGGAGTGGAGAAATTTAACTGAAGACAAGAGTTGTGGGGGTGGTTTCCCTCTTTATTTGTATGTAGGTGCTATTTTTTGATATTACCCCTCTGCCTAACCCCTTCTCCCAACTATTCGCCCTACTTGAATCTCCCCCACTAAGGATCTCCACAGAATCCCCACTGAATTCTGGATGTTCATGTCATGGTTGTAATTGTGCCCTCTTGTGGCACAGTTATGAAGAGTGCCAGCCACTGAGGCAGGCTACCTGCCTTCAAAGCCCTGTCTCTTACTTGCCAGCTGTGAAATCTTGGTCTTCTTCCCTGCCTCAGTTTCTATACCTCTAGAATGGGAGTAATAACAGTAACTACCTCATGGGGTTGGCGTGACGATCCAGTAACATTGTCCACGAAAAGCCCCAACTAGGATTGGGCATTTGCTCACTATTACTAAATATCAACAACTATTATTCTCAGTCCGGAGACTCCCAAACCTCTACAGAAAAAATAAGTTTGGGCTACACTCTTCTTGATGGGAAATGAGTGTCGGTGAGCATAATTCAGTGTTATCTTATTTCTGTTTATCACTTTCAGCATTAAAATGTTGTTTGGATGAAAATTGCATTTGCATTTGTAAGAAGTTTGATAAATATCAGCATTTCCAATCTACCTGACTCACATCTAGGGCATAAGCTTTCTCTACCTGTGATGTTTGTACCTGTGACCTCTGCCCGGATCCAGTGGCAGCAAGCCACCCAGCAGGAAATGAAGCTTTTCAATCTCAGACTTGGCAAGCCTCAGCCCAGACTGTGACTGCATAAGCTAAGCGAACAAGTGGTGGGGGAGCACTCGCTCAGCACCTTGCATCGTGGGTATGGGATCTCAGAGATTTGCCTGGTATCGGTTTACCTCTGTGTGGGGAGAAAAGAGTGCATACTAATGAGCCGGCTTGTAAAATATGGGACAAGTGGAGGCAAGTCTATGCTGGAACTGAATCTTATGTAAATAATTTTTCTGTCTTCTCAGACAGCTCAGCTCTCTCAAGCCAGCGGAGTAGTTTCCCGACTTCCTTTTGGACCAGCTCTTACCAGCCCCCACCTGCACCCTGCTTGGGGGGTGTTCATCCTGACTTCCAGGTCACTGCACCCCCTGGCACCTTTTCTGCAGCTGACCCCAGCCCCTGGCCTGGACACGGGCTGCATCAGACTGGCCCGGCCCCGCCCCCTCCCGTGTCCGAGTCCTGGCACTATCCTTTGGCATCTCAGGTGAGCCCGTCCTACAGCCACATGCACGATGTGTACATGCGACACCACCACCCCCATGCCCACATGCACCACCGCCATCACCACCACCACCACCACCCTTCTGCTGGCTCTGCCCTGGATCCGTCCTACGGGCCCCTGCTGATGCCCTCAGTGCGTGCGGCCAGGATTCCTGCTCCCCAGTGTGACATCACAAAGACAGATCCGACTACAGTCACCACTGCTACCTCAGCGTGGGCCGGAGCCTTTCATGGAACCGTGGACTTAGTGCCAAGTGTGGGGTTTGAAACAGGTGAGCTGGGGAATGTCCTCCTTTCCATAAAAAGAAGCAAAAGTAAAGACCTAAATATAGAAATGGGGAGGATGTTTTTAAATACTTTGAAATATGTGTTCTCTTTTATGTAAAACTGAGTGTTGGCAGTAGGTTTATAGAGGTAACCACTTTGCAGTAATTCCTGCACTTCTGCAGAAACTGGGTGACTAGCTTGAGGGAAGTGGCAGAACTTTTCTCCCATTTCTTAAACTAGTAATCTGTGCCTTTGAACTGGAATCTCTACTACCTTATGTTTGCAAAGAATTGAACATATTTTTTAAATCTCCGCTGTCTCCGTGCTCTATACCATGTATCATGCCGAATAGAATTCAGAAGCAGTATGCTTCGGTAATTTTACCCTCTCTCCTCTTGGTCAAGTCTTACTTAGGAGTTACAAAACTGCTTTCTGGAATATAACCCATGGAACATAATCATGACCTTTTGTAAAGAATTAGGGAACATATATTCGTTTTTTAATTTAAAAAAAAAAATACTTTATTTATTTATTTATTTATTTATTTATTTATTTGACAGAGAGAGAGATCCCAAGTAGGCAGAGAGGCAGGCAGAAGGAGAGGGGGAAGCAGGTTCCCCGCTGAGCAGAGAGCCCAATGCGGGGCTCGATCCCAGGACCCTGAGACCATGACCTGAGCTGAAGGCAGAGGCTTTAACCCACTGAGCCATCCACTGAGCCACCCAGGAGACCCTAGGGAACATATTTTAAAGGAATGGATTTCCCTTGTCTTCACTCCCTTCCCCTTCCCTTCCTTTAAATTCTCCTCCTCTGTCTTTTTCTCTTTCTCTCTCTAAATACTTTAAATAGTATGAGACTTAAAAGACTGCTATAAAGTTTGTATTCAACAGATTTTGATAAAATTGGTAGGTAAATGTTTCTTCACAGTGCATTCAGCTCCTCTCTGGAATTCACTAGTTCTGAAAGTCATGGTGTTAAATGTTTGATCTTGGTTTTTAGATCAGACTACTCATCTTAATAGTCCTAGTGGTTTTGAGATCACAAAATCAGGGGCATCAGAGGCTAAAATACAAATCAAGTCATTGATTGCATCCCCAGAGTCTACATTCCAAAGTCATTCACCTCCACCTCCAATCCCAGGTTCTTTTCCTGGAATACTTTGTGACATATTAAGACTTTCTTTCCAGAAGTTTAAGGCAGTTTTCCTTAGTTTTATTCTTAGCATGCAAGGTCTTTCACCTGAATGCTGGTTTACAGCGGAGGCCTCCTCAGAGTCGTCATTGCTTAGCATAGAGTTGCGTTCACCCTGATGTAAGTGAACATTCCTGTTTTGGCTAGCTGATTCTCTGCTGAGCTTTCCAGTCTTGATCGTTGTCTAAAATCCCCCATTTCAGCTTCTTATTAAGTCCCTTGGTTTAAGCTGCTTCTCTACACGAACTATCAGGGTACTCGATTCTCTCTGTCTATGAGAAGAGAACGTGATGGAGCTAATCACCACACACGTCCTTCCTTTGCCACATACTGTGCAGAATGAAGGCAGTTCTTACCTGGTTGGATGCCTAGGGCGGGATCAGATTAAAGTCCCAGTTTGGTAACTGCCATCATGGGCAGCCAGTCTCCTGAGGCTCTTCCCTATCTCACTTCTGGGGGATCTGTGTGGCCAGAGCTAACAGTGCTCTGAGCAGGCATAAGAAATGTTTTCTCCTTTCTTAGTCAGTCTGGGCTGCTATAACAGAATACCATACACTGGAGGGCTGAAACAACAAACATTTAGTTTTCACAGTGCTAGAAGCTGGAAAGTCTGAGGTCAAGGTGACAACATATTCAGTGTCTGGTGAGGGTTCACTTCCTGCTTCTTGGACACTGTCTTCTCAGTGTGTTCTCAGCTGGTAGAAGGGACAAGGGAATTCTCTGGGCTCTCTTTTGTAAGGGCACTAATCCCATTAAAGAAGACTCTGCTTTCATGACCTAATCACTTCCCTAATCATGTCCTGCCTCCTTATACCATTACTTTGGGGGTTAACATTTAACATATGAACTTTAGGAGGGTCACAGACATTCAGTCGATATACTGTGCATTCCATAACATAAAGGGGAAAAGGGACACGATTGCCTTTGCTCTCTGTTTCTACTTCTCTGTCATCTGCTACCTACTCTTGCACTCCTTCTTATTTTTGGTGTGAGCGTTATTCAACTACTCATAGTTCAGAATTTTGACTTGAAATAGTCTTTTCAGGGTGAAAAGACTGCACTGCTTTTTGGAAGTGGAGGAGAGAGGATTTTTGTTCTTTTTGAAAAACCTACAGTGTACCCATGTGGGTCTAATATAAGTAGTTCTGAATACTTACTGAGCTGTGAATTAACATTTATTGAGTACCTGCATATAAGGTATTGTCAGAGGTACTTTATTTATATTATTGCTTTTAATTCTTAAACTAAATCTGAAGTGGATGTACCTAGATTCATTAACAATAAAGAAACAAGGCTCAGTTTTCCTATTTGAAAACTGCTTCTTAAATCTAAAATGCCCAAGCCAGATTTTAACTAAAACCTACCCCAAATCTAAGAAGTTGCTGGGGTACCATCTCCCCATATATATAGGTAAATTTGACTATTAAGCCTATTAGACTGTTAAAAATAAGAAATGCAGGTTTTCCTATTGGAAATATATAGTGTTACTCTTTACCAGTGTTGTTTAGGATAATGATAGATTCACCCCTGTCCCATAGTTTTGATCCAGCTGAGAAAACAAAGATGAAGGAATAAAGCAGATAAAGATCATGTCATTGGCATAACCATTGATCAGGCTGAAATGGATATCCTTGATTCAGTTTACTCCCACAATTGGACTTCTAGTATCTTCCTCTAAGTTTAGATTCTGGGTGATTCAATCCTAGGAAAAATCTAGACCTCAGAGAAGATTCCCTTAGATGTCTTCCTTGTCATGTAGTTTAAAGCCTTATTGCTGTAAAAAGAGATTGATGGTTGCCCAGATTTGCCTTGAAAAGCACGGTCTGAGGCATTGACCTGGTGTGCCTACTCTGCAAAGGACAGAAGCAGGAGGAGGGTGCTCCTCTCTGCACAGGTGCCGGCCCAAAAGAGAGACTGGGGGAGGGACTGAGCCATATCATCTCTAAACTCAGACGTCCTATCAAATATCTCATCTCTCTTTCTCTGGGAAGAGTTAGAGAGCAGTGTTTTAGGTCACTTTCCCCAGGAAAACAGACTCAGAGATGCAGATTTGATTGTAGACAATTTATGGGGTAGAGTTCTCAAGAAAACATCTTTGTGCAATGAGAGAATTGGGCAAGAGAAGTCTCACTATAATTGCATTCTACTGAGCCTCAGTGGATTCTGTAAGAAGCTCTGGAGTTGGGATGGTACTTTTTAATTATCCTACTTTAAGTCAAGGTGGATGGGCTTTTATACGTCTGCATTGACCAGTTTTTGGATATGTTTCTCTGGAAAGGGGACATGACATAAGGCAAAGTGACTTTATTCTGCTGAAGGCGATTCCCAAGTCTCAACATGGATTGGGGAAGGATCTGATGGCTCACTGCAGTATCCATGGCAAGGGAACAACTAAAGAATGGTAGCTACCCTTCCACTTTTCCAACTACGTAAAAAGAACAGAAGTTTCTGTGTCATATTCCCAAGCCAAGAAGGTAGGATAGTTGAAAAGAATGAGAGGTGGGTTCCTCTACACCAGTTATGCAAAATTGACTATACCAGGGGGTCCCAAACAGTGGCTTAGCTCAGGACTCAGCATCAACACTAGGTGACTACTGAGCGGTCAAGGGAAGAGCTTGTATTCAGGCAGCATGAGTCTGAAACTCCTCGACATGCAGATACCAAGGCCAGCAAAACGTAGGCCATTTTCACATTCCATTAGGAGGCAAATAAATTAATCCAACTATGTTGAGAGCAATTTGGTAAAGGATATGACATTTTCATCAGTAGGGGAAAGGTTTAATAATTTTAGGTGCATTTTTTTTTGCAGCCATTTAAAGGAATTAAGGAAATCTGGAAGATTCAAATGATATAATGCTTAGTGACAAAGAAAGTTTTGGAGTATGATGTATGGCATAATCCAAGAGTCTGCAAAAGTTTTCTATAAAGGGCCTTATGGAAATAGTCAGTCCTTTGCAGGGTCACAGTATCTCTTGTTTGTCACCACTACTCAACTCTGTGTTTATGGTGTAGCGTTTATAGCCACAGGCAAAACTTAGAGAAATGAAGATGTCTGTGTCCCAATAAAACTTCAGTGATGGACACTGATATTTGAATTTTGTTTGTCATGAAATGCTTTTCATGCATCGTGAAATGCTACTCTTTTTGTATTCCCTTCTTTCTCAGTTGTGTAAAAACATAAATCCTGTTCTTTCACTCTTAGCTCATGGGCTGTATATAAACAGAAGTGAGCCTGATTTGGCCTGTGGGCTGGAGTTCGCTGGCCTCTAGTATAGTTCCATATGCATCACTCTTATCTGTCTACACCCACACATATGCATGTGTGTGCCTGTACTCCCTCAATAAAAATTATCTGGAAGCATATATCACAACTTTTAATGGTCATTGCTCCTGGCAATTAGTGTGTGGCCTGAGCTTTGAAGCCAGACTGCCTGGTTTTATAAGCCCCATTCTATCACTTAGTAGCTGCAGGACTTTGTGCAAATTACTTAACCCCCTTGGTGCCTCAGATTCCTTATCGTTAAAAGATGCTTCATAGGGTTGTATTGAGGATTAAATGGGTTAATGAAGTAAAACATTTACAAATGTGCTCTGTAGATAATAGGTACTCTTTAAATTTTAGCTCTCAAGGGAAGGTGATCAGATCTCTGCTTTTTGTAGCTTTAAAAAATAAATTACTGATGGGGTGCCTGGCTGACTCAGTAAAGTTAAGCCCCTGACTTTTGAATTTTGGCTTGGGTCATAATCTCAGGGTCATGAGATGGAGCCCTGCACTGGGCTCTGCTCTGGGCATGGAGTCTGCTTGGGATTCTCTCCCTCGCCCTCTGCCCCTGCCCACCATTCTCTTTCTCTCTCTCTAATAAATAAAGAAATCTTTAAATACATATTATTGAACTATATTTTACATATCATGTACTTTACCATTTTAAAGTGTACCATTCAGTGGTTTTAGGATGTTCATGATGTTGTGCAACCATTCCCACTATCTAATTCCAGAACATTTCCATCATCTCAACAAGAAATCCCTATATCTTAGGGATATAAAACATATCCCTGATATATATTCCTTCTTCCTCCTGTGCCCTGGCAACCACTAATCTACTTTCTGCCTCCATGGATTTTTCTCCTTTGGACATTTCCAATGTCCAATGTGAATGTAGTCATACAGTATTTGCCCTTTTATATCTTATTCCTTTCACTTAGCCCGTGTTTTCTAGATTCATCTGTGTAGCATGTATCAGAACTTCATTACGTTTTGGAGTAGGTACTATTCTATTGTACAGATTTAGCACACTTTGATTATCCATTCATTCATTGATTTGTTCCTGCTTCCTTGCTAACACAAATGATGCTGTTAAGAACACTCACATACTGGCTTTCTGTGAATCGATGCTCTTAGTTCTTCTGGGTATGTGCCTAAGGGTGAAATTATGGGATTGAGAGAGAACTTTACTTTTTATTTTGCATACGTCTATATTTCCTGATTTTATCTTATTGATCATGATACAACATATTATTAGCTATGTCCATATAAATAAGATCCATATCATGCTCAGAAATTTTACGGTGACATTATATAAATTCTTTTCCAGTATTCACCTTTCAGCATCCATAACCATACAATTCATTTCACTGAAATACTGTCATTCTTATTTCCTGTTATTGCCAATAATTTACTTAATGTAAAATATACAATGTAATTCATCCCAACCAGTTTGAATTAATTTTGCAAGCAAAGATTTGTTCATGAGGCCTTTTTACTGAAATACAAAGTTAATTTTTATTTAGAAGTCCCACTTCATCCACTGTATTTAAATTTACCTAAAGGAAAAAGGGTAGTGCTTTGTGGTATGACTTCTTCTCTATAAATACAAGCTGCTCACGGCTTGAGATTGTTTTCATCTGCATAGCCACAGATTTGTTTTTCTTAGGATTCCTCATGTTATTTTAGCTACAGTTTTGTTACAAATTTACTTATCTATTTTTTTTACCTTGAGGAATGCCATAATAACTCAATATAAAATATACATAAACAGTTTCTTTTTGCTAAAATATGTTTAAGTAGCCTAACATTAGAAAACAAAACCACATTCTCTACTATAACACAGGTTTGGGAAATCTGGGTCTAAAAGGGAATTAATATATGTTGATGTATCTTCTGGCTTCTTAAAAAATTTGTCATATAAGCATTAGCCATACATTTGCATAAGTAGTAGATTTGATAAGGAAATCATTATATGATTCTGCCCCAAACTATGATTATAGCCAGATATTAAACAGTATCTGGTTTATCTCTTACTAATGAGCATATCTTTAGTTATTGAGTGAAATCAAGATTATATATTAGAGCTACAGCATGGGACACTGACCCTTGTTAGACAGAAAAACACAACTACAATAGCTACTAGATCTTAAAATAACTTGCTGGATACAGGCTATGAAATTTTCCATAGGTACACGAAGCTATGTTTTCTAGTATTCCCTCAGATGTTAAGGCATAAACAGACTATTTCTGAAGAGACTTTCATAATAATGGCCTTGAGTAACCTGTGAATAGAATTACTCTGTTAAGAAGCTTGGAAAATTCTTTGAAAACTTACATTTTGATAATGGATAGGGAGCACTGGGCAGCAATGGGGAAGTTGTTGATAGAAGTTGTTGATAAAAAGTTGAGCAAATGTCCTTTTTATCTATTTTTTTCCTCTCCACAGAAAAATGTCCTTTTTATCTATTTTTTTCCTCTCCACTTGATGTCAGATAATATTATGAAATAATCAAATTACATGTTTTCTTGGAATTTTTTATGGTATAAGGCCCGTATACCCCATTTTACAAGACGCATTTAATTTTAATCCTCTAATCTGAAGATTTTGCAAGAGGGACCTCATTCACGAAAGGCAAAAAAATGTATTTTAAAGCAATGTAAGCTACTATTGCTCAAAATTGTTATGTACTGTTCCCTTTGAAATAGGCTAATCAAATGACTTCAGCTGTTAAGACCATGGTGGTCAGTCTTGCTCAATACTATGTAGATGCTTTACGTTGCAATCCATGAGGAGACACATCCGTCTTTGTTTTATCAAATACAGGAAATAGAAAGCAGGATAGAAAGCAGCTAGTGAACTAGAGCAGCAAATAGAGAGGCAGTTTCTCTCTATGAAAGAGAGATGGACATCAAGTTACCACTTGCTTTGCCGTTCAACCTGTAACTTTGCCATCTCTCTAGATCACATCGCAAGACCTGTGCTTCCTTGTAGGTGGTCTGGTGCTGACAGGCCTGGGCAACAAAGATTGTGATTGCATGAAAGTTCTCAAAAATAACCATGCTAAACTATTTTAACACCCCTTTGTAAATTTTTAATTTTTGAATTGAATTTCTAATTTTTGAATTTCACTGGGGATATCAAAGGGATTCCAATCATGGAGCTTTATATCCATTGAACTCTTAGAATTAATTCATTTCTCTCTCTAAACATATACATTTGCAAAAAAAAAAAAAAAAGACTATAGGAAACCAATAGTTACCAACCCAGTGCACTTGGATATTTGTTTGATATCTTAATCCTCCAGTTCCAGGCTTTACAATGAGTGAGAAATATGATACATTTGGACAGAAATCTTCAGAAAGCTACAGTAATAGTTGACAGGATAGTATGATTTACATAAAA
>CM053603.1:152070100-152093882 GCA_028646535.1 Procyon lotor
AGGGAGAACTAAAGCTCTCATTATTCGTGTTAAATACATTGCATTTCAAACAGAAAAAGATATCCACACTGGAGATGTGAGACATCATGAGTAATTGAGAAGCAAGCCCTGAAGGCCTCGGTCACTCCCCTACTCTATCTACCTTAATTTGCTTCTTGAAGAATAGCTGTGATATGGGGCACCTGGATGGCACACTCCGTTGCACAGCTGACTCTTGGTTTTGTCTCAGGTCTGATCTCAGGGTCATGTGATCGAGCCTTGCATGGGGCTCCATCCTCAGTGTGGGGTCTGCTTGGGTTTCTGTCTTACTCTTCTTCTTACGCTTTCCCCTGATCTCTCTCTTTCTCTCTCTAAAATAAAAAAATCTTAGAGAAAACAATAATTTTGATATTTGCTAGAGTTAAATTTCTTAATACTGCTCTTTGCTGGTAGTGGCCATACAACGAAAACTGGGTGCTTTTGTATTGGTTGAGCAGACAATGGGAGAGGTGTACTGAAGAAGCAAGAAGAAAAGAATTTGAAAAAGTACCAGGATGTACATCTTCAAGACATTTTTAAACAAGTTTTTTGTTTGTTTTTGTTTCTTTGTTTTGTTTTCCTGTCTATAACAGTCTGCCTTGTGGAATGAGAAGGTACTAAAAAATTGATCTTATTCCCTTGGATTTAAGTACTGTTGAAATATTTGTCCACTCATATAGATCAAAGGGAAATTTTATGTGTAGAATGAGACAGACAGACTATATATAGACTCACTAAACTCCATAATTATACATAATACATGCTAATCTTTAAAAGTTGTGAACTAAAAACTGATTCATTTTTCCATTGCAGTATTAATTTTGTAAACAAGTTTCTATTTATTGCTATGTAAATTGGGTAGCATCTCTTGCTCTCTGAAATATTTTCCTAAGAACTACAAGCAAAACTAGACAATGCCATCATCTTTTGACTGTTTTTTTAATGGAGACTTCATCAACTAGTCATGGTTGGGAGTTGGGTACTTTTTCAAACTCTACCATGTCTTCCTGAGAGAACCGTATGTGCTCATCTGAGAGGAGAGGTGTAGAGGTTGGAAAAAAAAATTCTCAGGATATTCTAGTGTGACTCTGAATGGATAACCACTCAAAGAATTAAAAGCCCTATTTCAGGATCACTGTATTTTGCATTCACAAATTATCTTTTCAGTAACGCTTTGCTCATATCATACCACATATAGGGGTACCTCTAAAAGAAGGAGCTCGAATGAAGAAATCTGTTTCAGAACTTGTTCCCAGACAGTTTCACATCAGTTTTCAAATTATATTCAAAAATTCTATACAGCCTGCGGAATTTACAGATTCTTTTTATTCCCTTCCAGGCTGTCTAATTCTTCTCTTATTGTTCTATTTATCGACAATAGAAGGTTTCACAAACATTTGTCTGTGGCCAACATGTTGTGAATTCCTTGGCAAAAAAATGACCAAAAAAAGTCTTATGAGAGACTGTTAGAGGCAAAATATACCGTTCTTTGTTTGGATACAGACTGATATCCTATGCATTTACCTTCATAATTTTTGTCAACTCTAAGCATGTGTTATAAGGCTTATTTTCAAAGCAAAGTTGCTTTGCTTGAGCTGTATCAGGTGATGCTTGGCATCTTCAGAATCTTTGAAGCCCTATTTCTGTTTGCTTGAATTGAACAATCTCTTCTGGAAAATGTCAGAACAAGCTTGTGTTTATATCACATCGAAGTAAGATGAGAAATTACTGATGTCAATGTAGATAATTGATATGCAACATACCTCATTCTTACCAAATATTTTCCAATATGTTTTGCTTTAACGGAGAGATTGATTACTTAAATGAAATGGGTATAAAAATACATTTGTATTTCTGCAGTTCTGAGGTAATTTTTAAAAATTTGGAGTCTTTAAATAACTCATCCTCCTAGGTATGGTGTTTCCTGTGTTGGTGTTGTGTCCCTAATTATGTTTTTATGGGTAAGCAGTGAATCCAGATTAGCTCTTCCTCTGGTTGGATTATCTATTTTCTGGATCATAAAGCTGTCACTGCATAACCTAGAAACCTCTTTAAAGATGCATGTTTGGCTGCATTTGTTATCCAACAGATGTCTGGATAGTTAGAATCTCTTGAGAGTATTATAACTTGTGGTTTCAGTTACAATAAGTGATCCAAGCATTTTTTTGGTCTTGCTCCTCTCTAGTTCTGGGAGAGAGTCTGTAGAAAAATTACAGAGGATATTCTATTTCACTCTTCCCCACTCCCCCTTTCCTTTATTTTTTGTCTCTGTCTTCAAAGTTTTGTTTTGTTTTGTTGTATATATTTGCCTTTAGAATTAGTGAGCAGTGTCTATGTTATATATTCTACCTCCTGGTCCCTAGTGTCTCTCATCTAAGAGGTTATCCAATTGATATTCAAATTTTGAGTCAGTAAATTGCCACGATGATAGGAAACTACCCAATTCTGTAATTGATATATTTGTCCATGAGATTGATTTTAAAATGACTGGTTCAGATTTGTAACTCCGTATCCTGAGGGTTTGAGTACTTGCCAGTTTCCCTGCTCACTGGCCATTTTAACCTGCACAAGTCTGAGGAAGTGGACATGGCCAAGGGCAATGGCTGGCGTTTGTGCACAAAGGAGAGTTTGTGGTTTCAGAGGGAGGAAGATAGTGAGAGGGCAGGCAGCAAGCAGGCTGCAGGGGTGGGGAGGAGCTGTCTGGGAAAACAGGAGCAGCGGAAACACCTGGGCACTGACCTGCCTGCCACCTGCAATGGTTGCCTCAGGTGTGCAGGTGCTGTGCTTCTGACAAAAACGTAGTAAATTATGGTCTATGAGGTTCAGCGGGTTTTCCATTCCTATTCATCTTTTGAATCTGAACTTAAATATATTTTGGCAAGTATTTAGACAGTTTTCATTTCATTGTTTCTGACAGGACTACTACCTGGAAATTTTTAAGTCACTTCTAAATGTGCCTGGAGAAAACATCTTTATATACAGAAAGACATCCCTCTGCTAATAAATTATTTCACTGCCATAGTTAAGTATCTCTTATCATTCTTTTAGTGTGGAAGGGTTGTAATGATAAGAAGGTAATTGTAATTCAAGTGTCATAATGAATTTATTCTTTGGTCTGGTTCAAGAGTACATTTTGTTTGTGATGAGTTTAAAAAGAATTATTGTCCAACATTGAAGTACTAACTATGAAGATGCTTAATGCTCATCGAACTGGCTAAAATATTTGTAAAATATAAGGAAAATAATCCTTATGTACCTACTATACAAAAAGCACTTAGAAATAAATGAGAAAATTGCTTTCTTAAATGCATAGGAAATTGGCCAAAGATAAAACACAGAGGAAGAAATGTCATAATCACAGAATGTTTGCCTTCACTAAGATGAAAAGAAATGCAAATGGAAATAGATACTTTCAATCTATAATAGTAAGGAGTAAAAATAAGATGAATATTGGTACAAACTTGCTGAAACATGTAGCACTCACAATGAAATACGGAAATATGCAAATTTAAGTGAACGTATATGCTGAGGTTCAGTTTATACAAACATATTATTAGGAATTTTTCTTATCTGTCAAAATGTTCACATAAGTAACAAGTATGTTTGTGCATGTGTGTGTATCCAAATGATGTACATCTATAGAGAATTGGTTAATTTACACTACAGGGCAGAATAAATATTCTACATCCTTCCAGAAGGGTTCATCCACATGTACTAACATGGAGTAAAAGGTTTACTTTTATAAAGTAAAATAATTATATACATTATATATATTATATATACATATATAATAAATATATATTATCTTATGTTTCCAAGATGATATTGCTGGTGAAATAAACATGTTATAGCATAGTATAAATAGTGGTATGAGTATGTGTGTACATCTAAAGTATACTTAGTAAGTTCTATAGTGACAAGGGCTATTAGATAAAACTTAAATTTTCTAAATCCCCTGTAATTGGGTATTAAGCAAGAAATATATGATATTTTGAAATTTGAAAAAAAAAAGATGTTTTTAAAAAGAATAAAGGGAGATGTCTATGGTGGTGAAACATTTTTTAAGTATTTAGCTGAAATGAAATCATAGTTTCTGAATTGGATAGCCTTCACTCTTATTTTTTCCTGCACTTTGTGTTTCTTCTACTTTGTGTTTCTCCTATTTAGTGTTAAGGTGCTATCCCCACATAGATCTTATTTAGAAATTCTTGACTAGCATTTAAACTGATTGCCCTGGGGCTCAGACAAACAAATGCAGTTGTATGATCATTACCAATGATAATTTTATAAAGTAGGAGAAGATAATATAACTGTCTCTTGCATCACTTTGTGATCATTTGTCAGTGTTTCAGTGTTAGATGTCAAATTGTTGGTAAAGGTTAGATATTTTGATATAGTATCCAACACAGTGTTGTGTATACCTATATTTATAATGTGTAATAAATATGACTTACCTTTATTAAAGCAGGGACGAAGCAGGAGATTCTTTTTTTTTTTTTTTTAATGTAGGACTAAGCTACCAGCTTCTTTTCATCTAATGGCAAGCATTTTGATTCTAAAAAGTTTCTAGACTCTTAGTATCTATGAAATGAAAAATTTATATTTATGCATCTAAGTATTTCTTGGCTTTCAGGTCATAAAATATTCTACCCACACTTCAAGGTTTTATGTTCTTATGTTTTCTTCTTTTTTATCAGCAGCATGTTCCCCAGTGTATGGTTACCACATTACCTCTTTTATCTACAGCAATAAAATTAATTGGAAGCATGTTCAACTTACTTAAGAGCTATAGGCAGTGGTGTTATCAAGTGATTATGCTGACTTAGAAGCAGGACCTGCTTTCCTAATGGATATGACTCTGACAATCAAACATTCCCTAAAACTCAGATGTGCTGGGGTGTAGTTTTTCAGTAACCTAAATTACCATTTCTATCCAATAATAGAAAACTTAACTTCATTAATTCTGAGTATTCTTAGTCCAACTTAATGGTATTTCCATTACCTTAGTTTAGCACAATGTCCAGTTTAGAGCTAGAATCTCTTCTCAGATTCCATCCTCACCCTCTCCTTGGGTTTGCCTCTGTATTTCCAGAATCGTTGTATCACAAAAACTGTTGACTAAAGAGGGTGCTGATTCCTTCATGATTTTGTCATTTGGCCTTTGTTTCCATACCTATCCCCTTTCCCCCACTGTGTTTCTCAGTGCGGTCTCTACAGGGCTCCCTTAGGTGATGACTCATTCAAGTCGGGTTCAGCTTCTAGCTACCGTGATCCCTCCAACATTCCCAGTTGGGGTGGCTGATGCCATTTCTTCTGCTGTGGGGTACCCACATCATAGACATTGGACACACCAACAGGCTCACCAACATTTTCTCTGAGCTCTCTCTTGTATCTTTTTGGCGGTCCCATGGAAACTTTAGGATCTTTTTACAAGACACCTAAGATTGGAGGGAAATGAGAGCAGGAAGTGTCCAGATTTTTCATCCACAGACACACCCCTTTGCCATTTCTACTTCCTTATTCCCCAAGCCTTTTGTAAGAGGTGAACCTCTGGGGTGCCTTGGCGGCCCAGTTGGTTGAGCATCTATCTCTTGGTTTGGGCTCAGGTCCTGATCTCAGGGTTGTGGGATGGAGCCCCACCCCGCACTGAATTTCCTTCTCCTTCTGTCCCTCCCCAGCTTTGAATTGAGGAACTGGTCTGTGGGCTTGTATTTCCATTCAAGCTTTTCTCCTAACTGAATCCCAGACTCTCAAACTCTGAAGCCAAGAAGCTGATGTTTTGTTCTCTGGTCTCATTTCTGAAAACCACCTCATGGTCCAAATGGTCACCCTGCAACCTTCAGTGTTCACACTGGGGAAGGGTTCTTTTTTTGGCTGTGGGGAGGGTTATATATCAAAAACATATCAGTCAACATGGAATATCCTATTACACAGTTGAAGTGGTCTTCTTCTGAAGTATAAACTACTGTGTAATCAATTAGTGCACCTTAAAAAACTAAAAAACATTAGAGATGTATAGTTTAAAAAGATTACTAGAAGAGCTCTATTTTTAACTCCAACATTGGTTCTGTTGTCAGGTGATTTCTAAACAGTGTGAAAAGGAATATAAAAAATGTATTTTTTTCCCCAGATTGATTTATTGAAAGGATTTTTGACTTGGGGATTTGTGGGTAGTAGAGGTTATGACACAGTGTCTGGCAAATATAGTCCATATGGGGGCAGCCATATACATTGTGGTTGAGACCTTTGACTCCGACATCAGACCACCTTGTTTTCAATCCTAGCTCTGCCCCTTAATATTTTCACAATTTCTCTTAGTCTCAATTTTCTCATTTGTAAAATAAATATTATGGTAGCATGATTGGGAGCATTACATGAAATATTTCATGAAAGCACTTCACACAGTGCCTGTCATATTCAGCCATAAGAAAATGTTCACTACATTTTTATAATGTTTATTTTCTCTTCTACTAAAAATCTCACAGACTAAACAATAAAATTAAATCTGAGTTACTGATATCAAGAAGATAAACATGAGTGATTTCAGACAGCCAGTGGGGAGATTTCAGTATATGTTATGAACCAGTTTCCTATAGGTTTGAGTTAGGAAAGTGAGAGGCAGAACAAACCCAAATAGGAACAATATAGCAGAGGAGATTTTGTGTTCTGGTAGGAAAAGCTGGGGAAATCCCAAGTGTATGTGGACCACATAAAGTAAATGATTTTGTCTTCTTCGACCCTTGCTGAGAAAACTAAACGTACTTGCTGGCTCTTAAATATCCTGGTTTAGCCTCATCAATTGTCTAATAAGAAAAATCCTAGCCACTTCTCTCTTGCAACTTATTAGTAGTAGGGTATTTTGTTTGTGGTTGTCCATTTTCTTGTGTTTTACCTAGGCTTAACTGTTGAATTTTATGGATATTTTTGAAATACCTGGTAATTAAAGCAAAGGTTTGATAGACTGTACCATCATCAAGAAGCAGCTGTAAACCACAAGGATCACACCAGATATTTAATACATTTGAGGCCCTAGATGAATTGATTTTTTTTTTAAGGTTTGCATTAGAGTAATGCAAAGACTTGGAAACAAAAACAATGAAGAAATGAAGTTATGAGGAGAGAATGTCCTCTGTTATTCTGGTTGCAAAATGTAGAGCTATGGTAAGTAATGCAATAGTTGTCTGCAGAAAAAGGCTAACATGATTTTGAAGGAGTCATATGTCTTTGCAAAGCAAACTAGGGATTTCCTTTATTTAAGAGGAAAAAAAGACACTCAAACCGCTTGATGATTCCAACACTATTCATGACTTGCCGTGCTGACATTCTATAGATTGATGGCGTCTTCAAGTGTGGAAATACTGAGTCATACAAAAGATGAGACGTTTCAATAATGAAAAAAATATTTATGCAGTCAGCAAATTGTCAGTTAAGGTGGTTTAGATTATAAGAGTCACCAAACAGAGACTGTGTCAGGTTACAAATTATTCAAACCACAAAATCATTTGAAAATGAGTAAAGCAAATTTAGAGTGAATGGGTATACCCCAAATCTTTTTAATTTCTTCCTTCCCCTCTTCCTCCTGTTTCTCCTCCTCTTCCTCTTTTTTTGAAAGGAAAACTGTTGACTCTGTAACTAAACATAATACTAGTCTCATGAGAAAAAAAATTAAGGTGGAACTAATCTTTTTTTTAGAAAGTGTTGCTTTTTTCCCCCAGTATGGGAGGGCTATAAGATTTAGATAGTGACTTGTGGTTCTATGAAGTGCTTCTTTGTCTTTTTCTGTTTGTTCTCTCTCCCTTTATGTAGTCTTTTGTAGATTGCCTTAATGTCTCCCATCAATGACTGACTGACTGTGTCTGTTTTGTAATGACTCCCATTGTTTTGTAAAATTCTTTGACAAGTTAGAGGGACAAGAAATGAAATCACTGCTTCTGTTTTAGTGACAATTTTAATTTAAAACCCTACTGGCTCATTTAATATTCCATTTCTGACATCCAGCCAAGACTTACAATAGTTTTAGATCAAGGATTAAGAAAACACCCTGTGATCTGAGCACCTGGACAGCAACAAACATGATGCCCTTCTACTCACTCCTTCATGATTTGGTATTTGGTTTTAATCATTGCTTTGTCTTTCCTCTTCTAAACTATTATGCCAAAAATAAAGGAAGCTGAGGTAAGTGACTTCAAGGTATAAGCTGAAGGTGCTATGCTAATTGTCCACCTCAGGAATCAGTCAACTGACTGTATTGGAACCAAATCAGAATCACAATTTCCATTTCCTGTTTGATGAACTTTGTAGTCACTTTAGCTTTGAGTTGGAATTCATACGTGTTCTTATTTTCCTTTAGTTACTACTTTTAAAATCTTATCTGTAAATTTTATTTTCTTGCTATGAAGTATAGATTTTTATAAGCATCTTAAATATTTTCTGGAGGAAGATATGAAAAAATAAGTACATTTTAAAAAATAATATTTTGTTCTATTAGCTATGAATCAACTATGTCTCTTTTACTGACACTATTAGATCCAGTTTTTAACCATGTCTAATTGCTCACCATATTGGATGGCAGTACCACCATGGACTACATTTCAAAATAGCACCAGAATTTACTCACTCTTTTAGTTCAAAGTATCATTTTTATTGCTGAAAAGGATTAACTGAAGTGCCCCAAATATTGGTTAACATGTTTTCTCCAAATATCTGCTCCTTTTGGAATTAGAAATAAAAAGGTTTTGTTTATATTATTTTATTATATTTGTTATCACTCACTCCAAGAAAATAAAAACCACAGTAAAGAATTTCTACAATACCAACAGGAAAAAGAAGAAGGAGGAGGAGGAGGAGGAGGAGGAGGAGGAGGGGGAGGAGAGAAGGAAGGGGAGGGGGAGGAGGAGGAGGGAGGGGGAGGAGGAGGAGAAGAAGGAGAGGGAGAAGAAGAAGGAGGAGGAGGAAGAGGAAGAAGAAGAAGAAAAGAAGAAGAAGAAGAAGAAGGAGGAGGAGGAGGAGGAGGAGGAGGAGGAGGAAGAAGAAGAAGAAGGAGGAAGAAGAAGAAAGAAGAAGGAAGAAGAAGAATGAAGAAGAATGAAGAAGAATGAAGAAGAAAGAAGAATTTCCACTGTCCAGATAGCACTGCACTAACCTGGAGTTTTTGTAAGCTGCTGTATTGGTTGGCTTTTTGAAAATTGTGAGCTCAAGGGGCTCCTGGATGGCTCAGTGGGTTAAAGCTTCTGCCTTTGGCTCAGTCATGATCTCAGGGTCCTGGGGTCTAGCCCCCCATCGGGCTCTTTGCTCAGCAGGGAGCCTGCTTTCCCCTCTCTCTCTGCCTGCCTCTCTGGCTACTTGTGATTTCTTTCTCTCTGTCAAATAAACAAATAAAATCTTAAAAAAAAAAAAAAAAGAAAAGAAAATTGTGAGCTCAAGAACAGAATTTTTTAGAGATCAGATCATCCTTACGCCATACCCCACAGCAGTCTAGATTGTCTTTTTGGCTTCTATATCCAATGCCTTGTAGATTATGCCCACTTTTGAGTGCTTCCTATATTAAAACTTCATTTTTCTCACTGTCACCTTTCCCAGGTCTACAGCATCAAGACAAGAGCAAGGAATCACCATGGTACTGAAACACAGTATTAGCAAGTCAGATTGGAGTGTGAATCCGTGGGCCCACTGGGAAAGATGCTGCCAGGATTTTCCATTCTGCAGTGGGACACAATAGACATGCAAGAAGAGGAAGTATCAGCCAGCTGACTTTGGTTGGGAGCCTTTTCTTTAGAAAGCAGAGTGGGTTCTAGACATTGAAGAAAAGCATTTTTGTTTGTTTTTTCCCCTCATCTGAGCCTTTGCCAACTGTGCAACTCTCTTTTTTTTGTCTTGCTTTTATGGATACATGGTTTAATTGTTGTTTCCTTTGGATTTTTTTTTCCTTTTTGAACCAATCACCTTGTCAGGAAAAGATGAACCACAAATGAAAATGCTCATTCTTTCAGGAATAGAATTTTGTAGCTCCATGTGTATCTATTTTTGTAGAAATACAGAAAGTTTGATTTTAGCATTAATGGGCTATTTTTGAGGGATGTATTTTTTTTAATATTGTAAAAATTGTTAAGTTCTGTTTAAAGAACTTGCTTTCAGAAGCACTGGCAAAATTTGAAAAGGCTTGTCTTTAAGATGTCTGTAATATGCTCTGTGCTTTCTAGGTTACCTCAAGTGTTTGACAGTTTCTCCTTTTTTACAAAGTAGCACCATAGTCAAGCCAATATAGTATTGTTTTACATTAAATCTCGGTGAAGATTTAATTCCATGTTAGCTCACTTAGCTTTGAGTTATATGCATAGCTTGAAAAGGAAGAGTTTTAATGAACACATGTAAGAAAGAATTCAGTTTGTCCCAAAGAGTACTTGGAAGTTGACTAAGTTTTGCAGAAACTTTCAATCAGAGGGAGAGTTTGCCTAGAATATATAATTGTCCTTTTAGCCCATCCAACTTTTATAAATGGAACCAGTTTATATCCAGCTACTGGAAAAAAAAATGCATTTACCCATGCTACCTTTGATTGCCAGTGGCTTGGTTTCCTTGTTTCTTTATGCAATCATGGCAATTTTTAAGGTCATATTTTAAGTGGAGTTTTTTTCCCAAATATTATCAAGGGATAATATTTGGGAAGGTACTAGACACATCACAAAGCCTTTAATTCAGAGGCTATTTCTGATAATAATACTCATCATTGTAAATTGAAAAATAATATATATGTAATATTTTAAACATTTTTTTTCAAAACTTTATTTGTTTAAATCTGGTCTTATTTGATTGAACTCTTTTAAGAGAACTTTTTAGACAAAATGAAATTTAAATTGGAATTTATGCAATTTAATTACTTAAATTGGGGTTACAAATTGACTATTCTTTGAAATTTGTCCTTGAAATTCAGGATTCAACTTGGCATGACCCTCAGGATCTAAATAAGGTGAAGTTGGAATTATCATTAAGACCTTGTTAGGAAAAGATTAGGGTTATAAAAGTAGCAGTTATTAAGAATTTTTGATGCAAAGTCTGTTCTGTTTTAGCTGCTTCCAGAGATGGGGCACATTAAAAAGTTAGTGTTATACAGAAGTTTTAGTTTTATAAAAGTTTCTCAAATGTGTCCCATCCTGGTATTCACCCATATGAAATACAGTGTTTAATGAAATACCATTTTCCATTTTAAATTGTGTATATCTTGTGCATAAACATTTTAGCTATAAAAACAGCACAACCTCTGCTCAGCTAGGCAGGGTTCTTACAGATAATTTAAAGTAGTTCCCTTATCTCTGTTTTTTGCATTAGTTTTCTTCCCTGGTGCCTTTGGTGAATTATAAGTCTATACACTCTCTTGTATTCTTACCATAGGTTTGTCTTAACCAAACTCTCCTTCACGCAATATGCATATTTTTACCTAATGTGAGGTCAAAACTTAAGGAATTTTCAACTTGCAAATCATATTACAAATGATATGAACTTAGATTTCTAGGGAGTGGCTTGGTTAAATTATCTATATTTTGATCTATAATTTGATTTGTTACAGTTATATGTACTTTGCCCAATATGTGGAGCATGAAGTCAAATGAATCTATAAAATTGGTTTCCTCTTTTGTCCTCCTGAGTCTTCAAAGTCAAGTATTTGGCAGTTCCCATGGGATAACTCACTGGGGATTATTTATTTTACTCCTCTTCCCTTGGAACCTATTAACTTCCTTTGCAGTTTCTCTTGGAACAGCGTTGTACTCCAACTCATTCTGATCATTCAGTTGGATTTTCCCAATTAAGGGAGAAGAAAAGTATTAACTCCCTGCTCCTTTCCTTTTTTGCCATTGAATTGAATTCAAGGAGAGAGAGACAATTGCATAGCTGCACCCTGAAATTGGACTGTGTTCTGTGCCACTCCTGGTAACTATAGTATGAAAGGTTCCTTGGCTCTGGGGCCCAAGAAAAGTTGGAGGCCTGAATTCTGCTGTATCCAGGAAAGATTTGTAAGTGAGGTCTCCTGTTGAGAACAAGGCATTGTTGACATACTGCAAGGATTAGATCCTTACACAGGCAAGGAATGGATCAAAGTGTAAGTAAAAAGCGAGTGCATGTCTCTGTAATTGTGTGGCATCCCCTTGTTTTGTTTTGTTTTGGTTTTTTGACTGGTTCCCCTTTGTTATGATCATATTACCTTCATCACCATAAGTAAGAGAGGATGAGTTTTAATTTAGCATGATATTCTGAATTTTAAGTTTAAAATGCTATCACTCTCTTTTCACATCAAAATGATGCTGTTGAACTTAGAGCTTCTACTGCTTCACAGAGGGCTACCAACTTCCTCTTCCATTCATTTGGAACCACTCCACCTTTGACTATTTAAAAAATTAGACTTCTTTCAAGGTTTTTAAAGGTCTGTGCACTAGACCCTATTAAGTCATCTCATTTATTTGACATCTAATCTAGGCTTTGACCGCTATAAACTAACATGAGTTAAGGAACAACGTAATAGTGGTAAGTTAGATCTCAACAGGCTATTTTTTCTCTCACTGTTTATTTGAAAAGAGCCTCTAAATGTTTTAAAAACCAACATTTCTTCTTAAGGTTAACCATTCCCTCCTAACTTTCATCTGCAATTTTTTTCTTTCTCTGTCCTCTTAAAATTATTTACATTGTTATTTTAAGCAAAAATGCCCAAGATTGCTCTACATTTTGCAAATGAGTACCAGTGGGTTCCAAATAATTTAAGGAATTAATTCTTTTAACTTTATAAAAACTTGAAAAAAAATTTTAGTCACTGGCGTAAAACATGCCTTTGAGGACCTCATTATTCATTTTGCAAATCATATTTCCTATTCCTATTTGGAGACCTGCAGAATAGGGCAGGATCTATGCAGTTTTTGCATTTGCTATCTGGTTTAATGTTACATTTGTCATTTAAAGTTGCAATCAGAAACTGTATTTCAAGAAACTAAATTCTATTTCATACTGAGTGTCCGTTTGTTACAAATTAAGTCAATGGGGCAATGGCATTAATGGTGGAAAGCAAAGTTTATATATTGGAGTGTTGACTGAGGGATGAATAGAGAAGCAGAATGAATTCATGGAAAAGAGCATTGACTTGTGCATTAGGTCATTGTCTGAATTCTGGCTTGGCCACAATTAAGTATGTGTGATTTGGGTTTTATTTATCTTATGAGTAAAGTGAGATAATAGTACCCAAGTGGCAGGCTATGATGTCTGGAAATCATATCTATCTATCTATCTATCTATCTATCTATCTATCTATCTATCTATGATCAGTCACTATCTCTGTCTCATAATAGATGTTCAGTAAGTACCACAGTGTACCACAGATGTCTGTCAATTAAGTAAGTAGGTCATAAAATTGAGCTCCCAGATGTTCCTTCTTTATACTTTCCATATCCATTTCTGCAGCAATCAAATAGATATATGACTGCTTTTTCATCACAAATTGTTGCAAGAGAATCTTGTCCACTATTTGTTGAAGATAAAATGTAAATTTAATTATTGTGTCATTTATGAAGGAAAGTAAATTAACCTTTTAGTGGTATGTAGGTCCAACTGTGAGTTTTCTTAGATTTCCAAAATTTTATTCATCCAGGATCCTACATATTATTTTCTGTCAAATTAAGGCAACATCTTTACAACATCTTTACTAAATCACCAAAATTTATATTTTTTTCAGTTCTATTTTGGCTTCCTTAGCACCTGGAATAAAAACCTCTCTTTTGAAGTTATTCTTTTTTTTTTTTACTTGCCTTGGAGGAAAAATTGCAAAATATGATGGAAAAAAAATTGTTTGCATGAAAAGGGGAGGGAAAAATTTCCCTTTACAATCTCAGCAGATTTACTCTGCTTGTGAAAAAAAGAAACAATTTTATTGGAAGCAGATGTTGACACTGTGTCAGTTATTGAAGATGGAAGTTCACTTGAACCATTGCAGTTACAAAGGAGTATTGATGGCATTTAGAATCCCTGTGATTGATCACCTTCACAACAGACATAAGGACAGCAGAAAAGCAGAAACTGTATGAGACCAAGACTGAAATCAGACTGCTGATTTTCATGTACCAGATCTTAAGAACCCAGTTTCGCTTTGTTTTGTGTTTTCTTTCCTCCAAGATAAAAGACGCATCTTTCAGAAAATTTAAAGCTTCTTTGAGAAATTAAAATTTATTCTCTAAAAACATGACCTAAGAGCTCTTTAAATCTCCTATTAAAGCATTAAAACTCTTATTAAAGTCATTTTAGAGAAATCGATTTATAGTTTTAGTTCAAAATGTGTGTGGAAGACAAATAGATAAACTACACAGAAGTGGATGATTGAAGATTGGGGTATGGGTGGGCCCTGTAGGGAAACCCCAGTCTCAAGAGCTTCAAAATGTTAATTACCTTGATAACTTGGTCATGGACACTGGGCACAGAACAGACTTCCAGAATTTTTCAGCGGGCTTTTTTCTTTTAGTGCTCTCTGGGAATATCACCCTATACAATTTTCCAAAATATAGAAATAGCCATTATTATTAAAATATTCTGATTTTCTTATTTCCTGTATTGTCCATTATGCTTTTTTTTGTTTGTTTGAAAAATATTTGTGTAGTTTCAAATAATTGATCGAACAAGTGTTCATTTGAAATTGCAAATTAATTAGATACAAAAAATTTATTTGAATCTCCTTTTAAAGTTCCAGGAAATACTAATTGAATTAAATGTAATTTACCAATTCCATTATATAAGTAAACTATGATCCTTTCTAGAAAAGGGCAGGTTAATTAGCTTCTTTTGTCAATTAGCTTCTTTTTAAACAATTTCTGGACTACTAAATTTTGACATAAGAATAACTCTTTTAGAATATAAGATTCTTGAGGGTTTTTTTTTGGTGTATTCATAAGATGTGAACTTTTCTAATGGTATCTCTTTATACCAATAGAGATGTACATTTTTTTATGCTGTGGCTAGGGCAAAAATTAATAATGATTATTTAGACACATGATTTAATTTCTTAGGATATTTTCAATCTTGGATATTATATATGATTTAAAAAGACTATTCCATACATTTTTCTGGATATACAGTATAGGGAAGAGTTTTCATGTGAATTCTTTGTATCATTTTAAAGTGCATATATTGAAAGGGAAAACTTCGATTAATTTTTATCATGTAAATCTAGGAAGGTGAAATACTTTTACAAAAAATAATGTAGAAGACTTTATATTTGTCACTTGATTAGGTAAACTGAAAACTATTAATAGAAATATTATCCTACAACATTGAAGTACAATGAAATTCCAGACTTGTTAGTTTTATGAGCAATTTTATGCTATCTTAATTTTACATTTCCAGAAAGACTAATTAACTAATCTTGCTATGTTGTCAGTCTTAATTTACAAATTCATAAAACTTTTGGCTTTACAAGCTAATTATAAAATCCTAAGTTGTTTTTCTGTTTTTCTGGGGTTCGGGAAAGAGACATTTTCATATTTCTGCTCTCTTTTCAAATGCAGGTCGCATAATATGTGTCAGTGATGAAAGGTGGTGGAGGACTTTGTATTAAGAACAGTGCTGTCTTCGATATGTTTAATAAATAACTTAATGTGAATTTAATGTTTATATTTTAAGGTAGCATTTTGGTTTGGTCTGCATTTCTTGACAATTAACTAAAGCTCTCTTTTCTTCTTATCCAGTTAAGCAATTTATAAATGTCTTTGGAAATTAAAATATTTTAGTGTTTTGTTTGTTTGTTTTTATGAGGTTAATTTCTAAGGCCAGGGAATCTAGTTGTTAAAGTGAGGAGTGGGTTATAAATGAAGTGTTTATAATGGAAGAACAAGTGAAATGGGTTATGCTAATTATATAACAACAGGAGGCTTGAGAATGAATTTAGTACAATGCTTCTAAAATTATCATTGACTCTTTATGAGAAGTGCATTTTGTTGCTTTGTTTTTACACTTGTTGGATACAGAAGTTGCTATAAGTATTATGAAAAAAACAAAAAACAAAAACAAAAACAAAAAAACCTTTCCTAACAATTCATTGACAGTTAACAACCGCATCTGGAAAGGAAAATTCTAAGATCTTCTATTTTTGAAGGAAGATAGAGTTTTCCTACATTGGACTCTGTTCTTAAATGAATCTTTCATTTAAAAGTTCAAAAGTCTAGCAATAGGTGTTTAAGTCAGTAGGGCCTCCAACATATTAGGTGAGATAATTTGGCATTCTTAACTGTTCGCTATATTTAAATGAGAATAGTGTTACAAGTTTTCTATGGCCACTGTAAAAAATTGCCACAAACCTAATGGCTTCAAACAACACAAATTTATCATCTAAACCACCCTGTAGGTCAGACATTCGGCACTGCTCTCAGGCTAAAATCAAAGTGTCAGCTGCGTTCCTTCTGCATGCTCTACGGGAGAATCTCTTTCCTTGCTGTTGCAAGCTTGTAGAGTCCTTGACTAATGGCCTCGTTCATCTTCTAAGCCATCAGACACTGGTCAAGTCCTTCTTACGTGGCATCACTCTGACCCTCTCTCTCTTTTGCACCTCTTTCACATGTTTAAAGACTTTTGCAATTACATCGAGTCTGCCTGCATAGCCCCCTCATCTCAAGGTTCTTAATTTAATTACATCTGCAAAGTCCTTAAATGTAAGGTAACATTCACAGGTCCTAGAGATTAGGATGTGAGTGTTTTTTTTGAAGGGGGCATTATTCTACTATCACAATTAGTAGTAGATTTCAATATATTTTTTCATCAGCCCTGTAACCTGGGAGTATTTAATGTATCACTGAAACTAGCAAAGTTTATTCCATGTTTACAATGGTCATTTGTGGAGAATTCATCTTCCTTCACTTAAACAATTGCATACGAAGGGAATTTCTGTTGTTATTTCAAACATTTCACGTGGTTATTATAGTGCCTTGGAATCTAAAGGGTGATGTGGTATTTATGTCAGACAAGCACTCAGGGGGTTGGAGAGCAGGACATCTGGTGCAGATTCTTCTTAGCTGAAGTGTGTTTTCTCTGGGGATAATCAACTACCATTTAATTGTTTTACTTCCTTTTTTGGGAACATATGATCATCCTATGATGTCCTAAGTCTCCAAGCATCTCATTTGACCTGCTTATACGCATGTGACAAAAATATCTATATATGACCACATTGACCTGGTAAAGCTTTTACATTTTGTCCAGATTGAATCATTACATCTGTTATCAGTTAAGCAGTGGAACAACTGTGATGGAAAGCAAACATGTTTTGATGCATTTAATGTGTAAAGTAGGTACCTATACTTTGGAATGCTGTTGATCAATAAATGAGCTAGACTGTCTTCAAAACAACACTCAAGTCCAACCGTTTTACTTTCCACATTAAGTTTGGCTGTGGCTGAATGAAGAACACCAGCATTGATCTTTGCTTTACACTTGTAAAAGAGACTATTTCCAGGGAGCCAAATATAGCAACAAAGGATTTATTATCTTGCCAAAAAATACAAAATCTGTTCCCCTTTAAACACGACATTCTATCCTTTTCTTGTGGATCTTGCTAAAAGGAAAATATAGCTTTAAACAACCCCATTCCTTCAGCTGAAAGTTCCCTAATTTTTTTTTTCAAATGGACTATTTGTGGTTTTGTGCTTTAAATTTCCCAAAGAAAATGGCTATATGAGAAATCCAGCCAGTAATAAGCATTTTTCTAACCAAAACGAACAAACAAAAACAAGCAAAAAACCCTAAAAACAAAACATTTCTGAATCAAAGATGAGAGTCAACAGCAATTAAGAAAATCACACTTTGGTGGCTTCAAGACTGAATTTCACTGGGTGGTGATCTGTGTTTCATTTTGTATTGAACCAAAAAAATAATTTAAAAAAAATTGTCTTCCACCAACCAGGTGCTTTCTTTGCCTTAGAACATGGGTGTTTTGCTCTGAGTGTCGTCCGATGAGTAGACGGACTGACTAGTCTAGATTATGAAGTTGGTAATGACAGTTAACTCTTCTGCTTGGTTTATGATGTATACACAGAATTTTGAAAACAGTTTTGCAAACATCACCAAGAAAATAAGCTTTCGAGTGACAGCTTTACCAGACATCTTCGTGTGGGATTTTAAAACAAACACAAGCCTGTTTGGAAATACTTAGTGTATGTAAATATGCAGAATATGCTGAACAGTGCTAACAGCTGTAGGGTGTACTCCCTCATCCTTGAGCAGAATATTTTGGTGGCAGTGGTGGTTGTTTTTCTATCTTTGCTTCTCATCTCCCTCCCCACCCACTCACCCATCCACATACAAAAGCACATACTTAACACCCTCCACCCCACCCCCCAACCCCCCTTTTCCACACTGTTTCCAAGAGAATCACTTCAGCAGATTCCCCCTGGAAAAGGTGGGTGGTGCCTTGAAGGACTGTTTGAGTTACAGGATGTCATAAAGGCTGCACTTCACGGACTTGCTTGCACTTGCTCTGACACCAGCCTCTCGCACAGCCCAGACGCTCTGCAGGCCAGATTCCATTAAGGCTTGCCGTTGCAAGGGGAGGGAATGTCTAGTTGAGTGTGGCCTTCCTGCTATGATGTTCCCAAAGAACACAGAGTAATCACTTTGAATGTGTGCTATCAGATTCTGTAACATCAAGGCACTCATTCATTTATAAATAATAAGCATTTGCCTTTCTGCCTACAGCCTAAAAAAGGAAGAGAGGACCCAAGAGAAATTAAAAATGAAAGTTTCTTCTTAAGGCATTTTGACAGGTTTGGAGACAAGAAGGTGGCAAATGTAAAGTGAGAAACTCTGGGACCTAGGATTGGATCCACTCATAATTTGTTGATATCATTTAGTCAGTTTCCTTATCAGTAGCGTAAAGATAAAATGAAATAAATGTAAATTGCTTTGAGAAAATTAAAAGTACTGTACAGATACAAAAAGAAGGAACTGATATTTATTAAAACTCCTCTATATATCATGAGCATTGCATTAATTTATATTAAAGAATTCTCACAAATAGCAATATGTAGACAGCATTATTTGGGAGGCAGTTAGCAATATAAAAACCATGCGGATTTCATTTTTAGTGATGCCACTTAGAAGCCGGATGTCCTTGGACAATTTCCTCAGCCTCATTAAGTCTCAGTGTGTTCACCTGTCAAATGAAGATATTGAAAGTAACTACTCCAAACAACTGTTACAGCAATTAAATAATGTATACAAAATCATTTACCACATAAATGGTAAATGGTACCATTTACCATTTACCATTAATATAATTAATATTATATTAATAATAATATTGTTTTTCTTCTTATTAACCTTATATTTTAGTAATTTAGGGAATTTAGGAATTTAGGAAATCAGTTAAGTCCTTGCCCAATGGCACTTGACTACAAGTGACAGAGTGGATTCAAACCCAGATTTAACCAAAAAAAAGAATCTTAGACCACCACAGCACCCTCTAAAGTATTTGCAGTGAGCATATTTTAATAATTTCTTAGCCAACTGGAATAATTCCCATTTTCTTCTTCCTCCAAATCCTATGAAAATGGAGCAGTAGAAATCTCTCCATTCCTGGAACCTCAGAACTCTATGTGCGTGTGTGTGAGACCTATTTTTTTCTTCTCCATCTACTTTTTCTACAGGTCACCTATATATGCTAATACCATTCATACAAGCAAAATGAAGTAATGATTCCAATCCCTTGGGGTCATGGTCATGGCCCTATGGATGTTAAATACTTTAGCTTAAACGGTTAACAGTGGATATAGTGTCCGTATTGACTATTTGAGATAAGCCAACTACCTTCCTATTAGGCAGTGCCCATTCTAAAAAGTTTTTAAAAAGCCAGCTTTTTCAAGAAAATATTCTTAGATGCAACCACTGCTTCTTGCTCTCTGCCGTATGTTCGTGCCTGCAGAGATTCTGAACTTGTCTGTTTCCTGGCCCCACAATAATGCCCTTAGACTTATCAGTAGAATTCAACTGCTTTGATGTTGATCTTTATATTGCGCTTCCCAAAGAAGTTTGTACCTGTTTTGACTTTTTCAGTTGCTCATAATAGGGTCTTTCCTGCCCCACCCCTGCTGAATTCTAGCTTCTGGAGTGAGCTAGGATCTGGTAAACCTGAAGGCAAAAAGGATTAACTTTGGCAAGTTGATCACCCGAGGGCTGATCTAGGATCTGAAACCTATAAAAGTTGTGCAGAGGGGAGCTTTTTTTTTTGAAGATTTTATTTATTTGACAGAAAGAGATCACAAGCAGGCAGAGAGGCAGGCAGAGAGAGAGGGGAAGCAGGCTCCCTAACTGAGCAGAGAGCCCAGTGCGGGAATTGATCCCAGGACCCCGAGATCATGACCTGAGCCGAAGGCAGAGGCTTTAACCGACTGCGCCACCCAGGTGCCCCAGAGGGGACCTTTTTAAGAAGATATAAAAGCATATTACATTGTGAGAGTGAGTATTTAGAGTATGTATGAGAAATCACAACAGATTTTGAAAAGGTGAACACTATAAATACAAATTTCAGAAAAATCATGCAAATTTGTATTCACTACCTGTTCAAGCCATATGTATAATATAACATACTACTCTTCCAATGACTAGCACATTTATCTTCATTTTATCTTTACTACATTTCAAACATGTTTCTTTTCTTTCTCATATTTGGTGGTAGAACAAGAAGGTTCTGTTCATAGAGTAATATGTTCTCAGTCCCTCTTGAAACAACATAGTGAGGGGTTGCTGTATTCCTAGACACCATTTGTTTACTAGGACATGATTAATTACATGTGGAGTGTTTGAGATTGGTATAAATATATCTCGCTAAATCCAAATCCAAACTATATGTATCTTGTAGATAGTTTGATTCTTACCACCCCACAAAGGAAAGTGTGGTGGAGGGGACAGTTGAGTGAAAGAGAGAGCGTTTTTATATGATTGTAGTTAAAATAGCCTATCTATTAATTTGCAAAAACTTCTGTTAAGATGAATTCTAGGATTCATCTCAGAGCTTTTGGAAGGTGGTCTGTGCAAATAAGGGGCCCAGAAGCTTTATTCTCATTAGCTTAGGGCAAATCATGCCTCTTAAATGTGTCTCCCATGGTTTTGTTTTTGTTTTTGTTTTTTAAAAAGGCCTGCTTATAAGAGCCTTAATATGTGGCTTCACAGTTTTAATTTTCTGGTTCCTGTCTATTACAGTACATTAAACTACAAATCTAAAGATGATAAGGTTCCATACTGAATAACCAAGATTTAAAAAGGCTTCAGATAAAAAAAAGGGGGGGTGGCTTCAGTTTGAGAGAGGGAGACAGAATAAAAACCTGAAAGTTTTTGGAAGAAATTCAACATAGACAAACAAGGAGAAAATAGTTTATGAGATGGCTGAACTGAAGAATTTATGTGCAAATAACCTGAAGCTGAGAACAGTAAGGAATGAGTTACCTCCTGGAAAAAACAGTCTCATTTTTCTTAAGGATAAAAAAAAGAATATATGATGTTTGCAACTATTCATGACCATGAACCAGAACTATATAATGTGTTAAAAAAAATGAAGTCTTACTATATAATGAATCAAAGAATGCTTTCTTAGATTATCTGAAAAGAAACGGATTTCTGACCTACTTCTGTCATTAACATGTGCTTCTAGAAAAATCACTAAATAAAAAAAGAAAAGAAAGAAAAATCACTAAATATCCTTGGTGTGTGTTCTCATCTGTAAAATAATGACATTAAAATGACAGAATCTTTAAGACTTCTTCTAATTCTAAAAGTGCTGTGATTCTACATGTATTTTTGTTAAATAAAATACGTTAACCTATTTAGACATCAGAATTAAAATTTTCCTGGAGCTAAAATACTTCGGAAAAAATAACCTAATTGGAAAAGATTATTTAACAACTTCTTAGATGTCAATGTAAGTCTGAGCTATAAAAAAATTCAGTCATGACAATGTTGTACAGAGTGTAACAAAGAAAAATTCCAAAGAATCTCTTTGTAACAAATGCCATTGGTATTTATATAATCTGAAGTTTAAAAAAAAAAAAAAGCAAGAGAGACACAATTCCCTTAGAAATTAGACATTCTGGAATTTGTATTTCTAACACAGTTTATCCCTCAAGGAGCCAATATTCAAACCTGTTATAATTTAGAATTTTTTGCTCATCCCATGTGTTTCATGTGCTGGTTTGAATTAGTCAGTTGTGGAAAATAGAAATGTACAAATCAAAAATAATTCACTTACAGCATTCTTATTACTAATTATGTCCAACACAGTAGACAAAGTTACAGACATATATCATTAAAGACATAATAAGTTATCTAGCCTTCTCCCTTACTCACTTAGCTCTGATTGATTTAAAAAACAAACTTGTGATGTGTCCAGCTTAATATTAACAAACCGTGTTGGCTTCTATGGTTTCGACTGGAAAACTAATCATTGAGTACATTTCAATATCAATAAACGTTTGTTGACAAAAATCTCCTTGTGTCCAAATTTCATATAATTACCTACAGCCATACACACTTCATCAGGAAGAACAATTTACCACCATAATCTGAAATCATTTACTATCTCCTCATGATGCCATGTCTCATGTCAGATAAAATGAGTTAAATGGATGCAGTCTCTGTGCCCTAAGAATATTTTCAAACTCCTTGGTCTGCAAGTACCATTTGTTTGGATCTCAATCACATTGTGTTCTATCAATAATTTAATGATTTTGCCAAATTAATCCTATTTTATTTCCTTCATTTCTATACATAAATGTCTGTTTATCCTCAATTTCTCTGCACTAGTAAATATCCTAATACATCATTGGTCAGTTTTCCCCCTCCTAATAGCTTTAGTATAGGTAGACTGCCCACATGGAGCCTGAGGCACTTCTCAGTAGGCGGTGGCTTTGGCTCTGTGAGGACAGAGCAGTGAGTCTATTCTGAGGTGGAAGGAAAAATAGGTTCTCCTCTTGAGCAAACTATTCAGTTCTAGGAAGGGCAACTACATTTGGTTTTTTGCATGTCTGTTTGCTCTCAGATCTCTTCCTAGATCTTCTGATGTTCCACTCAATATCACAGGAGCATTGACCCCTGGCACTGGCTGAATATTAAAGCTTGGAAACAGGAGGTAGGGAGAAGCCAAGATATTTTGCTGCCTCCTACCCTATGTGCAATTTGGACAGCATCTCTGGCAGCAGCTATGTCTCCAGCAATGACTATGGCTTCTCTGGGTCTCAGCTCCTGCCACCCTCCCAGCTCCTGCCAGGTTCCCTGGCCCCAGGCTCCTTTAATATTGCTTCTCCTTTTTGCTGCTACACATGGGAGTGACTTCCTGATATTGTTCTTCTCTGGTTTGCTTCACCATCTCCTTAGCATTTCTATTAGCCTATAACCATGTTCCTAAGTTGAATTTGCTCTTTTAAGTGTTCAGAGTGGTTTTTATTTACCTAGTTGGAATGTAACAGGAATACTTTTGCCTATAAGGAATGGTCCCAGAAAACAAATTCTCAAGAAAGGTTTGTGGCATAGAGTTTACTTGTTACAACATGAGTGTAGGAATGACCCTCAGACAGGCAGAAAGAGGGATTTTAGTAATCCAATCCATAGTGATCCAGTGGCATCACAACCACCTGAAATATCAGGAGTCTAAGAAATTAAGTCTGCTGAACTTGGCCACTATGGCAGTGATGATGGTTGCAAGTATTGAAGAGGTTAGAAAAGTATTTGGGACTATACTGAAGGGCTTCCAAAGGAAGGAAAG
>CM053603.1:152093982-152161095 GCA_028646535.1 Procyon lotor
AGACCACTTTGACAAGAGTGTTCCATTAACCCTAGGGGATTTAATGAGGAAGAAATGATCCCCTTAGGTGTCAGCAGAAACATTTAGGTGTTCTCAGATGAAGCTGGAAATTTTGGACTCCCATAATTAAATAAATCCATAACTGAACCCCAAAATCCATTTGCTACTTGAAACAACTCCCTTCTTTCTGAGGATACTAGCCTTCTTGCATGATCTACCCATATCACACCTCATTGCCTCTAGACAAGATTCCAATAAGACCCAGGGGAGAATCACTAGTTATCTTGGGAGAAGAGAGTCTACACATCACGAGGATTGAAAGAATTTGCCCATGTTTACCATTTGGGAACTGAGAAGCATGCACACGAATGGATCCTGAGCATATTAGACCAAGAAGATAGAATAGAAAGTTTGATTGGCTAGATCTGTTGGATCCCGGATAGAATATACTAATTTGACTGGTGGGAAATGGCTCTAAAAATTTGTTTGGTTGACTGATTAAGTCATGGATGCCACAAGAGGCTAAGTTTAATGAGGTCAAGATGCCAGAACTTCCCTGCAATTATTTAAAGGGAGGAATCCAACAGAATTGCAAATTTGATATTAGAATAAAATTATTACATGCAACTTACTTTCTCTCCTGACGATGTTGCCTAAAAGTTACAGAAAACACTCTTATCCCTGGGGCATTGAGAAATGTGTTATGAGAGAAATAGCAGAATCCTTGAAAACTTGGTGCTGGCTGACATCCGTAGATTGGAGATGATGGTGGGAGTTGCCACCCTTGACGTAGTCTCCATGATTTTAATGGGAATTGTAGGATCCCAGAGCAACAGAGGCCAGGTGGCCGTATTTAACCACCAGAGATAAGAACAATTCAACTACCATAACTGGCTGTAGGGAGGGACCGCCATTCAGAGTGTTTTAACTGCTAGGGATCGGGGGCATGGCTAATAGATTACAGAGTCCCAGGAACAAAATGAATAATCATAAAATACAACTTGATCTATATTACAGGAAATGTGTGGAGCAGAAATCTTACATGAGTCACTGCCTCAGGTCATGGCCTCTTACCCAATTCTTCCACCCGAGCTAGTTGTAAACCTGAACCCCTCAGTTGAAGGAAAGACCAGGTTCCTCTTGAGAATGACTTGCAATACTATCATGTGAACGAATTTTAAATGTCTCTCTAAGCATCCCCTGATATGGTATATAGCTATTTTTCCTGTCACTCTGCACTAGAGAAAGGGAAAAATCCCAGATACTGACCGTGAGTTGACCCTAATCCCTGTGGATATGAAATGTCACTGAAGCCTCACTAAAGCTTATGGAAATTGGCTGGTGAATGGTTTTGGCCCCAGTCTATCTCAAAGTGGGCCTATGGAATCTGTGGGTCCATCCTTGGTTATTGTCCCAGGTCCTGATCACATATTTGGGTAAAGTAGATGAAAATGACAGAATCCCCTCAGTGGCCATTATGACAAAAAGGACCACATGTTAGTTCCTGGAATTGCCCATCTATACTTAAACAGTAAACCAGAAGCAAACTTCTAACTCTGGAGAAATTATATCGATTAGTTTCCTCTACACAGAATTAAAGGATGAAGGAATAGCAATTCCCAGGATCTTCACATTTAACTCATCCACAAAAAGCAAGAGGGGCCTTGGAACACGGCTGTAGACTATCATAAATTTAATCAGGTGATGGCTCCAATTATAACTACTCTCTCAGGTGTGTATCCTGAGTATAAGAAATCAAAGCAGTCTTTGGAATTCAGTACACAATTATTGATCTGGCTGGCAAAGAGCTTTTATTCTTTTTCCTTTCCATAATAATTTGCAAAGATTAAAAGAATTTCTCCTATCAGGGACATCAGAATACTGAATGTATGATTACATGATATAAGAAACAGAAACTGCTGTATCTTAGGGATTTTTAATTTGCCTCGTTTCTGTGTGTAATAAAGTCCTCAAGACCTTGATCAGGATGTTCTTCAGCATATTCCTCTAGTCCATGACGTTGATGCTGACTGAATCTGGTAAGGAAGTAGTATCAAGAATAACCTAAAAACCTAGGAAGTTATTTATGTGTAGGGAACAGGAAATAAAATAAGTGAAAATCCCATCTTCGGCCTTGTCAGCAACATTTCTAAAAGCATGTGGGAAAATTCTAAGGTGAAAGGCAGGTTGCTGTAACTTGCACAGTGTATCTCTCAGAAGAAGAAATGACTTTTGGGGAACAAAACTTATTTTCATAAATATAGATACCATATTTCACAAGTGGACTTACTTTAGCTGTGCACCTTGCTGCTTCCTCTAACACCAACATTCGTACAATGACAGAGTGCCTCCTGATCAAGGTATCCCACAGCTCACAGCTTCTAACTGAGAAACCCATTTCACAGCCAGAGAAGAGGGTAATCCATATCCCTCAAATGCACTTAAGTCATGTACCAGCTGCTCTGGTAGGATAGTGGAACAGCTAAAGCTTCCATCTGGGGGCCACCTGGATAATGTGCTCCAAGGTTGGTTTTGCTGTCTTACAAAGTTTGCTGAACCTGCTTTGAAACTGTAACTAATATGTGGTGTGACCCTTTTCCCCACAGTCTGAAGACACTAGTGTGGGGACTGAGGGAAGTAGGAGTAATTCTCTCACTGGTACATTGATAAACCTGATTAGAGACAAATCTAGATGGACCCAAGGCTCCTTTTCTCAGAGGAGCCTTAGCAGAGAGCTGGCTCAGTCAGAATAAGAGCCTACAGAGAAACAGGAAGGGCTTTAATTTATATATGCATTCTGGGTGTGCAGGTCTTTCTCAGGGTACTCAGTATGTGGCCCTGAGTCATTTTAATGCCTCCTCTGTAACATCGTACTTGGGCCCAGAGATAACTTGATATATTTCTCCTTTCTTAGCCTCGCTATGTTTTTTCTATCTCTTCTTAGGCTTACCTATAAATGTGCAATGCAATGTGGGCTTGGGCCTCATTTGCTGTCTTGGCATGATCTCACTTACTCTTTCAGCCTTCTATCCTGGCAGGTCCCCTTTGGGAGAACAGTAATCAGGGTGCATCCAGGCCATCTCTACCTAAGATGTGAAGTTCAGAAGACTATATGTATTTCTCTAATTATATATAGATATATCATTATGTATATATTATATATATATATCATGATATCATATATATCATTATATGCACACACACATATAAATACTTCTCTAATAAACTCTATACACACTAAGCATATGTGCTCCTTGTGGTGCATATTTGTTACTCCTTTGCAACCAACAATCCACTTGGCAAAGTTTTTGCTTCGCCTTCCTGCAGATTTGAGGGCTGCTTTGCTGTGACTCAGTCTCTAATGAAGGAATAGTTTTACCAGAGGATAGCAACAGTTGTTTTATTAAACTGGGAGTAGAAACGAACACCTGGCTATTTTGGGCTCCTCATGGTACTGAACCAATGGGTATGGAGGACAGTTATAAAACCAAGGGGGAAAATAGGTTGCTAATAATTTGTGGTAAGAAGAAATATGTATGGAATTCAGAGGAGTCTTAGGATAGATCTTATTACTTCCATATTTCAAAATAAGATCAGGGGAAGAAAACATAAAACCTATAAAGGCAGGACCCAGAAACAGTTCCTTCAGAAATGTAGGTTTGATCACCCCAGTAGGTGAGAAACCTGACCATCTGCGGTACAGGCGAAGGGCAAGAGTAACATAGTTATAAGGGTTAGATAACATAGCCCTCAAGCATCAAAGACATGGTAACTTTAGTGCTTGTTATGCGGGGAGTTTGTGGAGTTACATCCACTCCTGCTCTTTTTTGGTCCTCATGGTCAAAAGAGAGAAAAATGATTCAGACATGAGTTCATCTCACAGGAGCTCAGGATCTGGAAAATAGGAAAGAATATTTAATTTTCTGCTTCCTCATCTGTCAGACTTGAGAGGGTCAAGGTGGTCACTTTGGCTCAGTCCTTGAAGCAGCTGCGTTTTTTTGCGCACCATGTAAAAGGTCTTAAGATCCTAGTACTTTTATTACTACCACCCTGAATGAATTGGCCTTGCATAGGAAGTTAATTTCTTCTGATTTTCTAGATATCAAATAATTAGCTATGTAGATCTGACTCCATTTCATGATTTTGATTTAGAACATGTCATTTTTCCCTATTATAACTTGATTTTTAAAAATTAGGATTTATTTAATTAATAAATTAAATTAATTTTAATTAATTTTGCCTAAATGAGGTCATCCTCATTTAGGCAAAGTCTTTCTTGTCTCTCTGGACCAGATTCCCCTATAAACACTTGTCCCAAGAGCAGGACTGGAGCATAAACGAAATTCTCATTTTATTCCCTTGAATAATTTCACACCACATTTAAAGCAAACAGACACCTTGAATCCAGGTAAGATATAGTTCTTCAGTATATAAGTAAACAGTTGAGACATATTCTTATTTTCATATATGTTTTATTTTACTATCATTATTTTTTAAGGACAGAGACATATGTAATTGCATTTTAAGACGTTTGTGCATTGAACACTTTGCCTTCATGACTTACTGGTATGCATGCTTAATACATTTCCCCTAATTAATAAGGAATTTATGGCCCACATTTTGGAGACACTAAAATGTTATGCACATGCAAACTATTATTTTTTCTGCAGGTAGCATCTTCAAATTCTCTCCCAGTTAATGAAGATACTCTGTCTAGAGCTAACCACCTACATTGCTTACACAAATCATCCTCACTTTTAATTTCTAACTTTAAAATCTGACTTCTTGCTAGTTTTCTTCCTAACTTACAAAATCTAATTTATAGTCACAGTTATTTTATATATGGAAATTCTTCATAAGTCTTCTTTTTTTAAGATCTTATTCATTTATTAGAGAGAGAGAGAGAGAGAGAGAGAGAGAGAACAAGCGGAGTGAGGGGCAGAGAGAGAGAGGGACAAGCAAACTCCTCACCTAGTGGGGAGCCTGATGTGAGCAGGGCTCCATCACAGGATCTTGAGACCATGACCTGAGTCAAAGTCAGATGCTTAACCAACTGAGCCACCAAGGTGCCCCACAGATCTTCTCTAAAAATATTTGTACTGTTACCCCAAAGGATTTTTTTTTCACATGCGTTCATTTAACTTAGCTTTGCATGCACAATTAGAGTTAAAATGATATTTGTGTGGGAAATTTTATAAAAGGAACATTTCACTTTTTTAAGTTGAGCATTTCTTGACTGCAAATGATCTTTCCAGTGTCATTATTAATATAGATAATTTTTTTTAAAACAACAATCTGTGACCAGCTGCATTATCACAAAGCAAGGTTAAATTGCTTGGGATGCTTTTTTTTTTAAAAATCTAGAATGACTATTATTGTAGATATAGATAAGCATTACAATTTCTAGAAAGTATATGGGATTAATGTATTTCTGGATTTTTTTCCCCTTAAGTCTAATGTACTGTAAATTTCAAAGAGATCTACTTTTTGGAGTTTAAAATGATTTGTACTTTTGATGAGAACATACGAGGCTCCCATGGTTGGAGAGTTATTAAACATAAAGATTTTGTCAATGATCTAGCATTCTAATATGTCCCAGTCATAGTTCTTGATATCACTAGAATTAGAGTTATAGAAATTATCCTACTGATACCAGAACAGCTCTTCTAAGTTTCATCAGGGATGACTGAAACTATTCTTTCAAATTCTAGAACAATTTCAATATCTAAACATTCTAATAATTAAAGGATACTGTTCTTCAGCTTCTGACACAATCTCAATTCTGCAATGATATTTGAGTGACAGTGGAAATGGTATTTCAACTCTTGAAACTAAATTTATGAATTTGTACAGATGAAAGAGTTTATCTTAAATATTAAAATGTGCTTGTAATTAAAAATGCCAAACACATTCAATACATGTTAGTCTCCCTAAAATTAATTGAACCTACTGTAAAGAGTTTCAGAATAAATTTTATTTGAAGTGAAGAGTATACAGATTGCTTGAACATCAAACTTTAAACACAAATGTATAAATGAACAAAATGTTAAAAAGAAAACACTCTTTTCAATCTGAGTCATCTCATTGCTTTGTCTTCTCAGCACATGTTATGTAGATAATTCATTATATTTTACTCTGTTTGGAGTCTCCAGTTATTTGGGAATGTCTCTGATTATTCTTATTGAAGGGTAGGCATGGTGCATCACTGTTTTAGACAGGATAGGAATGGTAGGCTGAAAGTATAATTATAGGAACTCAAAGCCTTAATGTAAGAAATATTTATTTTACACTCAGTATAGAAGTTGACAGGAACCTCTATCTACTCTGGAACTCAGAATAAGGAAGATTTTGCATCTTGAAGTTCCAACACTTGGAATATTTAGCCTTTTCTCTTTCTACTTATTTTTTTGTAATGGATTCATTTTGGAAGTTAAACATGTTCCTCCTTCTGTTCATATTTAATTGGCTCAAACTATTCACATGGTCCTATCCAGCTAAATGAACATGGGAAAAGCTGGGCAAGAAATGCTTGGTGAATATTTTCTCCACTGTGGCCACCAACAGTAACAAATATTTATTGAGTACCTGTAAATATGTAAACCACTGAGCAAAATCCTGGGCACAGAACAAGATATTAATCCCCACCTGTCCTCTGGAAACATATAAGCTAACCATGGAAGTATTTCTTCAATACTACAGTCATCCAACTGAAATGATACAACTCCTCCAAAGGATTCCAAAAATCAAGTATTCATTCACATTTGGAAGAAAAAGAATAACCAGTAAAAATAATGAAATATTGTAGGGTATTTTTCTTATGGATAGGAACATAGTTATATATTATTACTATATACTTATATATGTACTATTATTATAATATGTAATTTTAAAATTAATTACAATTTAAAAATAATGACTCAGAGAGCTTAAATGCCTTACTCAAGACATACAGCTGATTGGTATGGATACAAGGTATAATTCATTTCTGAGTCTAAAGCTCAAATTATTCTGCGTTAAGGGTACAACTTAGCAGATCTCTACCTGCAAAAGAGTATTCCAACTGCCAAAATCCAAGGCAATAGTCAGACAGTCACGCACAGTGATAGATCTCTCTTGATCTCTGTGTCACTTTTTCTGTTGAACCACTTTGAGATGAATCTTCCTTTGAGTAACCCATTTTTATGATATTTATTAAATTTGTAAGTTGATGATGTATTATTGCTCAGGGTTCATCAGAGAAATGGAAGCAATAGGATGTGTGTGTGTGTGTGTGTGTGTGTATTTTATTTACTTATTTATCCATTCATTTGTTTGTTCATTCATTCATTTGTTCATTCATTCATTTGTTCATTCATTGGGCAAATTCCAAATTGGCAGGGTAAGCTTGTAGGCAGGATCCCAGGGAGAAGTTGATGTTACAGTTAGAATCAGAAAACAGACTGTGGTCAGAATTCCCTCTTTCTTTGGGGATGTCAGTTTTTGCTTTTGGGTTTTTTTTTTCCCCTTCAGATGTATTTTAGCCAGAATAGTAAAGTCATGCTGAGATTACAATCACCGAAGTTCAGGTGCTTAATGCAAGAAACATTTATTTCAGCTGGTTGCATAAGACCCACTAACATTATGGAGGCTAACTTGTTTTACTCAGTCGACTGATTTGAATGTTAATCTCATCTGAAAAATACCTTCACAGCAAACTCTAGACTTGTGTTTGACCAAATATCTGGGTTCTGTAGCCTAACAGAGTTGACATATAAAATTCAACATCACAGATCAGAAAGCTACTGGTAAAATCCCTAGAAAATTATTTAAAGAAAGATTTTTTTCACATATATTAATATAATCCGTATTTTTAATCATTAAGTTTATAGAATGAATGTGTAACACTCAAATGTCTTTCCAGACTTATTTTACATTTAAATGTGCTTAAAAGGCACACAATTGGGGTGCGTGGGTGGTGCAGTCAGTTGAGCAACTGACTCTTCATTTTGGCTCAGGTCATGATTTCAGGGTACTGAGATTGAGCTCCGTGTTGAGCTCTGGGCTCAGCACAGAGTCTTCTTGATATTCTCTCTCCCTCTCCCTCTGCCCCTTCTGCTCATGCTCTCTCCCTCTAAAATACATAAATAAATCTTTTTTAAAAATTAAAGTACATAAAAAGCACATGATTAAGCCCATCTATAGGATTTTTACTAAAAATCAGTAGGTGACATTGTTGATTTTATCCTTCCTCTTCCCAGAGAGGAGCTCTTCTCCAAGTAAATATAGCTCGGTGACTTAATAAGTACTCACACCATGCTTGTTGAAAGCCAGTAAGAAGCTAATTCTCTCCTGTATCTACTGCAGCATTCATTTTCTATCATAAACATCCTTACAGTCTTAAATATATTTTCACATGTATTGATTCCCCAGGATTATTTCCCTAGGGAATAATACGCTTCTTTTTTTTTTTTTTAAAGATTTTATTTATTTATTTATTTGATAGAGATCACAAATAGGGAGAGAAGCAGGCAGAGAGAGAGGAAGAAGCAGGCTCCCTGCTGAGCAGAGAGCCAGAAGTGGGGCTTGATCACAGGACCCTGAGATCATGACCTGAGCCAAAGGCAGAGGCTTTAACCCACTGAGCCACCCAGGCACCCCGGAATAATATGCTTCTTACATAAGGGATTATGTCTCTTATTGGTAAGCTCTATGGCACTTTACACAAGGCAAGTGTTTTAAATATTGCTTTGGTATGTTATAAATGAAATTTCTTCTATTTCAGTGATTTTTATTTAGTTCATTACAAGAACTTGACTTATTCAAGAAGAATGACTTATATGTGACTTAGGTGTCAAAAGTACATCTTCAGAAAAATTTAGCATAAGAAGTGTTGAATCAAGCCTCAGGAGGACTGGCATCTCCTCTGGCTCAGTGGCCAACTAAAGGAGAGACTCAGGGCAGGTCAACTCTTCTTGTACCTGAGACCCCCACCTAGCAAAAGAAAAATTTGGATCAGAAAGCTCTAAGGCCCTAAAGATTCTAGGATTATATAATTCTTTGAAATATTCTAGGATTTTATTCACATCTTTATTTCTCCTAAATTATCTTGATTACATTATTCATACTAAGATAATCCCCTTAAAGTATGATGAACATTGAAATAATACTTTAAAATTGTTTTTGCAATTCTCAGAAGAAAAATTTTGTAGAAAGAATTATATAATTAATAAAGGAAATCCAGATGGCACATGATAAACAGAAACATTCTGGTGTTGTATCATCCTGTTGTAGTTGAAAGATATTTTGAAAAAGAAAAATAAAAGCAATGAATAATTTTGAAAGGATTGACTTCCTTCAGCATGATGGCTGACATTTCTGATTATTTTCTATGTTGTTATGATTGACAGCTTGAATAAATCTAAATGAAATATTAGCAATCCAGCCCCAAATAGTATAAAAAAATCTCCATGTCCAGAATGAGTATCAAACTCCCAACATAATCCACAAATACAAGACTCCTGCAAATCACAATCCTGTCATTTTTTAAGTGGGAAATGTACAAGCATAGTAATTGCCTCTTGGTAAGATACTTTTTTTTTTGAAGGGTCAAATTTAAAACATCTGCAGACAGATGGAAGGGAAACTAGAGTCAGGGCTGTTACCAAAATCTCCTGCAGCTGTCAGCAGGGTGTGTTTGAGGCTGTCCTAAAGGTTCATTAGCAACAGGCAATACTACATCCTGGGAGAAAGAAACAGGACCTGGCGGGAGAGGGACGCCTTTCTCCTGGCTAATTGATTTGGCTAACATGATTGAGGGATGATTAGATTCGTCCTTGCAGAATACTGTTCCCCTGGGCCTGGACCAAAGCTTCTACTTGAAATTTTTGGTGTACTTTCTGGTCATCAGACCACATGGTAACTTCCAGTCATTCTAGGGAGAACCAACTCAAGCCCCAGGCGCTGATTCCTCACACCTCCCACACCCACATTCTTCCTGTTATGATCATCACCCAATTTCTCTTGCTTATTTTAACTTTTGAAGAGAGGAGAAAAAGAACAAGAAGTTCAGCACACTCCAGAACTTGATCATATTGTGAAATACAACAAAACTAGCCTGTACAGTAGAAGCAGGGGCCTTCTGGAAATATTGGACCCATTTCACACTGGATACACCATCTGAGCTCTTCTTAGTTTCCATATTCTTCAGGTGATAATCATTCTAGATGTTTTTGATTTTTCATTTTCTATTTCTTTGTCTCATGAAAACAAATTCAAGATGCTCTTGCTTGGTGTTATATAACTTGACAAAATCAAATGGATTCTTTGAACATTAGGTTGCCATCAAAAAGGAAGGGAAAGGAGAAAAGACATGCAAAAGAAATATTTGCTTACAGCAAGAAGAATATTCACCCAACAGCTGTCATGCATACTGTGTTTTTATTGATGTTTGGGGATTCTTTTCCTTTTCTCTTATGAACTCTGTAATTTTTACTAAATAAAAATGATTCCATATCGAAATTCTTCACAGTGACCAAACAGTTCTACTATTGTTTCTCAGGCATGTCACATGACTTTCAGACTCTGTAATGTGTGCTCACTACATCTCTTCTGTCAAGAATGCTCTGATATACTTATTTCCCTTGTTTTGATATCACTCATCTTTTAAGACCCTTCAAAGCCATTTTATACTCTGTATGTCACACATATTACCTGCTACAATTATAAGCCACATGGTAAATCCTGTCTGGGACCATAGTCTTTCTGTGCATGATTTCCCCAAATAGACTATAAACCTCTTTAAAAAAAAAAAAAGATTTTATTTATTTATTTGACAGAGAGAGAGATTACAAGTAGGCAGAGCAGGGAGAGAGAGTGGGAGAAGCAGGCTCCATGCTGAGCAGAGAGCCCTATGTGCGGCTCCATCTCAGGACCCTGAGGTCATGACCTCAATCCCAGGACCCTGAGATCATGACCCTGAGAACCCTGAGCCAAATGCAGAGGCTTACCCCACTGAGCTACCCAGGCACCCCTAGACTACAAACCTCTTAGGGCCCAAGATCTGTAATACACTTCTTCATATTAGCCATATTCTTAAAACATCTTACACAGAGTAGGAGTTCATGGAATGATGATGATGGTAACAACCTGAAGTCCCATTTGGAATGGAAAGTAGTTTAAACAAAGACTTGGGGGGATAACTGCATCATATAATGTTTTCAAGATGTCATAACAAAAATATGTTCAAAGATAAATATTCTGTGGGTTGAAGTTTCACCATTTATCATGACTCAATAGTATTCAAGTTTGCCTTTCATTTAAGTACTAGCCCCTTTCCAATAAGAGGGTGGAGTGCAATGCAGTTCTCATAGCAAGAGTGAGAAAGTAGTTTAACCCTTACAACCTTGAGAATTAAATAAGGAATTTTACTGGAAATGCAGGCAGAAAGAAAATGGAAGGCCAAACATGAAATGAAGAGCCTGCAAGTAAAAAACATGTGGTTGGCCTCAAATCAACTCTTGGGCCGTTGGGTCCAGATATACTTTTCTACTAAGGAAGCGATAGCAGAAGGAACTAAGTAGGGCCTTTTCCATGGTGTCAGTTGCTTTGGGAGTAAGTTGGCAATGTTGTTGGCTGTCCAAGAACATCATGGATATACTTCAAGCATCAGTCAGCCTCAAGACTACTAAAAGAAAAAGCAGCCAACTATTGATAGATATATCAATATCTATCTGGTTTGCCCTTCCTTTATTCCTGGAAGGAAGGGAGACAAGGAACCACAGAAAACAATACTTACATTCTTTCAGTGCCTGATTATCTTGGCACTTTTTTGATAGCTTTGCATATATTGACCCCCCTTAATTCTCACAATAACCTTAAGAAGTATGTGCTGTTACTATCTTGATTGTTCCAAAGGAAAAACAGGCATAGACGTTTAAGCAACATGTTCAAACTCCCATATGGCTAGTGAGTGGAGGAAATTGAATTCAAACACACACAGTCTGGATGCCAGGGGCAGGTCCACACTAAACTGTGTCATTAGATATTTCAGTTGTTGTGTGGCAAGGTTTGAGCAAGGAAGGGGCAGATTCTAAGTTTGTAGTTGGTAACCTAGAGTCCTTGCTTGGTAATATGTCAAGTCCTTGGCCATCAGCGCTCTGAGTGCTGGCAGTCATGCTTGCTCAGGAACAGTCCAGAGGGCCATAGTGTCCTCTATATCCCTGGCTTTAGCACAGCTGTGCCTTGATGCTGACATGAGGTCCTGTTCTGCAGTGGTTCCCTCTTCAAAGCTCCAGTTGCTACATGTTGTCAGTGAAGATGACCTGGAGTTTGTCTTCAGTTAGCGTCACCTGGTTGGCTCTTATAGAGTAGATAGAATACTGAGTGCAGGTCAAGTCACATCCCTAGTCTAACAAATTCCATACCTACAATGTTAGCACACACCACTCTAATGTTTATTAGAGAGTAAAAATACCCACAATATTCATGCATCACACTTTAGTATTTTGTTGACTGTTTAACACAGAACATGAACTCTTACATAACTCAAACCAGTTTATCTGGACTAAAACTTATATCCTTAAACATTCTTCAGCACTTCAAAACACTAAAAGCCTCAATATTAACCACTGCAGCTACCATCTAAGTCTGTGCTTGACATTTATTTCTTCATTTAGCACTTAGATCAAAAGGGTCTCTAGTCCTTCATGCACTGCCTTATGTATAATTCTCCTACCATCCTTTTGTTAAGAGGTCAGTTTAACTTTCATCTCAAGTATAATTACTTTCTTTCAAATATTAAAGATTTCTGTCTACTCAATATTAGGATGCCTCTCTCAACCTTTTTCTTTTCGTTTGCTTTTGCCTCCTCCCCCTCCCCTCCCCTCCCCCTCCCCTTCCTCCTCTTTCTCCTCCTCCTCCTCCTCCTTCTTCTTCTTCTCTTCTTCTTTCTCCTTCTTCCCATCACTGCTATTCATATGCCTTTCCAGTTGCCCCTATTTCTTTTATGATGATTTTCTTTAGGTTTTCCTATTTCTTCCATCCGTCACAGAAAATCTTTTATTATTTGTAAAGTGTTGTGAAACTAAATTTCAGGTTTATAGAGCTTCCAGTTCAAGCTGTTACACAGGCCACATGTATTTATTTCAATTCCTGAGAATTCAGTGAAATGACAATACAGAGGTAGAAATGACAAAGAAGATTGCTGAGTGATGTGAGGCTAGCATTAGAACAAACATTTAATTTCTAAATAATGAAATTCAGATGGAATTATTCAAAATATACATGAGATGAAGGGCACTCAAATTTAAACCCATTACAAAAGAAAACTTCACAAAATAAAAATGAGCTGCTGTGTATGAAAAAAACAATCACTAACATAAAATGTTAGAAATAGAATTGAAAGAAATGTCTTGGAAATTACCAAAATAGATACAAAAATAGAAAGAGATGAAAATGTAAGGAAACAGTATTACAGATAAACGGTCCTCTTAAGAGGGTCAGCATCAGAGTTCTTGAAAGGCAGAATGAAGAAAATAGAGGATATGGTAGAGAAAATGGTGGCTCCCAAAGATGTCTGTCTTTACTGCCACAACCCTGTGAATAGATTACATGGTTGAGGAGCATCTACAGATGTAATTAAGTTAAGGGTCTTAAGATGGGGAGAGAATACACTGAATTATCCAGGTGAACCCAATGTCATCACAAGGGTCTCTATAAGAGAAAGGTAGGGAGGGCAGAGTCAGAGAGTGTGATGATGGAAGCATAAGTTTGGATGGATCAAGGAAGGGCCAGGAGCCATGGCAGGCAGGCAGGCAGGCAGGCAGGCAGGCAAGCAGGCAAGCAGGCAAGCAGGCTCACTCGCCCACTCGCCCACTCGCCCACTCGCCCACTCACTTGCTCACTCTAGAAGCTGGTAAAGACAAGGCAATGATGCTCCTTTAGAATATCCAGAACTAATGCAGCTGGTCTCATACCTTGATTTCAGGACTTCTGATCTCCAGAATTGTAAGATAATGATTCTATTGTTTTAAGCTATTAGAATTGTGGTGATTTGTTATAGTGGCAGTGAGAAATTAATAATGAGGATGAAATATTTAGAAAAACAAACAAAACAAAACAAAAGTGTTTTTGAGATTGAATGAATCTCCCTAAGTACAAAACAACATTCAGTGGTGGGGGTGAGGAGGGGAAGGCAGCTAGATACCTCACGAAACTTAGAATAAGAGAAGATTTTTAAAATCCGTTGTACGAGGATTCAAAACAAAACTGAAAGCTAGACTAAATGGCTACCGACAAAAGATCAATTATAAGATGGCCGCCATAGTTCTCATAAGCATCCTTGGATACTAGGTGATAGAATATGCCTTCAAATGTTTAGAACAAATGTTTTTAAAAATTTTTATCTATCCTCAGGCAAAATATTAAGGTGAGAAGCAAAGGCATTCTGGCAACATAAAAACTCAGTTTATTACCTATAAATTCTTCCTTAAATATGTAACATGTACTCTGGCAAAATGAAGCATGGATCTGAAAAAAAGAAAAATAGGAAATCTGAGAACACCTGTATGAGATTCAGAGAACTAAAGATTAGAAATTTCTGAATAATTGCTAAGTAGCAGTGTAGAAACTAAGCGATTCAACTTAAAAAAAGGAAGTCAGTGAGTTTTGAGAACTTATTCAAGAAGAAAATGAACACCTTGGGCCAGTGATACAAGGAAGAAGCTGGATGGTTTGGAGATAAGGTAAATGCCTATTAAATCATAAAATCTTATTAAAAAGTACACTGCCCTCACAATTCTACGAGTCTTCACTACCTCTTTGCTATTTGACATTTTCTCCTTTTGTGCATTTGAAAAATTCTTAAAGAAATTCTGGTTTGGGGCGCCTGGGTGGCTCAGTGGGTTAAGCCTCTGCCTTTGGCTCAGGTCATGATCTCAGGGTCCTGGGATCGAGCCCCACATCGGGCTCTCTGCTCAGCGGGGAGCCTGCTATCCCCTCTCTCTCTGCCTGCCTCTCTGCCTACTTGTGATCTCTCTCTTTTAAATAAAAAAATCTTAAAAAAAAAATTCTGGTTTGGTCATAATGGGAAGCATCAATTTAATTGAAAAATGAGTTTTATTTTTTATATATTAAAAAAAAAGGTGGATATGGGTTTGAATCCGGGCTCTAATTTTTAGTGAATATTGAATCTGATACTGTCCTTACTGAGTTTAGTTTTTATCATCTCTAAGCTGGACAAAAAGTTCCAGTTTACATAGAGGTGAAAGAATTTAAATGAGGTAACCCGTAAAAGCCTCCATCATCATGTAAGCATTTAGTATGTTTTTTGCCTTCTTATGTTACCCTTGGAAGTATGAATTTGGGCTCTTTACTATCACTCTCCTTAATAAGATCTTGAGGTCTCAGTTTACAAGTTTTTACTCCCTTTAATTTAGGGTTAAAATTCTCTACAAAGTCTCTCTAGAAGTTGCTCTTTTAGGGCGCCTGGCTGGCTCAGTCAGTGGAACGGGCACCTCTTGATCATGGCAGTTGTGAGTTCAAGCCCTGTGTTAGGTGTGGAGATTACTTAAAAATAAAATCTTGGAAAAAGAGGTGGGTTTTGTTTTGTTTTGTTTTGTTTTGTTTTGTTTTGTTTTGTTTTGTTTTTTTAAGGAGTCTACCTACAGCCAAAGTCTAAATTTCAAAAGGAAGCATGGATGAGAGGATTTTTTGTTTTCAAGTAAGAGTATTTCTTTTCCTTATGGCAGTTAAATAAATACTTGTTTAGGGAATGGAGAAGAGAATTTTAAATTCTTTCACAGGCTTCGTTTTTACACCTACTCCTAGTACTTATTGCCCAGGGAGTTTAAAAGAACATGCCTGATAGCATAGTTGCAAAATCTGTAGCAGTCAAAATGATCCAACCATTTTTATAAACTTTTGGCTTTCAGTTCAGACTTTTGGAAATTTCAACATTATTTGCAGTTCTTGGAAATATTTTTTCAGAGCAAAACAAAGGAACTGAATTCCTACCAACCAATGATTCTTCAGCCTACTCTTGTTTAGCTGTTGGGAAGCTTTGTAATCTCTCATTATCTGACCCCTGAGCAATACACTTTTTTTTTTTTTTTTTGTATTTACTCCATCTTAAGTGCCCAATATAGATTTTGCAACATGTTTCCTCCATAGGAGGTATATCTAATGCGATGCCTCGAGTCCTCACAATATCAAAGGGATTTTTGTGTTCATGGTTCTATCAGATTTTATTAGTGTATATATTTCAAGTAGACATTTATTTCCAAACAAACCCTGGGATATATATATATATATATATATATATATATATTATACTCTCAGCACTTTGATCTGGTGCTCTCTCTGTGAGAGCTTATGAGTAGGCAATCAGGTCAGCATCAACTCTATTGCAATTTTCTGGAGGTCCTGCCCCAAAGTTTCTTCCCCTTTACATTGCTGGATGACCAGAAGTCCGCAACAATGGGGAGGGAATGTCCTCTCTTGCTTCCTTTGCCAGTTCCCAGCCAGAGAGCCCTCTTGAACACAATAATGTTCAAATTATCTTCTAATTTTGAAGAGCCTGAAGAAGGCTTTGCTGTTGGGTTTTGGGTTTTTTTTTCCCTTTCATTCTTAAGCATGCATGCACATATATACAGATTCTTTTCTCCTGAGACAGATGGCATGCTGGAAGAGAGTGTGGATGGACTTCATTTCCAGTTTGCCATGTAAGAGGATTAGAGGTCACTACTCCATTCTAACGACAAGTAAAAAGCTGAACAGACTGAAAAATCAACAACTATCTTGCATCCCTAAGAGCAAAGAACTCAGGGCAAAGTGCTGATTCCAAGATTGGAGGAACAAGTGAATAAAGGGAATCAGGGCTGAGGGAGACTGGCAGGCTGAAGTAGCTGCAGGAGGCAGTGCTGGGGTTGGAAAATGGGAACTGCCAACTGAAGGATTTCTGGAGGCCCTGTGTGGTGGGAAAGTCTGAGAGTTCAAAACTCTAGGAGTATTCAGTGGGAGAGAGGCCCTCAAGAGATTGTGAAACTTACCTCCAGGAGCTTGACAAGATTCCCACTGTAACTGTTTAGAAAAATCCCCTCAGGCTTCCTACAGCAAGAGGGGGGAAAGGAGGCATTTGAAATAAACCAGAACACTCCTTAACAAGTCCTGCCCTCAGGGCGAATGCATTAACCAGGTCCTAACCGTGGGGGAATTAGCAAAGCCTGACTGACCTGGGGAAGGGGAATACCGGCTCCAGCCCCTCTAGTCTTTCATGGGAGAAAGGCAATACTTAACTCCAGCCCAGTCTAGTTACCCCGTTCCACCTAGCTGGGGAGGGAAAGCCCGGAGAAACTCTTACAAAGTTCACAGCCCAGAGCCTCTCAAAAGAGGCTCTCACTAAAAGATTAAGATCCAATCCTAGGAATGCAGAGTTTCCTCTTCCCCTTCACTTCACCACCACATTACTGAAAGCTTACAGCAGTTCCTTTTCCTTGGCACCTCATGTCCTACTCTCAAGAAAAGACACAATCCTAAACCCAATGTGAAGAGGCAGAGCAAGCATCAAGACCAGACATGGCAGGATGTTGGAATGGTCAGACCAGAAATTTAAAACAACTGTGATTAATATGCTAAGGGCTCTAATGAGTAAGTAGACAGCAGCAAGACTAGATGGGCAATGTAAGCAAAGAAATGGAAATCCTAAAAAAGAACCAAAAAGAAATGCTAGAGATGAAAAACACTGTAATAGGAATGAAAAAAAGCCTTTGATGAACTCATCAGCAGATGGGATACAGGCTGGGAAGGAATCTCTGATCTAAAGGATTTATCAATAGTATCCTCAAAAACAGATAAGAGTAATAATTGAGAAAAACATAACGAAATGTTGACGGACCATGGAAAAAAACTCAAAAAGATGTACATGTACTGGGAGTATCAGAGGAAAAAGAGCAAAGACCAAAAGAAATATTTGAAACAATAATGACTGAGAATTTCCCAAAATTAATGTCAGATGTCTGACCCTAAACCACAGATCCAGGAAGCTCAGAAAGCACAAAGCAAGATAAACACCAAAAAAAAAAAAAAAAGACAATTACATGTTGGCATATCATTTTCTTTTTCTTTTTTTTTTTTTTTTTGGCATATCATTTTCTAATAGGACTTCATCTTTGATTTTCTAAAATGGGCAGAGGAGTGGGGAACAGAGGAGGGAAGGGAGATTTGCTGGTTTTGGGGTGGGAAATAACCTTTCACCATAGAGGAACAGATAAGAATTACATCACATTTCTTCCCAGAAATCATGCAAACCAGAAGAGAAGTGTTAAGAGGGGGAGAAAAAACACACCAAAGTAGAATTCTGTACCCTATGAAAATATCTTCGAAAGTGAATAAGAAATAATGACTTGCTCAACTGACCAAAAACTGAGGAAATTTGTTGCTAATAGACCTTCTTCACAAGAAATGTAAAAACAAAATTGAGAAAAGGAAAATCCTATAGGTCAGAAACTCAGACCTATGTAGAGAAGAACATTGAGGAAGGAATAAATGAAGGTAAAAGCTTTCATTTTTCTTATTCTTCTTTGTTCTAACAGATAATAGCATTTTTTTTCTCAAATTAATAGCAACAATTTTCAGTTATGTATGTTTATATATGTATAAAAGCATGTATAAAACATGTTTTATATATGTATAAAACATATAAAAATACATGTTTATATATGTATGTTTGTATATGTATATAATACACATATTATGCATGTTTATATGTAAGTGAAATGAATGACATTAATGATATAAGGGATAGGAAAAAGGGATTAGGGTTATTTTGTTTTTAAGTTATACTACTCATGAAGTGATAGTATTATTTTTAAAAAGACTTGAATTACTTGTAATGTATATTGCAAACTCTAGGGCAGCCACTAAAAAATGTTAAAAAAATATGGATATGCTAAGAAAGGAGAGAAAATGGAATCATATAAAATGTTCAGTTAAAACTACAAAAGGCAGAAAGAGTAAAAGACAAAAGTAAGAACAAAGAACAATGACAACAAATAGAAAGTAGGTCTAGCTAATCTCCTACTTAACTTGCTAGGAAATTGGATTTTCAAAATAAAAGAAGGAAGGTGTCAGGATGGCCCAGTGGTCCAAGGTGCCAGACTCAAAGTGCTCAAAATAGAAGAAGGACATATCCTTCACATACCTTTTTCATGGTGGCTCTTAATTTTGTCTTATTTTGGTTTGGCATCCTCTGGCCTCCTTCTATTTCTTGCATATGCCTTAACATCTTGTTTTTTCCCCTGTCAATCTTGTCTACATCATAGTTGGGCCTTCTACATTTTTCTGAAATCAAAGTTTGAGATTCTGAACTTTGGCTGTGACACTCCTTCCAGAGCATAGCTATTTCCCACCTGGTTAATTAAGCTTACCCTCACTTTTAACTGGCTAAGGCATAGACTACTTGTCCATGCATCTTCCTGGCTTTGACACAACTTATCCCACTAGAGTAAGGAAGCTTATAGACTTGTTGTCTTCCAGCTGGTCTCCCCGCTATAGAACTATGGCAGGACCAAGAATGTCAACCATGTTTCTTTTTTATCATACTCTTCCATCTTCTTTACTGGACTGGGCTACTTCATGTTAGCAAAATTTTCAAAGCATGGTGGTTCCACTTAAATGATCTCAACTGAAGGAGCGAGTCTAGTCCTTGAATTTGGTACTCTTTCAATTATCTAATAGACTTTTCTCGTCCTCAGGTCAAACCCAAAGAAGAAATACTGAGACACAAGTTAATTTCCCTCTCTCTCTCCCTCCAGTCTCTGACAACGTTCAGGGTCAGAGTGAAGTGTTATTTCACTTACCATGGTCCTTCTTGTACTAACCTCGGCGAAAACATGGCTGCTTTCTCTAATTATTGCAAAATACCTAGGTTAGCCTTCTGTATTTTAACAAAAACTCAAGAAATCAAACCAATCCTATTTTTCTCTGCAGTGACAAAATTTACGATCACAGTCTTTTAAAATATTACCAATAGGGTAACTATTATCATCCTCTTTCTCTTTACATTTCTTTGGAAGCACACTCTCATGTTCTCCTCCAGTGATGCCTCTAGGCTTGGACCTCAGGTCAATCAGCATGATGGTTATACATGCAGAAAAGCTCAATAGAGAATGGTATAGTAATACTTTTCAAATCATTACCTGCATTGCCTTTCTCAACTATCTTCTCTTCTGAATTCAGATGCTTATTTCAACTACCCATTTAAAAACTTCTACTGGGAAATCCAGTAATTGATGTAAAACCTTCGTGTAAACTTTAATTCTTTATGTCCTCCTCTACCCCTCAAACTCTTTTGTAAATCTCATTTAATGATATCATTTCTTACTTGATGCCCCATTACAGAAACTACAGTTACTCTTGACTTTATCATTTCCTCCATCTTATCTTCCTCTCCAATTAAGATATGTCTCAGGTGCACTGGCTCCCAAGTGATCTTGGCAAAATTTTTTAGGAAAGTGATTGATCTCTCTAAATGTAAGCTTCCTTTTTTATTTTTTGTACAAACAAGGTATGATTATATGGATCACAGATTTGGGGGAATAGAGATAATGAATGGATGTAAATTTCTTGGTAAACAGTTGCAATTACTCTTGTTTCTCCCCTCTTAAGCCTCCACAAGCTTCTCCTTTCCTATTGGGTCCTTGTGTATTATGTTCCAGCTTTCAGCAAAATATTCAAGTTCCTTCATCTCCTGCCACCATCTTTAACATCTGGAGCACTCTGTGCCAGAGCCGCTCTGAATTTTTTTTTTTATTCAGGTCATGCCTTGCAATTTCATAATTAGGTGTGCTCTCCACTGTTTGTCTCAATGCTTCAAATGTATTTCTGCTGTGCTCACTTTGTAGCTCTGCCATTTATTATCCCAATGATCTTGAGAAAATGTCCTTAACTCTCTGGGCCTCCATTTCCTAAATTCAGGGTTAGAGATAAAAATGAAACTGAATTCACGGGATCTTTCTGATGATTAAACAAAATGATACATATTGATATTATAAATTGGCCTATTGTAAGGACCTAGTGAATATTAGTATTAACTAAAAATTATAATATTAATTACTATTTATTATAGTAATAATACTATAATTGCAGCAGCAACTTCCCAGAGAGCTCTGACTTAATTTTCAAGAGCTAGTTAAAATATCCTCGCATCTGTAGACTGCTCCAAGGAAATCTATTCATCCCATTCATTGCCCCATTGTCCTTGTGATCTTGTGTTCATCTCCTCCGAGCTTCTCAGCACCGTGAAAAGCAGACTGTGGTAATCATCTTTATATTTTCACTACTTGGTCAATGACTGCATCCAGTAGGTACTCAATAAGCAGTTGCTGAAGGAAGAAAAACAAAAATAATAAAATCTACTGTGCTCTTTGTGTGTGACACATTCTTCAAAGATCTCCTGTGTATTAAGTTAGTCAAGTTTCCAATAGCCCTGTTAACTGGCTACTCCTATGGTCATCCCCATTGCACAGGTGAGAAATGGGTAGATGGAGAAGTTGGGTAACTTGGTCACAGCCAGGATTGGAACCTGGGTGGTTTGCCTCCCGATTCTAGGTTTAACCTTAACGCAGCATTGTTTTTCCTGAGCCAAAAGGATGACAAAGCATCAGAGGATGGGATTAGACCCACTCTATGGGACTGTCTGTTTAACGTTCTACAATCCTAGGACTGCTTTTACAGTCTTTGAGTCTAATGTTTGCAGAAATAATATATTTAAAACTATATTATTTCTTTGGAAGTTTTAGAAAAGGTTCTAACTGTTCATATTTATTCACCCGGCATGTCTAGTCTGATAAAATGATTATGTTTCATATCAATTAATCACAGCATGCCTATTCATACTTTTACCTACTTAGATTTTATTCAACTTCATTTTCTTGAGATAAGTGGTTCTGTTTTAAATAGAATCAATTAGGAGTTAGCTTGAATCTGGAATTTTATAATTTTCAAAATTTAAGCTCTAACTGTCTTCATCTCAAACAAAAGTTTTACTCTAGGTTTGACTATATAAAGTTTACACATTTAAAAACACATTACATTCAGATAGGTGTTCCTGGGAAAATTTGGTGTATAGCCAGGGGCAGACCTTTCTCTGAAGGTTTAACCAGCTGCCTGTATCTCTGAGAAAGGACCTAGGGACACTCTATGTTTGACACAACTATTGTAAAAGTAGTGAGAGTAGACAGACTTTATGGAAAAGTAAGCTGAATGAGATAGGGCAGGATGAGATGCCAATAAAGAGGGAGTCACCACTGTGGTCAACTATGGCTCAGTCCTGCTGGGGACCCTGAGCATTGTTTCTCTGAAGAATAGTAAGCTGGGGTCTTTATCGTAACTCTTTTCCATGTTGAGGGTTGTTTCTCAGGGATGTTAATTATCTCACATATCCTACCCTTCCTGTGTGCGGTGACAAGCTTCTGGAAACTTCCACAAAAGCAGACAAGAGAAGCAGGCCCTTGAGGTGGGAGGCTGTTGGAGTGATGGAGTTCCACAAGTGCAGCTGAATTGCCGATCAGTTCAGGAAACTTTTTTTTTTTTTTTTTAAGATTTTATTTATTTGTCAGAGAACGAGAAAGATTGAGAGAGAGAGTGCACAAGCAGGGGGAGCAGCAGGCAGAGGAGAAGCAGGCTCCCCATTGAGCAAGGATCCTGATGCAGGACTTGATCCCAGGACCTTGGGATCATGACCTGAGTCGAAGGCATATGCTTAACTGACTGAGCCACTCGGGCACTCCCGGTTCAGGGAACCTTAACACAGAGCTTCCCATTGTCTGCTGCAGCAGCCCTAGTCACTGCTCAGAAAAGTTACTGCCTCACACTAAGTTCACACTTTTTAATAACTCAGAAAAATTGAGCTGGCCTAGAACTATTGACATAAAGAATATGAAATAGGTCCCTGCTACGGTGGCGGGTCCCAAGTCTGTTACCGATATTCGTTATCTCCCTTCACTACCATCCATTTTAGAGTTCTCTCACATTTAGCCAGCCATCCAGTTGGCATATGAGCTGCTTACCTGATAAAGAAACCTAAACCTTCTTGCCTTAGGTGTCTGAGTCTTTGGTTACAGGGCCCCTTATCCGGCATTGTTGCTACAAATTATTTTCTTTTCTGTTACTATTCAGCATAAAGACATCAATAGATACCATAGTGACCCCTTTCAGGTTCCAATAAATTCCTCTATGCATTTATTATGTGGCAGAGACATTAGAAATTCATGATAAATCATGTACTGAGGTCCATGTTTTTCTTGGTTAACCATCTCCTAATTTCAAGTGACTTCCACAACTTCTGCAGAACCATTTAAAATTGTCCTTGCAATAACGTACAAGGATTAGAGTCATTTTAATTTCAGTATTTGGTAAGACTCAGTTTTCAACATCCCTTGAAAGGTCTTGGATGTTCTTCTTTCTCAATACACAATTATTCTGGCACAAGGCCAGAGGTCCTTTAAGGAGGTCCTCTAAGGAGTTTAGCATAACCTCTATTGTATATGCTTTTGGTAGCATACCCAATCTTTCCTCAAGAGAATGATCTCCATTTTGGTCACAGAATCCTGTATCTGAGTCTAGCTCAGATTTGGAAACTGAGCAAGGAATGGCGATTTTTGTTGCTGTTGTTACTGTATAGGCTAAAAGAAGCCTTGAGATTTCTCTGCAAATCAAGCAACACCCTTGTTGGCTGCTTATTTATTTCACTGCCAGACACACCAGTCTCTTAGCCATCAGAACAGAACACTGCAGGTGAAAGACCTCTTCTGTGCAATAGTATTGCTGTGCTTTATTGTAATTATATTTACTTTGCTTCTCATGGGTAGATGCCTTGCTTTTGTTGGACAGGAACTATCCTCTTCACTGACACGAGGAGCCTCTCTCTCATTGGATTCATCATCTCCTGTGATTTTGGTTCTGTAGAGGATAGTCACACTGAGCTTTTCAAAGATGTTGGTGTTCTCCACACTAACACAAACACACCTTCTTGGTGTACCTGGTGTACCTTGGTATACTTGGTGTACCTTCTTGGGTACACCAAGTATTGCCAGATCCCTGGTTCCTATATATTCAGTATCTTGGCCATATTTAGCATAGAAGACCTACTAAGGGCAAACATATTCTTCCCTGCAGTTTTTCTATCTTTACTATTAAATCCTAGGATAGAATTTCAACAGTGTCTATCCTCAGCTTAGAAAATGAAGATTTTTAGTTAAGCAATGAATCCTGGAACACTACATCAAAAACTAATGAGATATTGTATGGTGACTAACGTAACACGATAAAAAAAAATGTTCATGGAAGTCTTCTTTCCTAGCATTCTCTGAGTTTATAGGTAGCTGACTTCAGGCTGACATTTTATTTCTCAAAAGTTTCCAATGCAAATAGAAAGTTAGCTATTTCCATGATTTTTAAAAACCATCCTTACATTGTCACCAGTTTAAATATTAGAGCTACTCCATAAGTCAAAGTTGTCTTTCTCTTCCACCCCAATCCCATTCCAAAGAAGGCAAGACTAGTAATGAATGTGATGCCAAAAGCAGAGCTTCAGACAAGGACTTATTAAAACGTAGTTTATTTGGAAGCTGATTCCTAGAGACAAATAAGGGGATGGGGAAAATGACACAGGAAAAGGAAAAAAAAAAAAAAAAAAAGCAAACTTAATTCCCACTGAGAACAAATGGTGACTCAATCCCACTGAAAGTAGCTAAGACTCATCCCACTGTGAGCCTTGATCTCTTTAAGAACTGTTGAACGTATCTCTGAATGAAGAGCCAGAGCTTGGTCTTTCACCACCATCTCCTGAGCTCCACTGATCAATGGATTTGTCCATGGACATTAATATATTACTGGGCTGCTTTGCTGGTTTTGTCTGAGCCACTGTACCAGAGGAGCAGTGAATGTGGCTGGTGTTGCATATGGGATGTGGAAAGTGTGATGTGCTCTGTCTATGACAAATGCAGGGTCAAGGGCGTGTGGCATAGGGCACAAAAACCAACCAACCAACAAACAAACATTTCCATTATATACATGATCTCATTTATACTCACAATATCCATTTTACAGGTGAGAAAATTTATATTTATGTTTTGAAATGATTGACCCAGGGTCACACAGAAAGCAAATGGCAGAATGTAGTGAAAGTTGACTAGATATGAAAACTCCCCAGTCCCATCCTAGACCTACTGAATCAGAACGTGCATTAACATGGTCTCCAGGTGCTAAACTTGCATACTTAGGTTGCTAAGTACCAGCTTAATGTTTCACTTTCTTAAATGCCGATGGTCATAAATCAAACACAGACACTGCCACTGTGTCTGGCAGTGAAATAAATAAGCAGCCAACAAGGGTGTTGCTTGGTTTGCAGAGATTTGCACCATACAATACCACATGTTTCTTATGCATTTGTATTTAACGTAAATCAAACCTATTATGTAGGTTTTCTACATAATAGCAAGTGCTCCAAAAGGTATATTATTTTCGGTTAAACCAAAGTTATATTGCTCCTTTTAGTCAAGCAAAGGGATTAATTTTTTCAAACTTTAATTAAAATATTTTTCTATGACTCATTGTAGTTTTTTTTTAAAGAAGTTTTGTGGATTGGGGTATGATATAAACAGTGTGTTATTGTCATAGGTAAGCAGTGCCAGTCAGAGGCAAAGAGGCAAAGATATCCATGCATGGAACTCAAGGAAAGCATTCTTGAGAGTATATTAGATTTTGTTGCTGCTGTAACAACCAAAATCTTCGCTTAAAACAACACAAATTTATTATCACACAGTGATTCCAACTTGGCCAATTTCTCAACATTTTCGGAAGGCTAAAATAAAAACGTTGGCCAACTTGGGTTTTATCATGAGTTCCTGGGAAGAATCTACAGATCATCTTCAACTTATGATGGGGTTATGTCCCAATAAACCCATTGTAACTTGAAAATATTTTGTCAGAAATGTATTAATACACTCAACCTACTGAAATTATAACTTAGCCTAGCCTACCTTAAACGTGTTCAGAACACTTGCATTAGTCTCAAGTTGGGCAAAATCATCTAACGCAAAGCCTATTTTAAAATACAGTGTTGAGTATCTCATGTAATTAATTGAATATTGTCTGAAAGTGAGAAATAATGATTGTAAGTGTATCAGTTGTTTACTCTTGTGATCACATGGCTGACCGGGAACTGCTGTTCATGTCCACTGCCCTGCATCAGGAGAGAGTATCACACTGCATATTGCTTGCCTAGGAACAGATCAAAATTTAAAATTTGAAGTACAATTTCTTCTTTATGTGGATCACTTTTGAATTAAAGTAAGAAAATCGTAGATCATCATAAATTTGGGAGCATCTGTATTTCTAAACTCTCACAGGGCTTTGGAAAAATCCAGTTCCTTGTACTTGTAGAATTGAGGCTCCCATTTCCTTGCTGGCTGTGTGATTTGGGCTGCTTGTGGCCTTGCCAGGTCCTTCCATCTCAGAGCCAGTAAGAGCTTATCAAATATGCTTATGTTTAGAATTTCTCGGACTTTTCCTTCTGCCACATATCCCTTACTTTGCATTCTGTCATTTTTTTCTTATCTGCTTTGAGCCAGGAAAGGTTCTCTGCTTTTAAAGGCTGCCATGATTAGATTGAACATACTAGGATAATCCAGGTTATCTTTCTTTTTTTTTTTTTAGGTTATCTTTCATATTTTAGAATCTGTGATCTCAATTACGTCAGCAAAGTCTCTTTTGCCATGTAACATAACATATGCATGGGTCCCCAGGATTAGGGTTGAGCATCTTGGGAGAACCATTCTGCCTACCAGTGACTTAGTGTGCTTCAAAAAGTAGCAGAGGTGGTTTGGAAATAGGTTTTAGAGGGCTATGAATGAGGAGAATACATTTGTTCTTTCAACAAATATTGGAGTAAATACTACTTTCTACCATTCTGGTTTAGAAATTTTGATTTTGAGCAATAGGATATTCTTGAAGATCACTGAGCAGAAAATTAGTAGAATAAAGAAATTCTTCTTTAGAAATACATCCTTGTGAATAGACTGTGAGGACATACTTGAAACAAAGACAGACGGATGATTTCTCCCTTTTTATAACTGTGTTTTAAGGGTAGAGCGATAGGGCCATTTTGGAAGCTGGTAATGGAAATTAAAAAAGGATGTCTTTGAGGAAAGGTGCAAAGTAATCACTGACAAGATTTCATGCTTAGTATAAAAGGGATGAAGGGGATGAGGACCATGAATGATGACTGGGGTAATTTGAGGAATAACAAAATGTCCATTGCAGTAATTCTGGTTCAAGAAGAATATGGCAACAGCCTCAAGGCATTGAAATGCTATGCTCGAGCAGAGGTACCAGGTGAACCAGCAGCAAACAATGAAAATAAAAGCACCAATTTTCACATTCTCACTTCATTGTTTTTTCCACTGTTGTTGCAGTCCGTCAAGATGGACGTTGCCTTGTCCTAGTGTGTGTTCTACCACATTAACTCACACACCAGTGAAGCTCAACCCCGCTATTCAAGTTTCATTCTTGCCTATTTACAGGAACAAAATGTCATCTCAGAAAGTATCTTTGCAACAAATACATAGGCAGCGATTGGAACAAAGCATAGGCCAAAAGTATTAAAAAATGACTCAAATTGAGAATACATTTGAACCAATTGAAGATCACAAATTGTGGTTAAGTTAATCCTACCACTAGGGGAGGGTTGACGTTTTTCTTACACATATTCAGATGTTGTCTCCTCTACTACGTGAGCTAGAAATATTATGAAGAAATAATGGAATAGACACAGAGTATGACACATATGGTGGGCATTTGAGCATCTCTGGATAGGAGACTATTAAAAAAAAGAAACTCGGAACTTAAAGAAATTATTCATTTAAATATATAGCTTGGTAAATATTTTATTGCTTCAGTTCTCCTACTTGAAAATAGTGTTTATTTTTAGATTAACTTAACAGATATAAACACAACAATGTTGAAGGTCATACTACAATCTGAAGCGATCTTGAATGTTTTTGGTTTGGCTTCATGAAAAATGCATTGTGCCAAACACTTTTTCTCCTTAATTTTTAAGCCCTTGTGTATTTTTAAAGAAAATGCAATCCACATGTTTCTTATGCATTTGTACTTAACTCATCAAATTCCTCTTGTATAAGAGCGACTTGGAGACTAAAAAGACTTTGGAATTTATTTATTTTCCTTTGAAGTTCTTTTTATTAGGAAAGGAATAACATATTTTGGGGGGTAATTCTTTTTAGATGCCCAGGTGTTCAGTTTTTCAAGTATATAAATAACATAATCTACAATATCTATATCTGTCCTCCAGTCTTATTTCCCCTCATCTAGTAATGTAATGGCAATCTTCATCATTTTCATTACAATCAGTTGTGATGACATTATTGTATTATTTACCATTATTGTTGTTATAAACTTAATAGGACCATTAGTGTTAATGGGGTTGTAAAAATATATTTTTATGATCTCTTTATTTACAAAGTGTTTTAACCTCCTGTAAATTGAAGACTCAAGTAGAAAAAAGACTTCCAGGCTTTGTAGTGTACTCACCTACTACGTTTTCTGATAGACTGTCAGGGAGAGAGAATTTGCCAATTGCTTTACGCTCTCCAAAATGCTTTCAGTTTATCCATCTTATTTCTACTTTCATGATTTTAAGTGTGCTATTCATCTCCTTGAGCTATTGTGTAGCCTTCTCTATTAAAATTCTTGTACAGTGGTCTCACTTTGAAATCTGAATTAAATCTCGCTTCCCTTAAACAGTTTAACTGTGGAGCTGAGTCTGTCCTGCTTATTCCATTTATGGCCTCTTTATACCTGTGGACACTACATTGTCTTAATTTGCTTCTTTGAATTATAGCCTGTTATAGGACTTTAGGTATTCCTAAGAAATCATGTAGATGTGTGTGCTGAAACCAAAGGGAGCCCCAAGATCTTTTAAAGGAAGGTCTATGTCTTTTATTTTCTTTCACATCTTCTCATTGTACTTAGTTCTGATTGCTACAATTTATGATCTTAGCAATACAGTTGGTTGTTAATTTGCACCATTATTATGCGGCATGAGCTACTTGCTTGCTTCATGAAAAAAAAAAACACAGCAAAATACCAGATAAAAGTGGATTTTGACTCAGTTTCTTCTTGAAATTAGATTATATGTTTGTAATTTATTGTAATGTGAGGTTTGGCTCTTAAGATATTTTATTAATGAGGGTCTTGAAAACATATTGTTCACAAAAAGAACAAGTGGTGAACAAGACCTTAATCGAAACTGCCAGTTATGAAATACTATTCATTTGCAAAACAGATAGTGATAGACCACAAACAGCAGGGCATTGCTGAGGGAGGCTTTGTGCTAGCTGCTGGGGTGAAGAGAGGAAACATGACCTCTTGTCTCACACACCTGTCTGTTTTGAGAGTCACAGATGTGCACAGTATCAACTCTGTGAAAAGTGATAGGACCAAAGTAGGAAAGAGTAGAAGCAAGCAACGCAGGCTAGTTTCAGAAAAAACATTTTTGCAGAGATCTCAAAGTTAAGCAGGCTGTATAAACTAAGTCCTTAACAAACAAAATAAAAGCCTTTATTTAATAGACACATAGCACTTCTTGTGCTACTTACTATTCTAAGTGTGTCACAAACATTAACTCATTCAATCTTCCTAACTATCCCATGGGTAAGCACTGTTGCAATCCTAATTTTACATACAAAAAGTTAAGCGAATTGCCTAAAGTCAGCTGTGCCTAAAATCAGTGGGCACGGCCAGAACTTAAATATAGGCAGTATGCCTGCAGAGCTCCAGTTCTAGTTCCTATGGGAGCCTTCCAACATGGAACTTACATACTCATGAAAGAGCAACACACAGAGCAAGTGGTTTGGCATTGCTTGAGGACAACTTGAAGCCAAGGAAGTAAATGAGAACAATGTCACGTTGAAACAGCAGGATTTTATCTTAAATGAATCATTGCAAACATGGGAATGACAGTTTTATTTCAACAATAGAAAAGAACACTCTCCAGCCTCAGGGTATGGGATACAAAATAGCTGGATTGGACATAGAATGAGCAAGTAGAAGGTATTTGCAATAACATGAGTGAAAAGAACAGTGGAAATAAGTTGGAGGAAAGCTGAGGCTCATGAGGGTTATTTTAAGGTAGACATTTGAGGGCTGGTAAGCTCTTGGTGTTGGATAAAAGAAAGTCATGTCTGGAGTGATTCTTCTGTTTCTGATGAAGACAACAGGGTAGATAGTGATGTTGATTGAGATAGGGAAGAAGAAAAAAGAACTGAACGTTAGAAAATACTCATAATACAATGTAAAAAAGAAAAAGTAGCACTCAGAAGTATATATTCTTAATTGTCCACTAAAAAAGTATGTGTGTAATATACACCAAAACTCTGGTGAAAAGGGAAACAATTACTCATTACAAATGATAAACGTTTTTAGTAGATTTAAAATATTTTCTCTTGCACTTTCTAAGTTTTTTACAATGAACATGAATTATAGTTCCATTAAACTAAAAGTAAATGTTACTGGAAATATTTCATTTACTTTTTAAATTTTAACCCCTCCCCAATGGGTGGGTCTCAAACTCATATCTGGAGATCAGGTATCCTGTGCTCCATCAACTAAGACACAGAGAGGCAGGCAGAGAGAGAAGGGGAAGCAGACTCCCTGAGCAGAGAGCTCAGTGTGAGGATGGATCCCAGGACCTTGAGATCGTGACCTGAGCGGAAGGCAGAGGCTTAGCCCACTGAGCCACCCAGGCACCCTGGAAGGAAATATTTTAAACGGTGATCTTATTTAATGTTAATTGGTACAATCTTCCTGGAAAGTAAAATAAAGTACTTACCAAAAGTAGCTGTATTTATTAACCTTGGATCAGGAATTACCCTCTTAAGCTATTTTAAAATAAGACATAATTCTCACGTTTATTTATATTTATTGTAATGCCATTAATGATACCAAAAACTTGGCATCAATAGTAAGAGTTGTTGAAATGAACTATAGTACAAATGTGTCAATGTATATTACACCCTCATTAGAACAGTTACAACATTTACTCACCAGGCAAAATACTTGGGATATATGAAAATAGTAGGGTATGAGTTTTTTGTTGCTATTCACATAAGATATTTCTAAGTAGAAGGGGATACTGATTTTCTTTAACTTTTATATTTTTCAAAATCTGTACAATGTGCCAACATATTTACTTAAAATAATAAAAGAGTGTTGTAGACTGACTACTATTACTGATCATTTATTATTTCAAATGGGCTAACATTTGAATTTTAAGTACACAAACAAAAAGGAGTAGAAAAGTCACCTGGATTATAAGGTTGGCTATGTCAGGGGAGGCAGTTGGTCAAAATCATGATTGCTTAGGAGAATAAGTATGGAAACCAATGATTATATTAAAAAGCATGGATTTCAGCAGTATTTGAACATAATAAGAAGGATCATAGTTTGAACTCAAACACTAAAATTCAGAATTTCAGGTATTGAGAAGATAAAAGGATATTTGTTGGGACATTATCATTTTGGGATTTGTGAAAAACAATGTTCAGGGGACACACAAAAATGGCCAGTTCTGCTTGTGTTTTAGGCAAATGCTGCTTGTGTTAATATCCTCAGAAGAGACAATACTTAGAGATAGCTCAGAAACAGGGCTGGGAGTGTTTACATTGATTTTGTCATGGGGTTGCCTGGTTAGTAAGCAATAGACTTATTGGAGAAGTACGTAGTATTATCTACATTTGATAAATGAGGCAATTAAGTCTGAGAAAGTATAAATAACTGGCCCCAAATCACATTACTGGAGTATAAATGTTGGAGTCAAATTCATATAGGATTTGGTTTGACCGTCTGTCCCCACAATGTTTCCAGTATTCCTGGAAAATAGATAGCACTCCTATCCTTTAAGGACACTCCTGAGAAGTTGACATATTAATGCGGAATATTTTTTTTATGCAGATGCCTGTTAAAGAATTTCTTGTGCTGCTTGTTTGTTCCTTTTGTGGTCATACTATATATATATATATATATCTGTTGACAATTTAATTTGTATAGTAACTTATCACATGGTCTATATATCTTTGTACTGTCATGATTTGATTTCGTCACTTCGGATTAAAAAAAATAATTCTCTTCTAGAGTTAAAAGACTTATCTTTCCTTCCCCATATCGTTTCCTTCTTTCTTTCTTCCATCTGTGTCTGTCCCTTCCTTCTTCTTTACTATCTTTTTAAAGAAATTTATCTATAGATTTAAACCTTCCAGGATTGGACGAGGGGAGATTTGATATGGGGGTGGGTGTGAATTTTCATTCTGTGTGGTTCTTTATTTTACCACAGGCAGACAAATAGTGGAAGCAATTTTTTGCTTCAAAGACTTTAACAAAATATTTATGTTGGAACTCATTGTTCTTCAGTTTTGCTTGTTCTTATGAAGTAAGAATCATTATCCTCATTTTGCAGATGAGTAAACTAAGACTCAGATTAAATGGTGCATCTAAAACCATTCAGGAAGGAAATATTCTGGATGTAGATTTCTACCAAGAGCTGCTCAGTCTCAATGCTCATGGTTTCTTTTTTATTCACTTACTATCTTCCTTTATTCTAAAGCATATGAGATATCAGGGATGAAAGAATACTTATTATTTATTTATTCCAACTATGTCAATTTATGTTTTAGGAAACTGTCGCCCAGAAGAATTAGACCACTTACTTATAGTCATGTAACCAACTACTATAGTACCACATTATGATTGTGGTTGTTTTTTCTATTTCAGGTACTGACAAATTGGCCCAAATTCTTTGGCTTACTAGATTTGAATGAAAAGATAAACTCCTGAAGTAGAATGATGAATTAGAAGAGGATGAACCATCTGGACTGATGAATATTTTGTGCCAGTAAAAACTGTACCCTGGCTTCCACGTCAAGCATCAGGGTACCAGGATTAGAGATGGACTTTAACTTCCCTTATCTATTTCAGCTAGACCCTTTTGGGTGTATACAAGTCATAGACTTTTTGCAATAGGTCTTCTCAGAGATGAGACCCTTCAAAGACCTTTTTTGGTCTCCTGTGGTATCCTTTAGCATGTGTCACATGGTGTTGCTCTGCTTCTCTTGTCTCCATTTGGGGTCTATTGTTGATATGTTTCTACAACCAGGGTACTGATTGTTGCTTTAATTTTTGTTCTTAGAAGCGGTCTGGTCTTATGCTAATATTAACAATGCTTTCATCCTTAGGGCCCTGAGGTGTTTCAATATACAGTCATATGAACTGCCGACTCCATTGTGATAAGTCCTTTCTCATTAGAGACTTTGCTGTTATATTCAATTATACTTTCACTCACAGGATTTTATCATTGTAGATCGAAATTAGACATTTTGTTTGATTTGATAATTCTAATGATATATTGATTATAATTTGATAATTATAATTTAATAATTATAAACAATATATTGCTTAGCTTATATCATGCCTTGTGTAAAGCTATTTGTGTTAATGGTTGTCTTCCACTATAGCAGATTGCAAGATTTACTTATAGTGAGAGCTTTGTGTTTTTTGTACTATTTATCTGTTTGGTCGTAGTTTCACTGTATTTTTTTTTTTAAAAAGTTTATTATTTGGCAGAGAGAGAGAAAGAGTGAGTTTGGAAGGAGGGAACAGAGGGAGAGGGAGAGAGAGATAATCTCAAGCAGACTCCCTACTGAGCACAGAGCCCACAGGACTCAATGCCAGGACCCTGAGATCACGACCTGAGTGGAAATCAAGAGTTGGAGGTTTAACTGCCTGAGCCACTCCAGTGCCCCGGTTTCCTTCTGTTTTTAATGGAGGTATATTTTATCTCCCATAAGATACCTTATGGGATTATTTCCAAAATTAAAAGGTCTATTGAATGTGAAGTGGATAATAAATAATAACTAATTTTATTAGTAGGTACTATATAAGTGTTTGTTGAACTAAATGAGATTTTCAGGGTCTTAGATTTGTATATAAAGGTCAGTATCATTGCTGTCACTAATTTAAAAAAAGAAAAAGGAAGGAAGTGTGAAGACTCTGTAGAGCAACTCTTTTTCATATAATTTCAATATAAAATCTGTTTGAAGCAGGATCACCAACATTGTGGGTTTTTTTTTACACATACATTTATAATTTTTTTAAATGTGTTCTAGATCAGGAGACTGTCTAAATGAAGAATTTGGAATCTCTGAAAATTGGCCTTCACTCCTCAAAGATGGCTCAAAGGCAAAGTGTTTCTTGTGTTAGATGTTGCTTTTCCTTAAACATATTTAAGTGCAGTTAATGACAGAAGTTATTAGGTCTCTTATTATGGAAAAAGATAGACCCAAAGACTTGGATCAAGATACAGGCTGAACTACAAAAGCTTATCAGGGATTGAATTGAAGGCTAACGGATACAGTTATGAATACAATTTGGTTCAGTGAAGGAATGCTTGGTGGTGCGTATACATTGGAAATGGATGTATTAATACAAATGAAATATACCAAAGAATCCCAAACCTATCTCAAGCATACGTTTTCAATTTAATGTATAAGGCTAATATCCTCTAAAACAGTAAAAGAACTGATACAATAGGGTTGATATTCTATAAGATGTTGCAGGATAACATGAACACTTACTCATTATTCAATACATAGGTAGGAAATGCTTATTTTATATTTTATTCAGTTTTCTAAAAAACCTTGACTGCCCTGCCAAAGGAAGGAGGAGGAGGAGGAAGAGGGGGAGGAAAGGAGGAGGAGGAGGAAGGCGACAGCAATTATATTAATAATAATGCCATTTATTCTGCTTTTTCAATTTTCTTTTTTCAATTTTCTAAGCTCTACATCAAGAACGTCACAAACAATAAAATTGATCTTTGGTTAATTCTGTATACAATAGGAAAAGGAAATGATTATTCCTGATTGTTTAGAGATGAGGAAACTGATACTCAGGAATGGTAAGTGATAACCCCAAATCACACATGGACTAAATGATGTGTTGGTCAGAATTCAAACTGAAGGATGGCAGACTTTGAAGTCTGTCAAGTGTTTGAACCACTTTGGAGTGAGAAGCAATAAAAATAACATGACCGAAGTTATTTGCCTGAAGGCAGATTTAGGGGATGCAACTCGGAAGTTTGGGGCTTTAATGAACAGTGAAATCCACTTTGGTGTAGAGGTTTAGCATGTAGACTGCAAGGCCTTCCTGCTTGTGATTTTGAACCCTGCCTCCACAATTTAGATACTCATGCTGATTTCCTATTTTTGACATTGAGATAATCATATTTGCCACATAAGGAATTGCGGTAAAGATACTCTCTCTGTTTCTGTTTCTTTCTGTGTGTGTGTGTGTGTGTGTGTGTGTGTGTTTATATCTGTGTATATATATCTCTACATATATACATGTGTCATATATAAATCTATCATCTATCTATCTTTCTGTCTATTTCTCCATCCATCCTTCTATCTATTCTCTATGTGTCTTAGAACAATTCCAGGTAATAGTAAATACTGTGTACATGCTAGATATATCATCAAATCATCACCAATGTATCTGAGTTTCACTGCATCTGTTGCTTATACAAATGAAGTCCTTCTGTACTTTAGCTCAACATTATTTAAACTACAGCAGTGAGACAGAAATAAAGGTGCTTGAGCCTTGTAGGAAAAAAGACATTATTTCTGAATATTTCAGTGCAGGGTGATTTTTTTTCTTTTCTTTTCTCTCAAGACCCTCTGAATTTTCAAATTTCTACATGAACTAAGTCATTAACAGCCTAGGGTCTGATTCAAAGTGCTCACTGAAAAATAATTATAAAAGTTGAACTTTGTTATCCCCAAAAGTACTTTTTCCTACATTGCTAACATAAAGACACTGCCCCCACCTTTCACCACCATCCTGATTATCAACTAGTCCAAAGGCAAAAGCAAACTCTCTTTAATAGCATTGGCTATGTGCCACTAAATTTGACTTTGTTTCTCTTCTCCAAATAGCATGTGTAACTTAGAGAAACTTAAAGGCATGCTTAAAAAATAATGATGTGATGGACAGCATACCAAATGCTTTTATTGGTTTCATAGTAAAAGTCATTATTTGCCAAGTTTATAGAAGAAAATACTGCAACATAATTTTTGGCCTATTTCTTATATGTAAGTTTTACTTCTTTGTTCCTAGCATCAGAGAATAATATAGATCAGATATTCTGATATATATTATATCAGATATATATATACTCTATATATTAGAATATGGGCTCACTGCTCAGTTATCATATTGTTTATTATGTTGTAGTTCATTTTTAAAGGAGACACTTACAATCCCTTGGTTAAGTGTGCTGATGAAAGAAAGAGTCGTTAATGTGTTTTTAGTCAAAACTCTAATAGGAAAATATATAGGTGTATTTGAACTTGAAAAATATGTTAATACTAAAATCAATTTACATCAATTACTCCCCCCAAAATTATCTTTTTCTGAAAAAAAATTAGACTGAGTTGCTTTCCTTTTCAAAGCTATGATGTGCTAATTTTGAGTATCTTGACCATTAGGTAGTTAAATAGCACAAAAGTTTTTAACATTCCGACATAGTTAGATAGTTGATTATAAAAACACATCACTGCCACTGAAGCCCATTACTACTTAAAAATTGTCATTCTTTGTTTCCATACCAGAAAAAAAAAGTACCTATCTATGTGATGACCAGAAATTAGTTTCTTGCCAAATGTACTGCTAAATTTTATTTTATTTTTCAAGACTGACTAGTTTTTCAATAAAATTAATAGTGTATTTTTTCTTGGTTAACTACTAGAAAGGAAAGACTTTTTTTCTTGATTATCACGTTTTCTTTCTTTTTGAATATCATATTTAAAATATTTAGTTAGTTTTTTGTTTTTTTGGAAAGTTGTTACTCTAGCATGAAAATAGGTTTATAGTATCTCTGCTGCTGAAATATCAACTTGAGACTAAGTTGAAGTATGTGAAATTCCTCTAGTCTTTCTTGTGTAATCCTCAAATTCCTTGGAGTACTTCATTGTAATAGCAAATGTATGCTGTACTTTAGGTGCTACTGTCCCATTTGTCTAATTGATCCCAATACTGTAGCTATCATGCTTCCTCTTAGTGCCGTCTGATCCCAGTTATGAGCAGTATCCATCTTTTCTACATAATAATATAAAATGTGTCTTTTTAAGACTGGTTCTTATAAATGAGCCAGCTATTTCTCCTGTATAATGTCTTCCTGCTCTGCTGTTCTGTGGGAAACATAAATCTATTTTCTTTGTGTGAGGGGTTTCCTCTGATACATAGGGTATTAACTTAGTTCTGATATGCAGTGGATTATTCAGGAGTTGAAAATTTGCATATTTTGTTGAAGGGATAATAAACATTTACTATAAAGACAAAAACACACCAAATACGCACACAAGAACATATGAGTGCATGCACATACACGTGCACCATACGTATAAGACCACTGATGTTGGTTTGGGTACATGAGACCATAAGGCAAGCTGGAATGACGGCTACAGTTAGTCATCTGATCTAATGACAGGTGCACACTTCATTTATCTCCCTGATCTATAAACTCATCAAGGAAATTTGCCACTTACTATTCTTGGGATAGACATGGAAAATGACAAAGATTTAAAAAGGAACAAGCTACAGGGAGTAGGGATTCCATCTAAATAAGGTAAGCTCCAGAAAATTTTCAACTTTATATTAATAAGGAAAATCTATCAGCAAGGCTCTTTACAATTTACATTTTTGTTTTGTTTTGTATCATAGCTTGTATCTTTTGATGTCACTATAAAGTTATGAGTCAAGGGAAATTTGTGGTGATCTCCATGAAAAAAATTGGGAGCCAGTGTGGTTAAATAAATGGAAACAGGTCACATGGCATTACATGGCAGAACCATTAAGCATCTAGGCCTTTGCCTCCCAAATCACTCATCTTTAAACTGTACCATTTAAACAAATCCACACTTTTAAAAAGGAAAGATTTTCTCTCTCTTTACTACTTGTAATACTCAACCAAGCGTCCAGGGTCTCTCACGTTAGCCTCACTGCCTCACTGGTTTGACTTTACTCACAAATGGCTGAAATGGGTTTAGCTCACTCATTTATTCAACAAATATGTAACTGGACCACGATAGGAATTGATTCCCTGTATGTATAATCAGGAAGTCTTTTCATCTCAATTTATACATTTTTATTGACATAAATAAATTGCATATTAAAGTGGTCAATCTATTTGTCTATTTAGACAGCCTACGGGAAGAATATGGATACTAAGAGTATTATAAAATAGAGCTGGAGTTTTATATTGATCCCACTGAATCAGTTGTTACAGTACCGCACTAATCAAATAACTTTTAAATTATATAGTTATTTCTGTTGCTTTGGACATAATAATCACCCTGATGAATGTTGAGCTTTGTAAATGGAAGCAACTTATAAAAGCAAGGAATAATGCAAAAATACAAACATGGCAATACTTTGCCTCTCTTCATACAGAGAACTGTTAGAGTGTTGCTGCTTTTGGCAAGAAACAGTCTGTTCTATGGCCGTGATGTGGCTCACTGATACAAAAGCAGCTAAGAGCCTCCAAATGACATAATAGGAGTATAATTATGGCTCTCAGAGAGTCTGGTCCATTGCTAGTCATATCTGAATTGTACAGATTGAAGAAGTAATATGAGCACTTTTTTTGGTAATTTAAATACATACGTTTTCTACTCATTTCTGGACAATAATGGTTTCAAATTTGTTCCTTATTTAATCTTATAGAAATTATAGTGGTGTATTGGCTTACATTAATAAAAGGACAGTCTAAAAAAATAAAAGAAATTGTGTTTGCCTGAAAACACTTAACTATCATAAACGAGTAGGTCTGTGTCCAGGCACAACTACATATACATTTTAGGAAGTGGGAAAGCAGATCACAATGTTTACCTTATGGTAAACAAATCTGGTGCTTAAAAATAAACAAGTTTTGTCTTTATTCTCAGGCTTTTATACCTCTGGGTAGATGTCCTTAGGAATATGAAAAAGTGAAAGAAATTCTATATATTTTAAAACATTAAAAGTGAATTATATTGTTATTATACAATACTTTGAAACATAACATTTCCAGCCATGTACTTTTGGGTCTAGGCTTAAAGGAATTCATTTGCTAAAGCAAAAACTCTAAATTGATTACATATAATTGAGGATTAGATTAATTACATATTAATGGATACACACTAAGGCAGTGAATGTGGTATATCTTATAATGCCAACAAAAATAGCTCTGTTAAAGACCATAGTATAGGGGCGTCTGGGTGGCTCAGTGGGTTAAAGCCTCTGCCTTCGGCTCAGGTCATGGTCTCAGGGTCCTGGGATCGAGCCCTACATTGGGCTCTCTGCTCAGCAGGAAGTCTGCTTCCCCCTCTCTCTCTGCCTACTTGTGATCTCTCTCTCTGTCAAATAAATAAAAATCTTTAAAAAAAAGAAAAAGACCATAGTATAAATGGCAACCATTTAGAATCTGTCACATCTGACCCTGTTACTAGTGGGATAATATTCTTAAACATAACTAGGCCTAACTTAGTAGGAACAATAATTTTAATACCTGTATCTTAGAGTTGCTGTGAAGTTCAGGGTATAATAAAGTAATTGTTACATGGTGTTTAATAGGGGAGAATTGTTTTAAGAAAAATTGTTTTTAACTATAAGCCATCATACATAAAAACCATTAATGATGTTCCTTAAAATGGAAAATTCAACATTAAAATTAACATTTCCATAAATAGAACAACTGGAAGTACAAACTAAAGTTCTTTAGGATTTAACCAAAGACGTTCATCGTGCTTGCGTTAAAAAGAAAACAGTGACTGGAGCTTTTGGCACACTGGGGAGTTAACATACCTATCAAGACTCCTTGGAGATTTGTGAAAGGAAAATATTTTCTGCTGTTTTCAATGAGTACATTCGTCACTCCAACAGTTTTAAAAATAGCCTCTAAATGCTAAGCAGGAACAGTTAAGCACATCCAGTCATTCAGTCATTTTTCCATTCAATAAATATTTTTTAACTGCCTACTATGTGTCAGAAATTGTGCTAGATTCAAGATGAATAACATATGGTCCCAGCCTCAGAGAACATAAAATGTTTTTGGAAAAAACAGCCAAGATCATGTCTCCAAAATGCTTGTTCCTTTATATCCACACCTAGCATCAGCTCTTTTAAGATATCCATCAAGGTTACAAATTTTCTATCTATTGATGCAATAAGCAAATGCTAAAGCTAAATAATGTCTGGAAAAAACTATGCATTTCTAAAGAGGTCACCTATTTGGTGATCTAGTTATAACGTTTTCAAATAGAAATTTCCTTTGATTTATACTATAATGAGACCATACCTTGCATAGTCAGAGCAGAAAAAGCATACCATGTAATTGCAATTTAAATAAAATTTGCTAGTCATTTCCCACACACTATAAGTTAGCAAGCGTATTTGCTGATGTGTTCAATTTCAGATTCCACAAGAAAGGCTCTGTTTTAACAAGTTATAAAGAAAAAATAGCCATTTTGAAAAGTTTTATCTTGATATTTCTGTCTTATATTTAAGAAATATTTCCATGGCTCATAAATGCTAATGTAAAAATATTCTCACACCTTTAAATAATTTTTAAAATTATCTTAGAAATTTCCTACAGTGAATTTTGCTAAACCCAATAGATATTTTTCCTAAAATTTTGTCAATTATATCTTAGTATATATATACTAGTATTCATGATGTCAAAACTCACTTAAGTACTATGACCAGTCACATATGTAAGACTTACATGCAATAAATGATTTTTTTAACATCAGATTTTTACTTTTCTTAGCAACGTTTCAGTCACTTAATAGTCTATGTCGTTGAACATCAAAATACATGAAATGATTTTGCTTTTTAAAGATGTCCCCTTCCCAACCCTCCATTCCCCTACCTCCCACTTTTGGAATATCTTCATGAGGTCCCTGAGCATAGAACATTAATTTTTTAAACTTATTTTTTACGTATTTTTATTTTTTTTTGCAGTGATGGATCTTAACTAAATTTATTGAGGTAATTATTTTGCAATAATGTCAAATAAACGAATGTCAAATCATTATGTTGTACACCTGAAATTGATATAAGAGATGGCAATTATTTCTTTAAAGGAAAAAGAAATCTTTCCTTAGAGATGTCTGTTAAACATACTGTTATCATTAATTGTGGTTCAAGAGAGAAAATTTTCAAGAGAGATGTTTTCTTTTCTTCTTTTAACTCAAGAAAGTATTTTTGGATAAGATTTCAAAGAATCTTACAGGTAGAAAAAAATCCCATAACTTATAGATTATAAAGAAAAATGAAGGATTTGTCTTTATTTTTTTAAAGATTATTTATTCCTTTTCAGGAGAGAGAGTGAGAGAGCACACACAGGAGCAAGAGAGGGGACGGGAAGTGCAAGAGGGAGGGAGAGAACCCCAAGCAGACTCCCCACTGAGCGTGGAGCCCAAGGCTGGCTCCCAGGACCCTGGGATCATGACCTGAGCCAAAATCACTTTGTGAACTTCTCTGGGTCAGACTCCCCATCTATAACTAGGGATGACTCGTTCTTCCCTTCCAGAACAGTACCTTACTTATAAGGTTATCATGAAAATAAAATAAGTTAATACACAAAGAAGTACTTGGAGTAACACCTTAGTAAGTGTTAGCTCTTATTATCAATGTTCATGAATGTGGCCACAACTCTTAGAAAGCACTTTTGGCTTCTAGAAAATAAAATTTATAAATCCAGTAAGACACTCAGTCCTATGAGTGCTTCCTCTAAAAAAAATATTTGTTATTATTTGTTATCAAATCATCTGTAGTTAGGCTTATCTAATGCTAAAAGGACAGAGAAAGGAGAAACAATATGAAATAAAGCAAACAGGTTAGTTATTAGGTTTTCAAATATTCCCAAATATCTAAACTAGATATTCCTATGACAGTGAAATCTAGCCAGACAGAGATTTGTCTCATCTCCAGGTGACTATATGGCTGGACATTTAAATGTTGGGATATCATTTTTTATGCCTTTTAAGAAAGGAATTAAGTGATTATTAATTGCATGACTAATTGGAGACTGTGCATGCCCGAAGGGAAGTTGGCCAACAGACCCACCCAATTCAAAGAGAACAGATTGTGACTATGTTCTCTTACCTTCCTGGCTAAGGCCAAACTTTAGAGACGTATTTTAAAGAATGAATGAGACTATTCCATGAGACCAGCACAAAAAGAATGGAATGTAGTTTCCTTTCTAAATTTATTTCAACTGGCAATGTCTTGGGCCAGTTTCTGAGTAACTTTTGTATGTTTAATGAGCAAAAATTCAAGGGGAATTTTTGATTTCCAAGTTAGCCAGCCATAGATCCTCCAGATTCATTACCATAAAAATAAATTACAAGAAGTTAGGTCTTGAGAGAGTCTATCTAATTATATAAGCTCTCATTATTCCTAGCGTCAAAAGAATTTCAAATGGACAACTCTGAAAAAAGTACATTGCGTCCAGGTGAATAATGCCCACAGCCATCCTCAGACTTGCCTGAATATACAGAAATAAGAATCCCTTTAAATCTCAAGGGAATTCAAGAAAAGTATAAATCTTGCTCTCCACACAAACTAAAATTTGGATAAATCAGAGAGCTAATATAATGGAACCAAAACTGTTCTAAAATTTTACATATTCTTATTTAAGCTATCTGTCAAGAGTTTAACAAAGCAACTCCCTGATGTTGCTGCCTCCACAGCCATTTTGTTTGGCCAGGTAGACTATAGGACCTCAGGCTGACAGGAGCCTCTCATGCAAGCACAAGCCACAGAGAGCAGCCCTCACAGTCACAAGCAAATGTAAGTTTCTAATGTGACCTACCCAACTGCCATTGCGATCAATACTCTCCCTTGCCTCTCAGGGCCTACCTTTATACTCCCCTTAGATAAGATTCCATGGAGGTTGCCAAAACCCCCACTCTTTTACTTTGAGTTGACTGATCCCACCTTAGCCCAGGAACTTCAAAGCACTCCACCCATGAACTCTAATAAAAGCATGTGCTCCAGGTCCCGTCTCTCTCTTGGACTGTACCCTGCCTTGACCTCTCCATGTGACCTCTGAAGACATGCTGTGTGTTTCTGCTTGGATCTATGAGGAATAGATTTCTCTTTTTGTAGTTTGTAGCTGAACCATGGCTTACCATCCAGTATCCTGTGCTCTATGTAATAAATCTTAATTTAGCTGTCATACCAATATCATAGTAAACATTTGGCCATTTAAATATCATAGTCAAAAATCTTTTACATAGAAAATAAAGTTGATTATATAATGGAACTTACAGCTACCGTTAGATCCCAATTATCGTAAGTCCTTCAAGAATCCCCAAATTAAGGATTTCTATGACTGTAGCAGATATTCTAAGTGATCTCATCTGTCCTATTGAAGTAGACCTAGTGAATGAAAGTGAATAAAAAAAATGTACCATTGTTAGAGAATTAGGATAATTTTATTGCTGCTGTAGGTAAAACTGATCGAGTGATTTGCTTGGAATTTAGAGTTAATGTGTCCAGCAAGACTTCAGAAGCGAAGACCATAAAGATTAGAATGACAGCTCAGAGAGACCAAAAGAATGATTTGCAAGTTTATTCTGGAGCAAATACAATACAGCTTTTAAGTTAAATAGGGACATCATAATTTTGACATTGTATAGGTATCTTCATTTTACTATTATTCCAGTGGGATGTTAAAAATAAAGAGGTCATTATGTAAGAATTAATAGGTTAAAGTCAATATTGACATGAAAATAAACTATGAAACTTTTTCTGTAAGGAAAATAGCCATAGTGCATTAGCTTTTACTGCATTTCACAGATTCATGTTACCACCTTCAATGTGTGAATAAATAATGTTTCTCCAACTGGATTTTAACGTATGAGTTCCAGAATACCCAATGGGAAAATGCCATGTTCCCATGATACCTACATCATTCTATGTTTGGTCCAAATACTACACACACACACACACACACACACACACACACACACACACACGTGTATGCATGCACGCGCAGGATTCCTATAGAATGATCCAAATGCTTTAGGTGAATTTGCTTTTGGTCATTATATTTGAGTAAAATTTGTAATTTTTTTAATGGAAAGTGGACAGATTCAAGATAGCTACACATTCTGACGCTACGCCCCCTGAGGAAGTGGAGTCTCTGTCACCACCTTGAATCTGGGTAAGTGCTATGACCACTTTGGGCTATAACATGAAGCCCCAATAACCTTGTGGACAGGGGCTGGGTCTCTTAAGAGATTAGAAGTATCTACTTCCTGTTTCTTGGAATACTCTCTCAGGTAGCCTTGAGCCACTACATAAGGAATCTGAAGACCTGAGACTGCCGTGCTGACTGACATATTCAGCGTTCTCCTTGACAGCCCCTGACCAAGCTCAGCCTTCGGTCATCCCCACTAAGGCCCCAGATACATGAATGAAACCATCCTGGACCTTCCAGACCAGCCTGTTCCTGAACACCGGAGTGGCCTTTGCCAAAACCACATGGAACAGAATAGCCCAGCTGAGCTCTGTCTGAATTATTAACCCATAAGAGCATGAAATACATCTAAAGATGGGTTCTACGTATCTCCCAGTGCTTTATTTTTTAAAAGATTTTATTTATTTATTTGAGAGAGAGAGTGAGCGAGAGAAAGCACTAGTGGGTGGAGGGGAGAGAGGAGCAGAGGAAGAGGGAGAAACAGACTTCCTGCTGAGCAGGTGGGGCTCGATCCCAGGACCCCAGGATCATGACCTGAGCCAAAGGCAACTGCTTAACAGACTGAGCCACCCAGGTGCCCCACCCAGTACTTCATTTAAATCATATTTTTTATTTAAGTTAAGCCAATAAAAACATTTTTGTCGATAACAACTGTATATAGTTGAGGGAACTTATTTGGTTTCCTGTGATAAATAGAATAGAATTCTTACATAGAGATCTACAATTTTGTCTCCTTAAATTCAGAATAAATACATTAGAGAATTTCAAAAACAAAAACAAAACAGAATAAAAGGTGGAAACCTGCTTAAATTTTACCTCTTTAGAGAGGCCAACCTATTTGTGCATCTTCCATTGATCTCCTTACTCTGCTTATTTTTTCTTCATTATACCTATCATTACTGACATTTTTGCATATTACTTTCCTGAGTGTTCTCTATTTTATTTCCTGCATAGAAGTGACTGGCACATAATAGCCTCAACAAATATTTGGTATAGAAGTAAAACTTTGTCTTCTTTCCTGAAAATTATAAATTTGGTTTTAATAAGTAAAAATATAAGCCACCCCAATATTTTTAAAGAGAAAGGTATTCTGACATTGTCTAAAGATAGAAATTTTTATTTTTGTTTATTTTTTTATTTAAGATTTTATTTATTTATTTGACAGCGAGAGAGATCACAAGTAGACAGAAAAGCAGGCAGAGAGAGAGGAGGAAGCAGGCTCTCCACTGAGCAGAGAGCCCGATAAGGATCTGGATCCCAGGACCCTGAGATCATGACCTGAGCCGAAGGCAGAAGCTTTAACCCACTGAGACACCCAGGCACCCCGAAATTTTTATTTTTTAAAGAAATGATTAACATACATTTAATAATGCCTTTATTTTTAGGGACATATATTTACTTGATGTTCATTTATATAGCCAAAGCCATTTAAAGATTAGCTTACTATTAAGTATCATATTAAAACTTACAGTTCTCTCTAGAGTTAATCAACTAACAATTTTTCTTTGTCTTCCCTTGATTTGTGTTTAATTTACATGACAGTAAATTGTATATGAAATACCAGCCCCAGTATTTCATGAGATTATCTGTATAATTCATGTTCACGAGGATGTCAAGACATTTATTTTAGCACATGGGAGTTTACAATGACATTGAAAGGTCATGTTGATAAAATTAATTGTACTGTTTGACAAAGGATGGAAAAAAATCCAGAAGTCCTTTAAGTAAAAAGTGAAATTAACTTTAAAATGGCAAAACATACAGTGGTTCCCCATTCGGTTTAAATGAACACACTATTATCAATCTTTTCATAAAATCTCAGTGTGGTACCATTTCCCTATTAAATCCTTCTGCAAAGAGAGTGGAGCTATTTTGTATGCTTATCCTTTGTTCTTCTACCACTTTTTCTTTCCCATGTTTACATTACAAGGGGGAAGTTAAGAAAATAAAAGAGGAAGCCAACTGAGAAAGGCCTCATGGAAGATTTGAAGCTTCAGGAGTACAGAGCAAGGAGAACAAATCCTCAAGGCATGTTGCTTGCATGCCTAACAATACATTTCACTTTTAAAATTCAGTTAAACTGCATGAGAAGCTACATCATTATTTTCCTGAATTAATTTCTCTCTCCTATGCAACAATGACTGTTCTTCTTATCAACCACTCTCATAATGGGGAGTAAACAACCAACAACCTCAGCAACATATATTATTAAGATTCTTCCTTTTTCAGGCCAGCTGTCCCTGCAATTATATTTTACAAATACAATTCTACACAGCCCCTCTCAGTTGAACACAATAATGTAATTTTACTGAATGACTCTGCAGAAGGTCTAATTATTTCTTGAAGCAGGGCTCCTGATGTTATTTTGCATTTAATTCATGACCACATGCTGAAGGTTATTATCTGTGCAGCAACCAATTGAAATATTTTCTAAAAAGTATTTCACGTACTTTTTAACCTGTAACTTTTAAAAACAATTATACTTTGCTTTGTTTCTTGAACACACCTGAAGGACTCAAATACAGTAGAGAATTAAATTATAAACCATATATATTGAATTAAATCCATTTTAATTCAAAATATGTACTAATTCTAGTATTATTGAAAGTATGCCTGTGTCATCCAATCAATTACCCATATGGTTTATTTTAATAACAAAATGAACTTGTAGATCTGTGTCAGTGACTATTCATTCATGGAGTCTTTCCTGAAAACATCAATTAAAAGTGATCTCCTTGAAATATCTAGATTTTATTCAAATTTCCTTGTCGTATCCATTATTTTTTATTTTTTTTAAAAGATTTTATTTATTTGACAGAGAGAAACACAGCGAGAGAGGGAACACAAGCAGAGGGAATGGTAGCAGGAGAAGCAGGCTTCCTGCCGAGCAGGGAGCCCATTGCGGGGCTTGATCCCACGACCCTGGGATCATGACCTGAGCCAAAGGCAGACACCTAACGACTGAGCCACCCAGGCGCCCCTCGTATCCATTATATACTATTCATCATATATTGCCCTAAACTATAGTATTTTTTTTACAATGACACACATAATTATCAGCATATACTTATCTTCCATTTGAAATTATATTGATATGAAAATAAACACAATAAAAATAATAGTTAACATATAACAAGTACTTACTATATACCAGGAATACATTACACTTTAGATATGTTATCTCCTTAAATCTTCACTATGGTCCTGGGTAAAAATCTCAATTTACATATAAGAATTTAAAAACTTGGGGGCGCCTGGGTGGATCAGTGGTTATAGCCTCTGCCTTCGGCTCAGGTCATGATCTCACGGTCCTGGGATCGGCCGCATAGGGCTCTATGCTCGGCAGGGAGCCTGCCTCCCCCTCTCTCTCTCTGCCTGCCTCTCTGCCTGCTTGTGATCTCTCTCCTCTCTGTCAAATAAATAAATAAAGTCTTAAGAAAAAAAAGAATTTCAAAACTTGGAAAGATTTAATAGCTTGCAAAAAGTAGGTAGTAAATGGAGAGCACAGGATTTTAGTCAAGAGATCTGCTATCTCAGATCTAGTTCATAAAACTCTACATGCTGACATATATTTAGGTTAGGTTTACAATTACTGAGATATTACTTGTATGTGTGTGAGAGTGTGTGAGATCTTTTACAAGATGTGTGTATGTATTTAATACACACACACACACACACACATATATGATTACAAGGGTAACATCAAAATTTCTCATATGGATGTTGGGTCTTTAAAAACAGGCAAACCCAACAGTAATAATATTAACAGAGTTCATTTCTACATTCTAAAATAGATACTGTAATAAAATTTATCTTTCCTATAGATTTCTTTACCTGGAGAAACTACGTGTTGTGCATTATTTTCCTATAGATGGCAAGAAAAGTGATTCACTCTCTTAGATAGTCCTTTGCTATGTCTTAAGGAGAAAACTATGCTGTTCAAGATTGAAGATAAAAATTATATTTAGAACAAGAAAACAAGAAAAAAATAAAGCTACAAACAGTAGAATAATAGTAAACTTAAAATGTAAACATGTTTTATAGAAAAAAGAGTATCTTGTCAAATAGTTCTGGAACTCCAGCAGAACATTTCCATTATCTAGGCTTATTCTCTGGGTATGGAGGTACATTTCTTGAAATGGCATTTAAATATGCCTATAAACCTCACAAATTCTACCAGAGAGGCTTGTCTATAAAAATAATTAGCTATTAGTCAGCTCTGACTGCAAGAATATATTTATTTATGTCACCTAGGAAGCACTTAATTCAAATAGAATTTGCTCATGTTATGACAAGTGTAATTCTAAACCAAGAAGACAGACAAATATCTATGTTAATGCAGTTCACAAAGAAAATATTTTTCTGTTCCATAGAAATATTGTAAGAGACATTTCCTTAGTATGCAAATGATGAAAGTCAAGTAGTTGTGACATTTGTGATGTTACATACAGATATCTCATTGAAATGTTTTAACTTATCAGTAATAACTGTAGAAAACATTATTAATTAATGGTTACTATTTTAAAATATTAACTGAACTAAATAATACTTTTCAGTAAAATTATAATAACAGTGTAAAAATAAATCCTGAAATCTATTTTGCAAAATTATAGCAAAAGAAGTGACATGTGATTTCAATAAATACCCTTAGACTAGAAGGTTATTAACCATGTGATTAATATAGTTATTTCTCTGCTTTATACCCAGGTGGATGAAATGATAGGTACAACTGATGAAGTCATAAAAAGCATGAATATTTAAGATAAACTTTATCACAAGAAACTGTACTGTTAAACTCAAGATTCTATGATTGTAAGAAGAAGCATCCTGTGAGTAAAATGGTAACTCTTTTTAGGCCTCAATATATTAAAAAATATTTTTAAAATATTTTTAAGTATTGGAGAAGATAAATAAAATTCAAGATATATGACTTTGAACACCAGAAACAGTATATAATTTAGGATTAGGGAACTGAATGATTCTAGATGTAAGAGGCTAATGACCAGTCTATATCATAATAATAATGAAGTAATAGAATAGTCTTTTAAGTTATTTGTCTGGCTTAACAATGAATGGATTACTCATATTCTGTTTTGGCAAATATAATTGTTTGTATAGTAGTAGACTATTAAAGTGAATGAAAATAGTGTAATTTTATAAAAGAGACAATGCTATAAAATGGGTTCAGCCATGAATTTAGTTCAATATTTTTGTTACATACCAAAAACTTTAGTCAGCCAAGTAACTGGTATAATATACTTAGAATAAAATAAAATATTTGAGTGACTAATCATTTGTCTATGTTTAAAGGGAAACATTGAACCTAGCTACTAAAACTTAGAATATGACTTTATGTTAAGAGTTCATGAAAAATTCTCCAAAAAGAGTGAATTTAGATTATGTTATCAATGTATTTCTCAATGTATTTCTCATTGTATTTCTCAATATATTTCTCAAAAATAAATTTGAGTTCCCATCCTTTCATTAAACCAACAGAATTAAAAGCCTAAAAAAAAATATCAACAAGTCAAAAATAAACACAGAAAATGAACAAGCATAACAAATCTGGCTAAAAAGTACTGGATAAAATAGAAAACAAATTACAATGGCTGATTATTTGGCAACCAGCATCATTGTAAAACACATGTCCAAAACTATATCAGAGGCACAAGCATAGATTCACATATTTTAACAATTATAAATAAAGTATGAAAATAATTTAAATGGTTAATAGGCCATACAAAGAACAATAATGTATACCTCCAAGAGGTATTCAAAAAAATTGAGGCAGAAATTATTTTTTAAAGTAGTTTCAGTTTTAAAAAGACATTTGAAAAATAATGGAATAAATGAAACTCCTCCAATCTAATCAAAATTCATATCCATCATGAAATATTGATTTCTAAGATATGTTATAATCTTTCAAATATCCCTAATCTACTCCTAGGGCCAGCTAGCAGCAGTAGTCATGTGAATGACTCCACTTTGGGACTAATTTTTCTAGTCAAGTTACTTTAGCTGATACATTTTGAAGGTGAAACAATCTATTCCCACCACGTAATACTTAAATTGTATAAATGGGAGCAAATAAATAGCTCTTGTTTTTGAAGCTGTTGAATTTTGGGAGTAAATTGTTATATAGCAATAGATCTTTACTAAAACAGTTTATTCCTTTGGAATCTCTTTGCAATTATGTCTTTTCAGACACCTTTCTTCTTGCAATTGATTCTTAGTTTTGACTCTCAAATTCTATAATTATTGAAATATTATATATAATAAGTAAAAACAAAAATTTAAAAATAGGGAAAGTTTTCAATACATGATTGCATGTATTTATTTACAAGCATTAAAATAATGTTTAAAGGATATTCGATAACACAGGAAAGAAACTCATCAGTTAATATGAAATGAGAAAAATTTGATGAAAATGTTTATTTTGCTTTCTTGGCCATGCCATGCCACAGCCAACACCATCTAAATCCAAATCAGCATCTGATCAGCTGAACATGAGTGGAGAACACACCACCATGATTCTTCTCACTATTAGTTCATGAAACTATCCTTGGCCATTCATGTCTGCCCTATCCTATCTCTAGTCCATTCACTCAGTCATTGAAAGGAGTCATTTCAGACCCTGGGGACTACCTATCTATCCTCACCTGCCCTCATATCCTTTGCCCTCTTGCCTACCCCTTGAGCTCACCCTTTCACCAGTCTGAGGAAATCACTCCCATTCTCTGTCGTGCTCCTGGTCATCACAGTTCTCCTGTCTTTCTTACACCACCAGATTTTTGCTTCCTTTTAGATAATTTTAATTAGTATTCAAACAAGAAATTATTTTTTAAAAGAAGAATTGATACCTTATTTTGGCCCCACTGTCCATCTTTTTCTGTAACACCACTCCACTTTTTTTTTTTTTGGATCTCCTTTTCAGCAAAACTTCAAGAGCTGCTTACACTCACTCTAATTCTTCTTGTCCCACTCTCCTTTCACTCCACTCCTCCTGGTTTTCTCCCCTAATGCTCCATGGAAACAGCCCTCTTCGAGGTCACTGATGCCTTCCTCATTTTAAGTCCAACAGTCAGTTCCTATTTATTGTCATGCTTGATCTAACAGCACAATTTGACAGAGTTGAAACTTTTCCCTCTTTTGATAGATAAATTTGTTTTTCCTCTTCTCTCACTGGTTCTTGGTTCTTCCTTCTCTGTGGCATTTACCGGTTCATTCTCTTCTCACTCTTTTGATATTGAAGAACTTCAGTGCTCACTCTTTGGTGTCTTCTATTCTCTCCCCACACTCTATGTCTTTGCTGCTTTATGTGGCTTTAATAATTTCTCCTCCCAGATGGTCCATGTCCAGACCAGACTTTCTTTTGCACCCAACCCCATGCTCAACTTTTCCATTTCAGGGTTTAATGCACATCTCAAACTCAACATGTCCAAATCCAATTCCTGGTCTTTATTATCCACCCATGGATTTCTATATCTTAGAATACATAGTTGTCACTCCTAATTCTGTTGCTCTGGTACAGAGTACAACTACTGTGTACAATCCATATTTGTTAAACTAAATAATAAATGAATACACGAATCAAATTTTCAGGGCACAAACACGCATATATAAATACCAAACCAAAATTCAGCATATCAAATCAATATCTGAGTAGTACCAACTCATAAAGGTGAAGGGAATACAAGTGCTAGTATTTGTTTTATTAAAATTTTCCGTAATTGTTATATACTACTCTTACAACAGGAGAAAACATTTAAAGTGCAATCCTACTAGATTGTAGGACACATAAAAGATGAAATTAGGTAAATAAACTAATGAAAATACTGCATTAGCAGAATTAAATATTAGAGTTTATGATTATATTTATAGGATCATCAGGTAAAGTTTTGTTTTGCTCCATCAAAAAAAAAAGAGCATTTCAACAAAAAGTAATCATATTAAATCAACTTTACTAGGTATTTCTCTCATTTCTGAAAAATACAAAAAAGGGTTTTTGCCTTTTATTGCTATACCTGAAATCTAAGGAAGTGACTGGCACTTAGTAATAAGTTTTTTCATTACTAACCATGCTATTTTAATCTTTTTAGATACATTTATTTATAGGTAACTGATGTTCAACATTGTATCAATTTCTTATTTTACATCTCATAGGGCCTCTCCATATCAATATTTCATTAGCAGCAATTTAATTATCAAGCCAAGTTTCTGTTAAGAATAATATATAATTCAGATATTTGATCTATTCAAATCCTTCCCAAAAATTACTTTAGCAAAATGAAATAAATTTTTCAAGTTGAAAATATGAGCATTTAAGCAGACAAAGTAGTCTGCTTTTGTTTCCTTCTGAGTTATATCTGCTTTGTGTTTGTGCTCATGGAATTAATCAGTGGGTACATGGAACAGAGGGCTAACGGACTCCAAAATTATAGACTAGACTACACTACACTAAAAACAACTCTTAGTGTTCTAAAACCTGTGTGTGTCATATACATTCCTCATGAAAATGAGCATTGAAAAGATCTCGTAAAAATCGATCTGACAGCATGCACTCATGTATGCCCAAATTAGGTTTAAAGTCTATATGGCTCTTCCTTTTTTCCTGACAAAGGTTGTGGGGTTTCCTGTGCTTTAATGAATAAGAATATCAATTTGTATGACATGTCCACAAAAATGAATGTTTACTTATTTATGTTTAATTTTGCTGTTTCTCTTGGAGCATAGTGGTCATGAACCAAGGTTCTAGTTTTGGGCTAACTGTGTGACCTTAGGTTATTAAAAACTTCTGTGACTTAGTTTCTTCATTGTAAAGCAGGCATTAAAATAGCACTTAATCCATTATCACTATTTTGAGGATTAAATGAAATAATATGTGTAGTTTTTGGAACATTTCATGAGGCATGTTCCTAACAACTATGACATGCAGCATTAGACATTTTGCCTACATTGGAGTAATTTGCTATTTCTTTCTTTCTTTCTTTCTTTCTTTCTTTCTTTCTTTCTTTCTTTCTTTCTTTCTTTCTTTCTTTCTTTCTATTTTATTTATTTGAGAGAGAGACAGAGATACTGAGAGAGAGCATGAGAGGGAAGGAGAAGGAGAAGCAGGCTCCCCAATAAGCAAGGACCCCGATGAAGGGCCCAATCCCAGGACCCTGGAATCATGACCTGAGCCAAAGGCAGACACATAAATGGCTGAGTTCCAATTTGCTATTTCTTCATATGCATATTGTATTAATTAGCCAAGCCTGCCACAATAAAATATTAGACAACAGAAATGTATTTTTTTCCTGGTTTTGCATGATGGAAGTCCAATACTGAGATGTCAACAGGATGGGTTCTCCTGAATCCTCTCTCCTTGGCCTGCAGATGGCTGCCATCTTGCTGTAATAACAGGATCTTTCTTCTGTGTGCAAGAAGCCCTGGTGTCTCTTTTGAATGCCCGAATTTTCTCTTTCTATGGCACAAGTCAGATGAGATTAAGGTCTACCCTAAAAGCCTCATTTGTACTTAATTTCCTATTTAAAGGCCCAATCTTCAAATGTGGTCATGTTCTAAGGTACTAGAGATTAGAGCTCCAACATATGAATTTGGGGGGAAATGCAATTCAGCCCATACACATGTACAAATATGACAAAATTCTCTAAACATTGTTCCCCTGGTGGGAAGCTCTTTATAAACTCTATATTATTTAATTATTATAATAGTCCTAGTAAAGGGTGTATCATTTATTTATTTATGAGGATTCCAAGGCTGAGATATAGGTTACCTTGTTTAAAGGGATTAAAAAGATGATAAAGAGTGCCTTGCTGGCTAGTCAATGCAGCATACAACTCTTGATCCCGGGGTTGTGGATTTGAGCCCCACGTTGAGTGTAGATATACTTAAAAAAAGAAAATTAAAAAGAAAATTAAAAAAAAAAGTTAAGCTTAGAGTCCAGGTTTTGAACCATATCTTCTGTCAGACTCAAAAGCCAGGTCTTTCCTACCCCATTATGTTTTATCCTAAATTGATCAATTGTTTTTTATTGGTCAGATAAGAGTCACTTGCCAGATAAGTAACAACCATGTTTTTGTAGATGCTTTTTGGTTTTTTTTTTTGCTTTTTACTTGTCTATCTATTTATGTATAGATATAGCCTTCTGGAATTTTATTTTCATTTTACTGGAGTGATTAACTTTTTATATTTGTCAATGATTACCAAAATAAGAATCAGTTAGGCTTTCTTATGACATTTCTTCACTACACTCACTGGAGCCAGGATTGGGCCATTTTTGCCTAGGTAGCCATTTTTGGAGGATGGGGAAATGAGATTAAGATTGTCAGGAATTCCTGAAAATGAGAATAACTCATACAAGTTTATTGAAGATAAGACTGAATGAGGCATAGAGTTTTAGATTCCAGTGCCCTATGTTTATCATTGCCATCTCCTCCTATTTATCTACACTCCTAATTGTAGACTAATTTACAAATAGAATTGACATTATGGCCCCCTCCTTTTTTAGAAGCATTTGTTTTAGGGAGGAAAATAGGACTCATAAATTAGCTCTTTTTTTTTTTTTAAATGGATTGTGAAGGCAGCACTGATTTTCAAAACATTCGTTTCAACAAATAAATGTCATCTCAAGTGACTCATTTGGCGGTAACTAGTTTATATGCCATTCTCTAGTCTGATCTAAATGGGTAGTCTCATGAAAACATAAATTTTGAAATTTTCTTTTCATGCTATTAAGCGTTTTTCTTCCCCTGTGACAATATCCACTGAGCACAGTGAAAAACACAATGATTATAATAACAACAGTTTTTAAAGAGAAGGTCCAAAAATCTCCTTTTCTTTCCTCACCATTTTTTTCTCTTTTTTAAGATTTCTTCTTTACAGACAATTTTCACAATGAAAATAGAATAGTTTCTTTGCTATATCTCTTTATGAGCAAGCAACTCCAAGTTTCTAAGCTGTGGCAGTTTGTAAATTTGATAATATATGACTTTATATTATTATGCAATCAGGTACAAATTACTTAAAACAGTGAGAGAAAGCCCCGCTGACTACTCAGCCTATCCTAACAAAATATCATTTTTATTTAAATTGTATTATTTATGACTCGCTATAGTGGTGGTATTTGGGAATTTAGGAAAGCATAAAGATTTTTTATATCTGAGCTATAATGTATTCCAGAGAAAAGTAATATTATGTCCATAACATTATGTCATCCTCATATAAAACTATAGTGAGAATTAATTAATGTACATATACATATATACCATATATACAGAAGACATAGATTATTGTCAAGTCCACAGTAAGTACTATTTATATGAAGATAGTTATTATTATTAGTGTGGGAAGGTGATCCCTTTGTAGCTTTTGAATTTATTGCCTTGTGAAGGTTTTATTTTATCATTTATCAGAGAAAAAAGTAAACATAGAAGCTTTGTATATTTAGGCTCAGTAATAACTTTTAAAAAGGTTAGGATGCTTATTATTTATAAATTGAATACTTTCTAAACGGGAGATGAATCCAAATAGTACTTAAAAAAATAATACTATTTTACTTAGTTTTAAATAGATTTATACATTTGTACATAATTTTAACCATGAGAACATTTTCATATCAAAATGACAAAATATATCAATCATTAATCTAATTTAGAGTTATGTATAACTCTAAAAAGTATAGTTGATTTTCATTTCTGAGGTTTAACACTCATTGAGATGGATTAAAATTCAGACACCACAAAGCTATCTTTTCTATAAGAGAAATAATAAATTATTTTTAGAGAAGTTAACAGGTTCTAATAACATTGATATTTTGGCAAAATATCCATTTTGATATTAATAGCAACATTAATGATTTTTTAAAATATTTGTTTATTAGAGAGAGCGCATGAGCGGCAAGGGCAGAGGAAAAGAGAATCTCAAGGGACTCCTCCCTGAGTACAGAGCTCAACACAGGACTTGATCTCATCCCTGAGATCGTGACCTGAGCTGAAATCAAAGGTTGGAGGCTTAATTGACCATGCCACCCAGGTGCCGTAATACCCAGGAGTATTAATGATTTTTGAAATTAAAGTATCACAACATTTCTCAATTTCTATCTTTTCCATCAACCATCATGGTTAAAATACTTTAAAGGCAATCTTTCTTTCATTATCTACACCCCTTTAAAATACAAAACAAAAGCAAACTTTTGAAAATGAATTAGAAATGTATGTTTAGTGAATCTAAGTTTGCATTTTACCTTTTGTTAAATCACGGAGTTTGTATTTAGGTGTGTTTTATTAAAAAATTAATACTCTTTGATTGTGATGTTGAAATAGGATTATCCAAGCAAATGCAATAAAAGTTTGAACTTTATCAATCTGAGTTTTTTTGTTTTTTTTTTTTTTAATTTTTATTTATTTGACAGAGAGAAACACAGGGAGAGAGGGAACACAAGCAGAGGGAATGGTAGCAGGAGAAGCAGGCCCCCTGCAGAGCAGAGAGCCCGATGCGGGGCTCGATCCCAGGGCCCTGGGACCTGACCTGGGCCGAAGGCAGACGCTTAACGACTGAGCCACCTAGGCGCCCCTCAATCTGAGTTTCTAAAGCAAGCCAATACCATGCCTCAATTCTCATAAGTTTTCCTGAATTGGATGTAAAGGGTGATTAATTGAAGTGCTGATTACAAAATGATTTTCAGGGTACACAAATAGATCTAGTCATCTATTTAAGTCATCTATTACATCTATTGTACATAACATGTACATGTTAATGTACAATAACCATGGGTATAAATTGTGCCCTGAAACCAACACAATTCATTTGTACTCTGAAAAATTACTGTGTTGAGGGGGGGAAATTACTACTACTGTATTATTTCTATTTCTAAAAAAATTCATGTTAAAGTCATAACTAGCACTCAAATTTCATACACATCCTCCCCCACCTTCCTCTTCTTCTTCTTCTCCTTCTGCTGCTGCTGCTTCTTTTGAAGATTGATTCTTACTGATTGATTCTTCTATTGATACTTAGTGAGTGATATGTACAAACCTATTATATACTAGACTTTTGTTATCTATGGCATTGAGATTTCTTAGATTGAAGACAATTTCACAGATCTGAATTAATATTAAAATTTAGCATGCTTATTACAAAACTTCCTTCCAGATCAAAGGACATAGAAAACTTCCAGGTAAATATCCAAACTATTATGTCTTCAGTCAAAAAATAGACATTCTAACAAGGTCTTATGAAAACCATTCCATTTCCATTACATTCAATTTTGTCTTTGAACTAACATTCTATTGATGTTAAAATGAAATGGGCAAGTACTTGAATTTATGTGGGCTGCATATCTGGGTAGTAATCTATATAGTTAAAATTTTTGTCCTTAGAATTAGGCAAAATCAGAAAGCTTGCTTCTCAGACCTTGCAACTAATAGATTTGTGTTAAATTTCAAAATAAAATGCATTTTTGAGGCAAAATTCAAACTCTTATAAAACAAGAATGTAGTCCTTCTAGATGTCTTTTATAAAAGGTCAACCTACATTTGCAAATCTCATCACATCAAGTAAAGGAGTGAGCCAGAAGTTGAGCAAAAGTAACATGGGTACAACTTCTTTAAAAAAAGGAGGAGTGAGGAATGTACCCCTCACTCTTATTAGAAGGCACATGTACTCTAAGGCAGCAATATTATGAACAGCTGTTAGCCACCATGCTTAAATTGGCTGTGAATATCTGAAATAGTTGTCCATGGTAATAGGAAATTCATGGTTATTTGACACCTTTAGAGAAGCTTTAGTTCCAGCCTATCAAAGCTCATTCTTTCCTGGAGGAAGCTCAGAATTACACGGTTTCCACATCTGCAGAGCATGTTGTGCTTCTCAATCATCTAGCTGCACTAAGACGGGCACAAGAAGACCACTGTTTTCAGACATTTTCTCAAGCCATGTTCGTTTTCAGCAGAACAGGGGTGGGGAGGGCAGGAGAAACAAAGTGTGCCCCACGGTCACTAGATCACAATCCAGGTTTCAGCCACGTGAAACTATTAGTGGAATCATGAACAGCAAACTTTCCTTTGACTGTCTTAACTAGCTTGACCTACTAGAAAAGGAAATTCCCTGCATTTTCCTATCATCAAGACCTTCTTGGTGTTTTTTATAATTACATCCTCTTTTAGATCTTTCTAGAGGGAAATATTATTCAGCGATGGTATGGGATCCTTGTTTTATTATAAAATACTAACATTAGTCAAATTTTACCAAGAAGTTTTCTTAGGAAAAAAAAAACAACAAACTTTTATTAGCTCAATGGTATCTTTTTTTTCCTTATTTATTTTTTATCTCAAAATGTTAGAAAACAGTAAATGGTATGTAAGAGATTTTACAGTATTCCTGAGACTACATGAGTATCAGACATAAAAGCTATTACATGAGAAAACTCATCAAAAACCATTTTAAAAGTCTCTTAAAAAATAATGGTTTATTTTAAGTTTAGGGATTTTTTTTTTTTTTTTACAATTTCCACAATGAGTTTTCATCTGTTTATGATTAGAAAAACTAATGAAAAGGACATACAAGATCCAGCTTCAGGTACAAATAAACATTGACTATTCTCCTAACCAAATTTTTCAGAGGCAATAATCTTTTACTTCAGTAGTCACTGACATTTTCTCTAGAAGACCAAATTCCTTTGTGGTTAATTGGACTTCATCAAGTGGAATGGGCAGAAAGAAACTTAAGATATATTTACTGTTTTCGACATATCTATCACCAGCTCTATATGCTACTAGATTAGGATATACTGGGAGTTGGATGGACATGACTAACTCACATTTTATGAGACTAATTGAATCTGGGTTGAAAAAAAATGACCTTTGAAAACCAACTACAAGATTGACCAAAAGGTTTCCTATCCATCAAAACTTGTTCTCCAAGCCTGTTTTATGATATATGCATCATGAACTCATTTGCCTTTAATATGAGTTTTTCAACACATTGGATAAATCAAACTCAGGAATATAACAGAGAGGAAAATATAAAGAAACTTACAGTGAAGCAAAAAGATAACAGTAAGTAAGATTTATGCTATAAGGTATAAGTGCACAGTTCTTATTTAATAAATCATAGGCAATTTGTCATTTATCTAATAAAAGTAGTTCATCTCTTTTTGGATTGTGTCTATATGATAGCTTCATCAGAAGGGACTGGGGCAGGAATATCTTTTGATGGTGACTTGGTCGTCATTAAAAGAAAACAAAACAAAAACCTCAAAACAATTTCATCAAAATCAGAATCTGCTGAATGTTAAGATAGGGAATTCCACTGTTAACCATTCCTCTAAGAACGTTAGGGGATATAAGTTCACTGATGGGAAAAAGATAAACATGCCGAATAGGATGTCAAGAGCCCTTCTTTGCCTTGGCAGACTCCTTTCCAGGTACAGTTAGGGATCTGGACCTTCTTGTCTGTAGATATTGATTTTAAATCCACACATACTTTTATTCCTTCTTTGATCTCATCTTGTAATTCCTTTTATTATTTTAGTGATTAGTGTTTGGTTGTTCCTTGCTGGTTTTTTATGGCCTAATTTTGACCCTTTACTCTTACCTCCAAACTAGACAATATCTTTGCTCAAGGTAAGAATCATTTTATAATAGCTCAGGATTGGGTATCAAGTGGCCGGGTCTCATAATTATTACTTGATTTGCTGCACTTTAACTTTAGTTTGGCTAATTGGTCTGATATCTTGTGTTTCTCCCAATTTCTTTCCCTGTTCTTCTCCTCTTTCCCCCTTGAATTTGAATCTACATGTTTTCAGCCCTATGTTTATAAATTTAGCTCTGCTGCTGAGCACTCTATTGGTTCACTGTTTGACCCAAAAGAGTGGACCCCTTAGCAATTGGTTTCTGTGACTTTTATGTCTTAAGAGAGCCATTCCCAGTCCTCTGCCCAGTTTTCGTCTTACATAGGCTTTTACATTTGCTTCCATTTTATTAAGAAAGTATTTGTTAAGATAATCAATGGAAGTAAACGTAAAGAAAAATTCAATAAACTATAAATTAAACCCCCACAATTTGCTCTCGATAGCCTACTTAGAGTTGAGGGGGAAAAAGTGTTTTGATTTAAAAAAATCCCTTCCCAATTACCTTTTCTTATACTGGAAACCGTTCTCTGCAATGCAGATGAAAAATCCCCATGATTTTGGAGAAAATGGTTAATGTTTGCAGCTCAAGTTATCCAAATCATTCATGAGTTAAATATTCTGTTTCAAATACACTACTACATTAGTCAGGCTGTTTAAACAAAATCTGTATGAAGTATGCCATTCAATTAAAAAAAAAAAAAAAGGCTCTCAGACATCCACTGAGAGAGCTAGGCAAATTACCATGGTGCCTGCCTTTATCACACAATTAATGGAGCAAAGGGGTGCCTGGGTGGCTCAGTCAGTTAAGCATTTGCCTTCCACTTAAGTCATGTCATGATTCTGGAGAACAGAGTTTGGAGTCCCAGGATCGAGTCCTGCCTCAGGCTCCCTGCTCAACAGAAAGTCTGATTCTCCTTCTGCGTACCCCTGCTTGTGCTCTCTCATTCTCCCTCAAATAAATAAATAAAATCTTTAAAAAAAATTAAAAAAAAATTAAGGAGCAAGAGGTCAGGTATTTTACAAATCAACCCCCCCCCCATGATAGGACTAATGACACAACCAGTCACATAGATCTGTCACATAGTTCAACAAGTTACATTTATTAGCTACTTAGTACAACCCCCCACACAGAACAACTGTTACACAATGCAACCTGCCACAGAAAAACCTGCCACACACACAACCAAGAAAGCAATTGTTAGATTCTAAGGATATTATAATTTTGTTCAATGGAAAAAGGTTCTCTTTCCCTATAGTGCTACCATTTTTTTTATTTTTAAAGATTTTTATTTATTTACTTGACAGAGAGAGAGAGATCTCAAGTAGGCAGAGAGGCAGGCGGTGGGGTGGAGGGAGAACAGGCTCCCTGCTGAGCGGAGAGCCTGACGTGGGGTTCGATCCCAGGACCCTGTGATCATGACCTGAGCGAAGGCAGAGGCTTAACCCACTGAGCCACCCAGGCATCCTTATAATGCTACCATTTGAATAACGGTTTATCTTAGTCCATGTGGGTTGCTGTAACAAAATACCATAGACCAAGTAGATTATAAACTGCAGAAATTTATTTCTCACAGTTCTGAAGGCTAGAAATTATAGGGTCAAGGTGCTGACAGATGTATTGTTTGCTATCTAGACAGCTGTCTTTTCAATGCTATCTAAAATTGCAGAAAGGGTTAGAGAGCTCTCTGGTGTCTCTATTATAAGGCCACTATCCCATTAGTAAAGGTTCTGCCCTCATGACCTCATCAGTTCCCAAGGCCCTACCTCTAAATACCATCTCACTGGAGATTGGGCTTTAAATATTAATTTTTTTTAAAGATTTTATTTATTTGACAGAGAGAAACACAGCGAGAGAGGGAACACAAGCAGAGGGAATGGTAGCGGAGAAGCAGGCTCTCTGAGGAGCAGAGAGCCCGATGTGGGGCTCAATCCCAGGACGCTGGGATCATGACCTGAGCTGAAGGCAGACGCTTAACAACTGAGCCACCCAGGCGCCCCTCAAATATTAATTTTAAAGGGGCACAAGCATTCAGTTCATAGTACTGTTCCTTTCCTTTCAAAAACTAATAAATGTTTGCCTAGCATGTACCAGGCATTGCACTAGATGCTGATGGATGTAAGAGAAAATAAGATGCTATTTCTGCCCTCCAAACCTCATAGACTGGTAGGCAAGATACAAATGAAAAATAATTTGTCTTTGTGTTATAGAGATATTTCTCTAATACAATCCCTCAGTGTGCAGAGATATTCAGTATTAATGGAATTCTTTTTTTTTTTTCTTTAAAGATTTTACTTATTTGACAAAGAGAGAGAAATCACAAGTAGGCAGAGAGGCAGGCAGAGGGAGAAGGGGAAGCAGGCTCCCCACTGGGCAGAGAACCCGATGCAGGGCTCGATCCCAGGACCCTGAGATCATGACCTGAGCTGAAGGCAGAGGCTTTAACCCACTGAGCCACCCAGGCACCACAATGGAATTTTTTTTTTTTTTAAAGATTTTATTTATTTGACAGAAAGAAACACAGCAAGAGAGGGAACACAAGCAGAGGGAATGGTAGCGGGAGAAGCAGGCTCCCCGCTGCACAGAGAGCCCAATGCGGGGCTGGAGCCCAGGACCCTGGGATCATGACCTGAGCCGAAGGCAGACGCTTAAGGACTGAGCCACCCTGGTGCCCTAGAATTATTTTTAATAATAGACGTAAATCCAGAGTTGGCTCGTAACCTGGCCATGCCTGAAAAGCAATCTTTTCAGTGTTCCAGAAATGATCCTTCAGGGTTTTCAACTTTGAAAATATTCACAAAAGAATGTTTAAGATGAATATATGTGAATTTATTAATTTACAGTAAGAAGGACAATTATAGGAAGAATAGAAGGGAAAGAATATACCCAGAGAATGGGTATATTCTTTCCCTTCAGGCCAGCTGTATTAAAAGATGATTATTAAACTACTGCTTTGTGCACAGAGTAAAAGAGCAAGGGACTCTTGCTGCTTGATCTTCATGCATATGAGTCTATTTTGTCCATTTCCACGAAACCTGGTGGACGACTTGCTGACGTAATCCCGGCAGCATTCTGCATAAGCCCTTATCGCTAGGCAAACAACATCCCGAGCAAGTTGGAACACATCTTCTGCCTATTGGTTCAGTATTCACTCATGTCCAAGAGATCACTGGGACTAAATTTAAACATGAGTCACAGATTATATGCCAGCTAGTTCTCCTACATTTCTTTTAGCTGAAACCTAGATCTTCCCTGAGGATACCACTTTCTCTGCATCTCTCAGTCTTGAACTACTCACTTCCTGGATGGCTAGAAAATAACATTGTGTCTTTTATTCTCTCCATTGCAGCTCCATGATGATTATTACACAGCTTTTTAGTAAAATGTCCTCCTCCATTTAGATTCACACCATTGTGTTCAGTTATCTTTTGCCTTTCCTTTTTCTTCTCTTCTCCTGATCTCTAGGTCAATCCTCTTTATTCACTGAAGAATTTGGCAGGGAGTGAATCACATTCTTTTGCACTTGAATTCCTTCCTCACTATTTCCACTCTGAACTAGTATCAACAATTCTATTAGTGTGGAATTTCCACAGTCCAGAAGTTACTCTGACAATTGTGACTGTGTGTCTTTCTGTAGCAATTCATTAAACATTCATGTTGTAGTTTAAATCTTTTAGTGAAATCTTATTTTCATTATATCCAGGTTCTTAGAGTTATTCCTCAATCTCTTTTATATAATGCCTGTAGATATTAGCTGAAGTGTTGGCAGGAAGTGGGTACCAGGTTTTCTGGTTGGAGGAGTAATAGAAGGTTACAGAAGACTTTATAAAGAGCTCAGTTTTATAAGATCAGTAGGAGTTCACCATGCTGGCTGGAGGGCAAAGGCCTTCCAAGGAGGAGCCACCCCAACAAAGGCATAAAGTCATAAAATAGCATGCTCAATTGATCATGAAGCCATTATGAAGACCGCTTGGAAATAAGGCTGGACATACAGCCAGAGATTCCTGATTGTTGTCTCACCCTTGGTGTCACCCGCCCACCTGCATATGTAGAATAAGCCTTTTGGCCTTTATTAGTAACCCATTTACAGCCTTCTTGCACTTCATCTGAGTTCTTGAACTTCACTTCATTCTGTCCCTTAGGCTATCCATCTTTTTTTCCTATCACAGAGTCAACACAGCTGCCATACCTCAGGCAAGTTTTGGGCCAGAATAAGGCAATTGCCAGATAATGGAGAGCCTGAGAAGATTTTACTTTATTGTTTTGGCCAACAGGAAATCAATGATGTGATTGGAAATCCAACACACGTTATTAAGAGGAACCGGTTAGCTTGCACAGAGACAATGGGCTGCCATTAGCTTTGCCGTATGTCATTAGCAACATTAAAAACATAATTAACTTTAACTCCACATGATTCTTAATGCAAGTTGAAAAATTCTTAAGTTAAAGCTATTCTGAAAGCAGTGACAATAGTTACGAAAGAAAAAACTGCTTTAATAGACTCTTGCCATTCAAACGGCCCTCAAGAGAAAATACTCCTTCTTCAGTTGAAAGGAAGGTTTAGGCTTCTTCAGTGGAAGTCATGATGTATCATATGTTTATTTTTTTAATGTACTTGAATGTTATACCCCTGAAGAAGTCTGTACCTAAAACATGAGCCTTTTTTCCTAATTCCTGATCAGCTGTGTAGGGACTGGATTTCATCTTTAGTATCTGACCTGTTTCTTGACTATAAATGATAGAGACTGACTCATTCATATCTTGGCAGATATAGAAAAATAATGATCCATTTGTTACTTAAAGAAGAAAGATTTATGATTTTTGTTACTGAAAGACTTTGTAGAGGAAGATTGCTGAATCATAGATGGTCACTATGTTACCCACATCTCTCCAAATAATCTCTTTCTTTGACACTGATAAACAGTTTTCCTGGGTTCTGCCCAACCTTTGGGAACCAGTGACTCTGATATACTGTTGAGGAGATTGATCGTCTTTCAGACACTAATAGTTGTTTTTTTTTTTTTTTTTTCTTTTTTTCCTGACATCAGTTTTTTATTTTCTGTAAAAGGAGGGCTGCCACTCTAGTTGGTTGTTGGCCCTCTGCTCATCCGAGTATGGTATACAACACAATCAACTGAAGCCCAGTAATTGGAACAATGGAAGAGTGATGATTATATTTCATAAAAAAAAAACAAACCTAGGAAATGACTTCAATATTTTCTTTTTTTTAATATTTTATTTATTTATTTGACACAGAGAGAGAGATCACAAGTAGGCAGAGAGGCAGGCAGAGGGAGAGGGGGAAGCAGGCTCTCCGCTGAGCAGAGATCCCAATGCGGGGCTCGATCTCAGGACCCTGAGATCATGACCTGAGCCGAAGGCAGAGGCTTTAACCCACTGAGCCACCCAGGCGTCCCTGACTTCAATATTTTCAAAGACTTCAATACATTTGAAGTATGGGAAACATTTAATGGATTAGGTTTCATGGTGTCTTATAGTTTCATCTAGCTCTTAAATTCTATGACATGTTTCATCTAGCTCTTAAATTCTATGACATGAATTATGCTTTAACAAGACTTGTATCAATGTGAATTACAGACTCATCTGGGAAAAATGAATTTAAACAGTCATGATTCAGTTGCCCACAAACCTGTGGACCTCTTAGTGCTGGATGAATTTGAAAACATCACAATAAGTCTGAGAACTCTTTTTGCACATGTCTCCAAGCATTATGTATAGAGGAAATAAAATGTTTCTATTACTATTTTAAAAATTTATGAAGATAATTTTTAAAGATTTATTTATTTATTTATCTCTATTTATTTATTTTTAAAGAGAAAGAGACAGCGTGCATATACAAGTGGGAGGTGGGAGAGGCAGAGAGAGAGACTCCCCGCTGAGTGCAGAGCCTGATCATGACCCCATCTCATGACCCGGATGTCATGACCTGAACTGAAACCAAGAGTTGGTCACTCAACCAACTGGACCACCCAGGTGCCCCAGGAATTTTTTTTAATTGATAAATTCATTTAAAAGCTTTCAGAAATAAATTTACTTTTAAAAAAGATTTTGTTTGTTTATTTCAGAGAGAGAGAGTGAGAGAGAAAGAGAGAGAGAATGAGCATGGGGAGGAGCAGACTCCCTGCTGAGCAGGGAGCCCATGTGGCACTCTATGCTGGGACTCCCAGGGTCATGACCTGAGCTGAAGACAGATGTTTAACTGACTGAGCCACCCAGGCACTCCCAGAAACAAATTTAATAGCTTTTCTATCTATAAACATGGTCAAAACATGATGAAAAAGGTAAAAAAAAAAAAAACCTCAAGACTATCTTAATACAAAGCATGGTAGAACAATATAGAAAACATATAATTAAAACCCTGAAACTTATTACAGAACAAAAGACCATTAAAGAAGGAAAATATATATTTTTTTCTTCTAGAACAGGAAAATAGTGAATTTGTCAGATTGTCAATTCTCCCTAAATTAATCTATTAGTGCTGTGTAATCAATCAAAATCAAATTCTTAAAGACTTCTTTAAAGAAAAATATTATTTGGGGTGCCTAACTGACTCAGGTGGTAGAACATGCAACTCTTGATTTCAAGGTTGTAAGTTTGAGCCCTACAATGGGTATAGAGAATACTCAAAAAATAAAATCTTAAATAAAATAAAATAAATTAATAAAATAAAATCTTAAAAAAATTACTCTAAATTTTTTTTTAATTACTAGAAGGACATCTGTAGGAACAAACATAAGGAAATAGAATATTAGAAATAATAAAAATATGAGGCCTTGTTTTTACAGTAAATGTCATATAAAGTTTCATAATTTAAAAAGCAATGTGGACATAGGAATAAATAGGTCAGTGGGCTAGATTAGACTCACATGGGCTGGCGATTTCATGCATTATAAATGTCATGTTTAAAATTAGTGAAGAGGGGCGCCTGGGTGGCTCAGTGGGTTAAAGCCTCTGCCTTCAGCTCAGGTCATGATCCCGGGGTCCTGGGATCGAGCCCCGCATCGGGCTCTCTGCTCTGCAGGAAGCCTGCTTCTCCCGCTACCATTCCCTCTGCTTGTGTTCCCTCTCTCGCTGTGTTTCTCTCTGTCAAATAAATAAAATCTTCAAAAAAAAAAA
>CM053603.1:152161195-152176257 GCA_028646535.1 Procyon lotor
AAAAAAAGAAGATTTAAAATTAGTGAAGAGAAATTGGATCATTCAATAAATGGTGTTAACAATAAATATGGGCATTTATTCGCTATTTATACAAAATCAGTAACAGATTCATATGTAAAATAAGAAATCATGTAAGTATTTGCAAATATCCTGGGTAAATAATCTGTAATCTTAGGGTACAGAGGGCCTTTTTAATTACAAATTAAACATACATTAAAATAAGGACACATTTAACATCTACATGGCCCCAAAACAAGATAGAAATTCTGTAAGCCTACATTTTCAGTGTATAAGTTGAAAGAATAAGACATCAGATACATATATATATTGAAAACCTCTTATAAATCACTAAGAAATAGGTGTCGAAATTTTCTTTCAATAGTAAGGAAAGAGAATCACTGCTGTTCGCTGTTGTGTGGACTGTCCTCGCATTCCCATGGGGCAGTGAAGTTTGGCTAAGAACATGTGGGGGTTACAGAGGTTACAGCAGCCTCTTACGTTCAATTGGAGTGAGCACGGGAGGGTAGCTGTTTTACATTTTTTTCCCCACTACGGTTAAAAAATAATAAAGTTCTTCAAATCCAACGCCATACTCTCATGACCTTTTTCCCTATTTCTGTGTGTTGAGATGACCCTATATGCTCTGCGTGGTATGGAATCAGACTCCCGAGTCCGACATGAACATGAGAGGATATACTTGTGTGGACACGCTGAGCTACCTCACTGTCAGGTTTTTACTCTTCTGGGTCATTGTGACCCAATCTCTTGTAGTACAAGAGCTGGAGAGCCAGTCAGCAATTAGAAACAGACATCAACATCTATTGCTGATCAGAGGTTGAATGCAACTGCAGTGCAGAAGCTGCAGAAATCCCCTTGGTTAGTCAACTCATGCTTGCCCACCTAAGCCTTTGGGAGATTGATATGTGCGCTCTTGTCTTTTGACCCAGCACAGTAGATAGGATTTATCTGTAGAAGCTGCTTTAGAGAGTGCATTTGATATTAGAAATCCAGAAAAAATTTTCAAATTTTTGAAACATCTCAAATTTCTTCAGGAAGCCTCATATAATTATAAGTATTAATATTTGACCATAGCCTGATTTATTACCTGCCTTACAGCATAAAAATAGCATAAAAAGAGATTGGATATTATAATTCAGTACTGTAGTAAATATAGGGAAAAAGACTTGATCCAACTTTTCTGCCACTTCTCCCCCAGGAATATTTTCATGGGTCTGGGCTTAGGTATTGTGACATCCACTGGATGCAAACTGAAAAAGGAAAACTGGCTAATAAATCATTGTGTGTACGATGTCAAACATCCCCTCAGCCTCACGTCTCTAAACATGCTAACTTTGTACTTATCAAAGAGATTAAACTGTCTGCTCATCTGCCTGCACATTGTGTACATTGGGGTGTCATAAAGAGATAGACAACTTTATTTCTCTAATAAGGCAAGCCAGCATTATCCTGCTCATATAAATCTGACCATTAAAGGAAATATCTCATGCAAACACTTCCAAGCTCATTATTTTGACTTCTGTAAAATGTTTATTTAAGTGAATTTGAGAATTTAATTAGCTAACATAGTCACGCTGATTTTGCACTTCTCCAAAGTCAATCCACGGCAGTGAAAAGACCCCTGCTTAACACAAGATAAGTATTTTGTTTGTTTTTTTATTATTTAGCAAACTCATATAGTAGTTAATAACAGCCAAATTTCTTCTAAGAACTTTACAAATATTAGCCCATTTAATTTTCCTAATGACCTGTTTTCGTTAGCTTGGGCTGTTATAACAAAAATACCTTACACTGGGTGGCTTAAGTAGCATTTACTTCTCTCAGTTCTGGAGAGTGGGAAGTCCAAGAACAGGGTGCCAGCTTGGTCAGGTTCTGGTGAGAGCCTTCTTTCTGGTTTCCTCATATGAAAGAAGAAGAAAGAGATCTGTCTCATCCTCTTTTTAAAAATAAGGGCTTGGGGCGGGGCACCTGGGTGGCTCTGTGGTTAAAGCCTCTGCCTTCGGCTCGGGTCGTGATCTCAGGGTCCTGGGATCGAGCCCCGCATCGGGCTCTCTGCTCAGCGGGGAGCCTGCTTCCCCCTCTCTCTGCCTGCCTCTCTGTTTACGTGTGATCTCTCTCTGTGTCAAATAAATAAATAAAATCTTTAAAAAAAAAAAAATAAGGGCTTGGGGCACCTGGGTGACTCAGTGGGTTAAAGCCTCTGCCTTTGGCTCAGGTCATGATCCCAGGGTCCTGGGATTGAGCCTCACATTGGACTCTCTGCTCAGCGGGGAGCCTGCTTCCTCCTCTCTTTCTGCCTGCCTCTCTGCCTACTTGTGATCTCTCTCCTCACTGTCAAATAAATAAATAAAATCTTTAAAAAAAAATAAGGGCTGTAATATCCTCATGAGGGTGCCATACTCATGACCTCATCTAGTCTTAATTATCTCTCAAAGGTCTCACTTCCAACCATAATACTTCAAAGATTAAGGTTTCAACTAATGAATTTTGAGGGGGTACAAACATTCACTCCATAGCATAGCCCATTAAGAAGATTTTATTAATACTGGATAGGTGAGTAAATCGAGAAACAGAGACACTAAGTACCTTGCCTGAAAAAACAGTTTCTCATGTGAGAAACCAGGATTTTAAATCCCAAGAGGTTAGACTCCAATCTGAGCTTCACCTCTACCCTGTATTACAAGTTACCAAAGAATTACTTAAAAATGTGATAGCTCAGGAACTGAGAATACTTTTGTAACATGCATTAATTGTGAATTCCATTGATTTCTAAGGATATAACATATAAAAATTAAGATCATAAAAATTGATTTTTATTAACCCATTACATTTTTATTCTGTCATGCGAAATTATCTTTTCCTATGTAATTTATTTCCCTGACATCTGCAAAACATACTATGAGCTTGTCACCTAAGTTATAAACTACCCACTGCTAAACAGAGCATGGGTACTAGAAAAAAACATAGAGGGGTACTAGAAAAAAACATAGAGGAGTGGTAATAGACATAGTCATTATGAGTGATGGTTAATTTTATGTGTCAAGTTGGAGGGTGTTTTTGGATGAGATTAACACTTAAATTAATAAACTTTGAATAAGTGGATTGCTCTCCATAATGGGGGTGGGCCTCATCTAGTCAATTGAAAGCCTGGAAAGAATAAAAAGACCACGACTTCTCTAAAGCTTCTTTGGATAATTCTCCAGAACACTGTCAGATTGCCTTTGGACTTCATCTGTACCATTGGCTTTCCTGGGTTTCCAGCCTGGTCTATACTGCAGGTTTTGGATTCATGAGCCTCCATGATCATGTAAGCCAATTCCTTATAACAAATAAATATCATGTGCATGTATGTGTGTGTGTATGAAACATGCATACATACATATACATGCATAAGATACCATAGGATGTATATGTATGTATTAACATGTACATATATATTTATATACATATGTGTGTATGCTTCTTTAGAGAACCCCAAAAATTATGCTTGAGATTGGTTGGATTAAAAAAAATCGAATATACTTAAAGAAAACTCAACATAATACCAAAAAAAGAAATACAAAAAAATATAACAGTGATACCACTCTGTCTGTAGATTTTACTCTTAATTGAAGGATTTGAGTGATAGGTTGTGAAAATCAACAGAATAGTGTTGGAGGTTTCTAAATGGGAAGAGAGCAGATGAAAATGACTTAAGAATTTGAAGCCAGCTGTATATGAAGAGATATTTTTGATCAAATGGAGGATTGTGATTATAAGGGCACATGAACTACATCACAAATTTGATGCAATTCAAATTTGTGAATTGCAATTCACAAGGTCATCCAGGGAAATGTTTCTCCCTAACTTTGTAGGATGCAGTACAATATTTACTATGCCCAGGGCCATATTGGTTGAATTACAGCCTGAAAATAGAGTGTACTCCAGCTCTGAAAATGGAAAAGAAATTTTAATGCTGAGAAAATACTGTAAAGGGAGAATTGGTAAAAATCTGATGATTTAAATGTGGGAAATAGAGGCCGGAGGATTTAAAAGATAATATTTAGATTATGAGTCTGAAGAACACAAAGTTTGGAATTTGAACTCCTAAAAAATTCAACTGGATTTGGAGACTCCTCCACAATTTCCTGGAAGAACTATAACTGATTTTTTGGAATGAATGGAATGGTTTATATGTGCTTGAGGCAGACCACAGTCCATTCTGCAATAAATAGGTTACCAGATTTATTATTGTTCCAACCCACAATAAGCAAATTTTAATTTTATACTTTCCCCAGCCAGGTATCTACTTCCCTATTTTATGATTTTACTACAACTGCTTTTTAGGTTTGGCTAGTAGGAGTCTACACTGCTACATTAATTCGAGAATTTATTAGGTTTGATTTTTAAAAGAGAAGTTCCACGGTGAAACTATATACCGTCAAATGGTGCCTGGATGGCTCAGTTAGTTAAGTGACTGACTCTTGATTTTGGCTCAGGTCATGATCCCAAGGTCATGAGATCAAGCAAGACCCTCATCTGGCTCACATTGGGCATGGAGCCTGCTTAAGATTCTCTCTCTCCCTTTCCCTCTGCCCCTCTCCTGACCCTCCTCTCCCTCTGGGGGGTGGGGGGAAAGAGAGGTCTCTGGGTGGCTCAGTCAGCTGAGCATGGAACTCTTAGTTTTCTCTCAGGTCATGATCTCAGGGTCAAGGAATCGAGCCCTGTTTGAGCGCCACACTCAGTGAGGAGTCTTCTTAATATTCTCTCTCTCTTCCTCTCCCTCTGCCCTTCCCCCGCTTGTGCACACCTCTCTCTCTCTCTCTCTCAAATAAATAAATGAATCTTTTCAAAAAATAAATAGACATGCAGTCAAAACTTAGAACAATAATTAATAAATGCCTAGTCCTAAATTATGGATAGATTTATTATTTAAAATTAATAAAGATATATTTTGCCATTAGTTATTACATGAGAAATATACAAAAATATTCTATACAAAATAGATGTAGGATTTTCTTCAGAGGTAATCCAGAGTATGTTTATTAACATGGCTTTCTGGTATTTCTAGAACATTCTGGCATTTATGGTGTTGAAATAAAATAAAACAAAACAAAACAATATATATGGCATTATATAAATATGGCATATATGTACATATAACTATATATGGTAATATATATAAATATATATATGGTAATATATATATATACACACACACACATATATATGGCATTGTATATTTTCACATTTTCTATGATATTGGTCCAGTACCCAAGACAACTATTCCCAGTGTTTTTATCTTCCTAATCATTCTTTGTGCTTGTAGAGATGCAGCTGACAGAGATTTGGTTCCAAACTGACCTTTTGATCCAGACATCATACAGCAGTGATTTAAGAATATGCATCTCTGGACCCATGGGGCCTGTATTTATATCCTGGATGGCTAGTTACTACCTGTGCTAACTTGATTATGTTACTTAATCACACTTTCAGTTTTCTTATCTAATGGGCAAAACCACAATACCCATCTTATAGGATTTTTAAGGAAATTAAGTAAGAACCTTTGTCCAGGTCTTCTAGAAAGCATAGCATGAGGGAAGATCTAAGAGGCTAGCCTTTTATTTTGGTGGTTATAGCCCAGAGTAATATGAGTCAGAGAAAAAGGTAACTGTACTAACAAAGAAGGTGAAACCATGTGATGTGATTTTTGTTGATCTGGGTGCTATTTCACAGCAAATCGCCTAGAGAAAAGCAGGTCTCTTGGCAGGTAAGTTTATTCTGTACTTGGGAATTACTGGGAAAAGTTGCAATAGGGAATAGCCACAGAGAAGAGAAGGGAGGGAGAAGTTATCTTTGTGACCCCTCATCTGTTCTTTCCCATTGGTCATGTTCAAAGTTCACCTTGAAGTTGAGCTGGCTCTCCTAGGATTCCAGATTGCCATTCCACCCTTGGCCCTTGGTGTTCCCCCAAGAAACCCTGCAGAGAGGCTCATCAGAGTCTGAAAGTAGGGAGAAGAGCCTAAGCTGGGAGGCCTCTGTGGGATAGGCCATCAGGGAAATCTGAGAAGGTGTCCAGAGTGCTTCACACAGTGAATAAATACGTGTAAAGCACTTAGAAGAGTGCCCAAGGATGGTAAATAATTTGTGTGTGAGCTATTAGTGCTCTGAGGCAGGCTAGGAAGGATGTAAAATAAGAATGAGACTTGTAAATAAAGAGTTGTACTTGATAGTGATTGTAATGAGATTCTAATTGTCTCTGATTGTCTCTGATGTCATGGGTTAGACTGAGACATAATTACAGTTCCCTCTAATAGATTAGAAACACAGAAAGGGAACTAGAAATGGTCAATTCTTACAAGTTTTTTTACTCAACCAAGACACAAAGAGTGATTTCAGAACAGGCTTAACTCTAATTTGGATGACGACCAATGCACCCAGGGGTGCTGACCACAGCAGGGAGCGAAATAATTCTGCCATGCTTTTGAAGCTGATGCCAGAACAATACTTGGGAGACAGTATTTGACTTTCTCTCGGGAAGTCTTCATTTAGTTGTATCTCTTTCTGGCTCCGAGGCTTGTGAATTGCTGGAATGCATAACTGAAGAAGACTGGATTCAGGGAATATCACATGAAAGGACAAATAGCTATAACTCTGGGAGAGCAAGGCATAGAAGGTTTCCAGTAAATGGAGTTCTGCCCAGAATTACAAAATTGGACCAATCATTGCCATGGTGGTGAGGATTATCTGGTTAAAGCTCTGGGATGCTTCAGGAAAAAAATAAAAGCACAAACGTAAAAGCATGAAAATCATCCTTTGTCCACCCATAGCCCATCTCTTCTTTCCAATTTCCATCTTATATTTGGGGCCTTAAGATTAAGGATTCCTCAAAGTTTTTACCAAACATTGCATTATAGTATGTCCAAAGTTATTAATATGCCCAATAATTGGCATTTTGTAAATATACAATGTAATTTCAAGTTTATCATGTAAATCTGAGTCATCTTGATGCTGACATAAAATTCCTTTTCTATAATTTCAACTATTTTTCAGAAAAATATAAGAAAATGGATGCTGTTCTGCTTCATTCTAATTAATATCACTAAAATGGAAAGAAACCAACTGTATCGGGCTTGACTGTTTGCATGTTAAGTGGGATTCCCTCCTTGAAGACATTTTTGCATCGTCAAGGGATTAAACTGGCAGCTGTCAGGCTGTTCTAATGCAAACCACAGAATTTGCCCCTCCTCTTTGAGTCCAATCGAGATTTATGCCAGATGCTCAGAAGAAAGGACTGGATTTCAAAATCTGAAAGTCAGCAGAGGGGGAGAGAGGACTGCAGGAGGAAAAAAAAAATGGGTTGTTTCATCATTCTGAAGTTCTTGAAAGCTTGGGAACATGTGTTGTTAGCATATAAATTATCTAACACACAAGACATAGATACCATCAAATTAAAGATTCAGAATACTCTTTTGGTCAGAGTGGGTTTCTTCCTGGTCATATTGTTTTCTTGACTTTAAGAAAATATGGATTGATTTTGAGATGGTTGCCACAATAACTCCAAGTTTTCTTCTATGATTGCTTCACTGAGAGAGACATAGATGAAATTACCAAGAAATGATTGTTCTTCAAATTTAGGGACTATATTCTGAATGTATAATTCCTATGTGGCTTTTTTTAATGGCTAATGTAATGAAAAACTACAATGAAAAATTATTTTCTGTTCATAATTATGTTTTTTCAAATCTAAAATAATATTGTTACATTTTTGTTACTTAGCAAAGAATATAATAAGTAAATCAAGTTTGTTTATGGGATTACATCTTAGTGTCTCAGATCTATTATTTAATTATTCACATATGGATTAATTCCAAGTAAATTTAATCCTAAAAAAATCTTTATACAGTTTTTATTTTGCAGTCATACTCTTTAGAATAACTTTTTAGCTATACCCAGCTTATATCCATTTTGCTTAAAGTTTAGAAACTTAGGGCTCCTGGCTGGCTCAGTTGGAAGAGCATGTGACTCTTAATCTTGGGGTCATGAGTTCAAACCTCATGTTGGATGTAGAGATTACTTAAATGAATAAAAACTTTTAAAAAATTATAATTTTTTTCCTCCATATTATCTAGATCCTAGGGTGGAGGGATAAACACACATAAAGCTTTACTTTTGAAATAATTAAACTTAAGATTAGATCTCATGAATTAGAGTTTAGTATTTGGGCCAGCTTGAACTAGACATTTGATTCTATCATTTATTTAAAAATTTACATGATTCCTTACTTTCCTATTGACATTTATATTCCCTCAAATTCCCTTCTATTTTTTTCTATCAATATTGTAAGCCCCAACCAAACAATGTATTATAAGTGAACTTTATCACAGTAAAAGTTTGAAAATATGTATCTCCAAATAACTTCTTAAATATTGCAGAAATGCATTAATAAATTTGCAGAGAATGTTAACAGAAATATCAAAAAATAACATTTACACTAAAGAGTTATAAAACTGTTTACATTAAAAGAGAAGGTTGTAAGATTGCTACTACACAAGTGGGGGGCAGGGGCAAAGGGAAAGGGAGAATCTCAAGAAGACTCCCCACTGAGGACTGAGCCAAAGGCAGGGCTCCATGTCATGACCCTGAGATGATGATCTGAGCCAAAAATCAAGAGTTGGACATTTAACTGACTGAGCTACTTTTAGATAGAATCTATTTAAAGATAGATAGATAGATAGATAGATAGATAGATAGATAGATAGATAGATAGATAGATAGATAGATAGATAGATAATAGATAGGTATAGATACTCTCTTTTGGTTTAAGATGGGGAAAAAAAGGAACACCTGGGTGGCCCAGTGGGTTAAAGCCTCTGCCTTTGGCTCAGGTCGTGATCTCAGGGTCCTGGGATGGAGCCCTGCATCTTGCTCTCTGCTCAGTGGGGAGCCTGCTCCCCACCCCCCACCCTGCTTGCCTCTCCACCCGCTCGTGGTCTCTCTCCTCTCTGTCAAATAAATAAATAAAAATCTCTAAAAAAAATGGGGAAAACATGATACAAGTATATTTTCTGTAAAAAGCCATTTAACTGAAATATACCAATAACATGATTAACTATTCAAGTCAGCCCTCCCTAATTTCCTTTACAGGGATGTTTTTGTTTTGTTTGTTTTGTACTCCACAGAAAAAAAAGCACATATTTTTCAAATTTCCTGTTAGATAATAATCCTAGAGCAATTGCCATTGCAGTATGCAGGGAAATGGATTTAGATTGTTAGAAGATAAACTGAGGCATATTAAAAATGTTTAGAGTTTATTTCAGCAAACATCGATTCCAACTGGGCAGCATCCAGTCTAGCAGACAGGAGCTCTGAGGGCCTGAACAAAATGACAGATTTTTATAGACAGAAGGGAGAGGGAACAAGGAAATTATTCTAGAGAAAAAAGCAGGTTGGTTATTGCAAGGTCAGTGTCCTTTAGGGGAATGTGGGAATCTAGCTGGCGGATGACCTCATTAGTGCTGACCAGGTGATTCCTGATTGATTGGTTTAAGATTCCATTCCTGGGAGAGCCAAACTGTAATTATAGTCTTGTTTTGGTGATGTGGAGCTTAGCATGAGCAGCTCCATTTGGGCCTGTTTTTTTATTTTAACAAGCTATTTAGTTCATCTCCAACCAACCAATCAATCAATCAATCTATCTAAACTTCCGTGTATGTGTATATGCAATCTCATATTCCTATTTGAAAATAATCAAGCTGTGGTACATATTAAATTTTTCACTAAAGATTTCAGCTTTTTCTTCTTCTGAACATATAGGAAGCTTGCCCTTTGAAATTAGGCATGACCACATGAATTACATTGGTCAACAAAATGGAAGCTGAAGTATTGAAGAGCTGAGGTGCCATTTCCCTTATCCCGCTTATAAAGAGTGCGTGCTCTTCCCAAATGAAGATGACACAGGAAAAGCCCTTTCCCAATTTCTGATGGACTTTTGGTATTAACAAAAAAATAAACCTTTCTTTTTTGTAAAGTTTCTTTTTTTAATTTTTATTTTATTTATTTATTTGACAGAGAGAGAGAGAGAGAGAGATCAAAAGCAGGCAGAGAGGCAGGCAGAGAGAAAGGGGGAAGCAGGCTCCCCACTGAGTAGAGAGCCCAAGGCCGGGCTCGATCCCAGGACCCTGAGACCATGACCCCAGCTGAAGGCAGAGGCTTTAACCCACTGAGCCACCCAGGTGCCCCTAAGCCTTTCCTGTTTAAACCACTAAGTTATGTTCCCACATCTGAATCTAGGCTTTCTTGATTGTTCCATTCTCTTTGTCTCTCTATTCCATTCTCTCTCTGCTCTTCTTGTCCTCATTTTTTTTCCTCCCAAGTACTTATAGAAATTAAAAGTGTGGTTAATTTTCTTTTAATGATGTGAAATGAAATCAAAATACTGTGGCTACTGAACTCAGTCAGACAACAGTGGGTTTTTCTCTTTCTCTGAAATTTGAACTTCATTTTTTTCCCCAAACACTATCCCTTGTAACTCTCTCCAAGACCATCAGCACTTGATCAGTACCCACTTTCCAGTGCCTTTTACTTTAGCTATTTAAATAGACCCAGTATGAGAAAGGCAGATGAAGGAAGAAGCACAAAGAGAATGAATAACACAGAAAACTTGTTATAAAATAAGACTACAAAAATCTGAAATTTAGTCAGTATTGCTAGTTCTGTTACTAAATAATAATATGAATCAATAAATTATTTCCAATTTGTCACCATTTGTCAAAATCCACTTACAACGTGGTCCAGGCCACAACCGTACTCATTTTAATCAGTCTTTCAGAGCAGTCATGGTATTTTTTTTTTTTGGAGAGGACGATTCAAATGGGCACCTTAAGAAGGAAAAATAGATTTTAACATGATTTCTACTATAGCATCAGTTATGAGCAAGATCAGTGGCAAACATCGACTCCAAATGCAAGACTCCTTAAAGGATTCTATAATATCTTAATATTTCTTCTAAGAGTTGTTTTGTTGTTGCTCTTCCGTAATTCCAAGTGGCTCTAGAAACACTTAGAGAGTTCGAATGAACTTAAAAGTCAAAACAGATGATGTCCGTGGATTTCACTGGATGAACACTTTTGTTAGGTTACATCATGATACTAGGGAAAAGCATTCAAATTGCAAAGACAATACTGTTTTAGATTTCTTTTTTGAAGAGAGGTCTCCCCACCCCCACCCCATTCCTACTCTTGTCATGCTTTTATTTTCTCTATATTGGTCTTTATTTCTGGACTCATTAACGGACATAAGCAATTTTAATTACTTAGTTCTGAAAATGTTTTTTGAAGAGAAATTTATATTCTGTGTTGTAGAAAATTGCAGTTATTTAGGAACAGCTGCTGCCTGCTTGAGGCAGGCTGGAGTGTCAAGGTATACTACTAATTTGGAGCCGAAGGTCAGGGACAACAGAGCAGAGAGTTTCTGCCATCAGACTTTCACTTGTTCTTGTTGTTATTTAGCTCCCATTCGTCTTGATTCTCCCTTTTCTCCTTGAAAGAGTGGAGATATATTGTAGTTCCAATTTCTATTGGCAAAAAATAACTTTCATTTTAATTGAAACATTTGATTTTGAATTGTATATTCACTGTAGGTTTCTCCCCTTCCCCCAGACTTTATCCATTTCCAGACTTTATTTTCATGGAATTATTATCCTCCTGGGTAAAAGTGTTTCTGTGTATGCATGAACTGGTTGATTTTTTATAGGCTATGGAGATATCTCTTTAATTACCTTGAACAATGTGAAAGTCACAGAGTTGAATGCAACCAAAGTATCTATGTACAATAAAGTACCTATAACATTTTAAAAATAATTTCCTTAAATTATTTTAAATATGAAAGAATAGAAGTGTTAGGAGTATTTGTTTTCTAGAAAACATACTCTTAAAAAGTGTTGAGCATGCAGGATCTTTATTATGGAGAACTCCCAGACCAACATCTGTGGAAATGAGGGGAAGGAAGCAGGGTTGGGCAAGGGAAGACGCCAACCACAGTGCAGAGCTAACCACATCTATACCGAGGGAAAGGGGTGGAAGGAAGCAGGATTGGGCGAGGAGAAAGCCAGGTTGTATTGAAAACCTAATACATTTCAGCTGCCCACACAAGTGGATTTGGAGCTTAAATGCCTTTCAGAGTTGCCCTGAACTGGGTCAAGATGGCCAGAACTTTTTAATCTATCAGTCATTCGGTAATGTGGGCTACTCAGAATTAGGAACACAACCTTAGGGAAAGATGACCTCAAGAAGCTGGGCTCTGGGTCTGAAGTGATCCCTGAAGAGCATTGTGAAAACTGTCTGTTGGCATAGCTCTGGTAGCTGAGGTAGCAAGCCCTTCACTGAGGGACTATCCAGATGCCATATCACTCGGTAAGTACGTGTTTATTTCACATAGTACGTACTTATAAATGTATGTCAGTCTTTCTGAGTGGATGTGAATAAAGATGTTCTAATACATGAAATTTAAAATTCTTCATACTTAACGATCCCCTTGATGTCCAATCAGAGCCTCTTTAATATTCTATATTGGTAGGTTACTGTATTAATTTACTTTTTTAATATATGACTTCAAAAGTAATAACCATCATATGTGGAATGAACAATATCAGAATAAAAAACTAGAAAAATATTTTAAATTAGCAAGACAAACTACAGCCTAAACCAGAGTCATGAGTAAATAACTTCACTGAAGCTTTATTTTGAGTTAAAGTGGTCTTCTCTAATGGCGACACAGTAGCTAACATTGTCATCAGCTGATAAATATAAACAAAACTGAGCGCTATTATTTAAGAACTATTAAAATGGAGAAAATAACGTGAATTTGATCCAACAGCAAATACAGGTGTTATTGCTATATAGCCAATATTTTTGGCAGGAAAATAGAGGAGGAGATGAGGTGAGAAAGAATTGAAATGGATTTTTATATTTGTTTTAACCTTAGAGCCAAAATAATATTTAAAACCTAGCTTACACAAAACACTCAAGAAAGGGTATGTGGAAAGGTATATCTTAAAATGCTTCATTCTAAACTCTCCTTTTCCAAGTTCCAGGGATGATTTCCTTTTCCTCTAGGGGATGGGAAGCCAATGAAACTAATCGCCAAGGGCAGGTAATAGGGAAAAAGAAACAAAAGAAAGAAAGTGAGTAAAAGTAAAAGAAAAAAAAAGAAATATGAAAAAAAGAGACAAAAGGAAGGACCCATCACTGGAAAAAAAGGAAGGAAGGAAGGAAGGAAGGAAGGAAGGAAGGAAGGAAGGAAGGAAGGAAGGAAGGAAGGGAGGGAGGGAGGGAGGGAGGGAGGGAGGAAAGCCGGGAGGGAGGGAGTTAAAAGGAGGGAAGGAAGGGCGGGAGGAAGGAGAAAATGGAAGAAAGCAGAGAATGATCCTGTGACATTATACCATCTTCAAGGCAACCCTGGCAGATACAAATCTTTCCACCAAAAAGCAGTCTGGCAACTAGCCCAACTCCTTCATTTGTCCTTTGCATGATTTTTATGGAAGACTTTTCATTAGGAAAAAGTGACATATTTAAGGTTGGGATTTGGTTTTAAAAAATGTTAAAACAAGGGGCGCGTGGGTGGCTCACTGGGTTAAAGCCTCTGCCTTCAGCCCAGGTCATGATCTCAGGGTCCTGGGATCGAGCCCCGCATCGGGCTCTCTGCTCGGCGGGGAGCCTGCTTCCCCCTCTCTCTCTGCCTCCTTCTCTGCTTACCTGTGATCTCTCTCTGTCAAATAAATAAATAAAAAAAAATCTTAAAAAAATGTTAAAACGAGTGTCCCTAGGTCTTGATATTAAGCTGTTATGGTCTTTCAGCATTAAACAACTCTCTGCCTCTAATTTCAATTCCCAAGTAAACTACAGCGGTTATGGTGGAAATCTCTACAGCTTACAAATGTCAAATAACAACTTCAACTGTTGACTATACATCTAAATTAAAGAAGTATCCTAAGACACTCCTATTCCATGCTTAGTATCTTCCTTATAATTAGGAAGTGCATAATGACTGGAATGGAATCAAACTTCTTGACCTACTGGCCTCATGAATCTTAATTCATGAACTTTAATTACTAACCGCTCAGTTTCCTTACATAGTTGGCATAATAATCTTTATTGATATGGTTATTTTGAGATTAAACCAAATAATTTTAAAGCAGTAGCATAATGCCTGGCACATAGTACTTTGTCAACTAAAGATATTGTCAGTTAAAAGTGTTACATTAGGTTTTTTTAAAGAAATTTCAATATTTAGTACAAAACATTTGAGGAGGTTATTTACTGTATCTACTGCCAATATTTTCTATTCATTCTCAATTACAGGCAGCAAAATGCTACCGTCAAGTTACAGGTCAACTTGTAATAGTACTAATAACTCTAAACATGCTTTAAATATCTGACATTTGGGGATACCGCCTGAAAAAGCAGACTTTACAACTTCACACATAAAGGAGAAAAGTTATTCGCGAATGTACCCCAAAGACTGATTTTGTAGGGCAAAACCCTCTGGAAAAATGCAGAGAGCTCCGGTAGAAAAAAAACCTGTATTGTCCATCGTGAATTTTAGTTCTGTGAAAGCAGACACAGTGGGTGGTGGATGATTCTCCCCAGGATATTGCAGCCCAAATACAGAATGGACATCTAGGACTAGAGGCCAAACGCAGTCCAAAAAGGACTTGAAATGAAACTTGTGGATTTTTAAGTGATAGTAGATGCTTCAAAATAATGTATAGTAACAAGGGTATATAAGAACTTCAAATTTACTCAAAAAGTTGAATTGCCTTGGATTAAGGTAACATTTTTGTTAAATGTATAAATTTTAAATCTCCAAAACTACATTTTCTCTTTTAAGAATTTGCAGGGGCAACTTTTAAAAGAGACCCTCTAATCTTCCCAATAGAACATTTAAAGAAAATTATACACACCTATTAAAACTTGACTTTTTTTTTAACGATTTTATTTATTTATTTGACAGAGAAGAGAGAGATCACAAGTAGGCAGAGGTAGGCGGGGGGGGGGGGGGGGGGG
>CM053603.1:152176357-152204591 GCA_028646535.1 Procyon lotor
ATAATATCATTAAATGCTGTCACACCTTTCCCTCATATTTAATTAAATCTTAAGTATCACCTCCTGGTGTTTTCATCCTGAAATGCCTCATATATTTTAGCTGCCGTTGTAGGTGCTAAGAGATATTGAATAATAAAATTAATAAAAATATATGATATCTCCTTTTTTAAAATATTTTTTTAAAAATTTTTCCCAAATATGTTTATTTTATTTTTTTTAGTGTTACAAGATTAATTGTTCATGCACTGCACCCAGTGCTCCATGCAATACGTGCCCTCCTCAATACCCACCACCAGGCTCGCCCAAACCTGCACCCCCTCCTCTCCAAAACCCTGTTTGTTGCTCAGAGTCCACAGTCTTTCATGGTTCTTCATCCCCTCTGATTTCCCCCCATTCACCCTTCCCTTCCTTCTCACAATGCCCTCCATGTTTTTCCTTATGCTCCACACGTAAGTGAGACCATAAGATAAGTGACTCTCTCTGCTTGACTTATTTCACTCCGCAAAATCTCATTCAGTCCCATCCATGTTGAGACAAAAGTTGGATATTCATCCTTTCTATTGTAGGCATAATATTCCATTGTATATATATGGACCATATCTTCTTTATCCATTCATTTGTTGAAGGGCATCTTGTTTTTTTCCACAGTTTGGTGATTGTGGCCATTGCTGCTATGAACATTGGGGTACATGTGGCCCTTCTTTGTACTGCATCTGCTTCTTTGGGGTAAATACTCCTTGAGGAATCTCCACACTGTTTTCCAAAGTGGCTGCACCAGCTTGCAATGCCACCAACAGTGTAAGAGGGTTCCCCTTTCTCCTGTTGCTTTTGGCCATTCTAACTCATGTAAGGTGGTATCTCAGTGTGGTTTTGACTTGGATTTCCCTGATAGCTAAAGATGAACATTTTTTCATGTGTCTGTATGTCTTCTTTGGAGAAGTGTCTGTTCATGTCTTCTGCCCATTTTTTGATGTGATTATTGGTTTTGTGAGTGTTGAGTTTGAGAAGTTCTTTTTTTTTTTAAGATTTTATTTTACTTATTTGACAGACAGGGAGATCACAAGTAGGCAGAGAGGCAGGCAGAGAGAGAGAGGAGGAAGCAGGCACCCCGCTGAGCAGAGAGCCTGATGCAGGGCTTGATCCCAAGACCCTAAGACCATGACCTGAGCCGTAGGCAGAGGCTTTAACCCACTGAGCCACCCAGGCATCCCTGAGAAGCTCTTTATGGATCTTAGATATCAGACCTTTGTAGTGTTGTTTGCGAATATCTTCTCCCATTCTGTGGGTTGCCTGTTTGTTTTGTTGACTGTTTCCTTTGCTGTGCAGAGGCTTTTTATCTTGATGAAGTCCCAAAAGTTCATTTTCACTTTTGTTTCCTTTGCCTTTGGAGACATGTCCTGAAAGAAGTTGCTGTGGCTGATGTCGAAGAGGTTACTGCCTATGTTCTTCTCTAGGGTTCTGATCGATTCCTGCCTCACGTTGAGGTCTTTCATCCATTTCGAGTTTATCTTCACATATGGTCTAAGAGAATGGTCAAGTTTCATTCTTCTACATATAGCTGTCTAATTTTCCCAGCACCATTTATTGAAGAGACTGTATTTTTGCTACTGGATATTTTTTCCTGTTTTGTCAAAGATTATTTGACCATAGAGTTGTGGGTCCATATCTGGGCTCTCTGTTCTGTTCCACTGGTCTATGTGTCTGTTTTTGTGCCCATATCATGCTGTCTTGATGATGACTGCTTTGTAGTAAAGCTTGAAATCAGGCAATGTGGTGCCCACAGCTTTGTTTTTCTTTTTCAACATTTCCTTAGCAGTCTGGGGGTCTTTTCTGGTTCCATACAAATTTTAGGATTATTTGTTCCAGCCCTTTGAAGAAAACTGATGGAATTTTGATCGGGATGACATTGAAAGTATAGATTGCTCTGGGCAGTATAGACATTTTAACAATGTTTATTCTTCTGATCCATGAACATGGAATGCTTTTCTACCTTTTTCTGTCTTCTTCAATTTCTTTTAAGAGTGTTCTGTAGTTCCTCGAGTACAGATCCTTTACCTCTTTGGTTAGGTTTATTCCCAGGTATCTTATGGTTCTTGGTGCTACAGTAATTGGAATCGATTCTCTACTTTTCCTTTCCATATTTTCATTGTTAGTGTATAGGAATATGATACCTCCTTTCAAAGAACTCATAGTCCTACATATGTGTGAACTGATTTTGACATTAGGCACCTGTTTTATTGTGTTAAAACATATATGGGGTGTCTGAGTGGCTCAGTTGGTTAAGCATCTGTTTTTTTTTTTTTTAAGATTTTATTTATTTATTTGGCCGAGAGAGAGTGAGCACAAGCTGGGGGAGCAGCAGGCAGAGGGAGAAGAAGTTTCCCTGCAGAGCAGGGAGCCTGATGAGGGACTCGATCCGATCCGAGGACCCCAGAATCATGGCCTGAGCTAAAGGCAGTCTCTTAACCAGCTGAGCCACCCAAGTGCCCTGCATCTGTCTCTTGATCTCAGCTCAGGTCTTGATCTCAAGGTTATGAGTTTAAGCCCCATGTTGGGCTCCACACTAGTAGTGGAGCCTACTTAAAAACAAACAAAATAGGGGGCGCCTGGGTGGCTCAGTGGGTTAAGCCTCTGCCTTCAGCTCAGATCATGATCTCAGGGTCCTGGGATTGAGCCCGGTATTGGGCTCTCTGCTCAGCAGGGCACCTGCTTCCCCCCTCCTTCTGCCTGCCTTTCTGCCTGCTTGTGATCTCTCTCTGTCAAAATAAATAAATATTACAAACAAACAAACAAAACCCAAAAACATGTATAACATAAAATTTACCATCTTAACCATTTTTAAGTGTAGAGTTCTGTGGTAGTAAGTACAACAAAGTGTTGTGGGACTATCACCATCCATCTCCAGAACTTCAATATCTTCCCCAGCTGAAACCTTGTAACCATTAAACAGGAACTCTCCATTCTCCCTCTCTTCACTCCTGTAAACAACTTTCAACTTTCTGTCTCAATGGATTTAATTGCTCTAGGAACTTTTTTCTTTTTTTTGACTGGCCTACTTCATCAAGCATATCTTTTAGATTTTTCCTTGTTATACTGTGTGTCAAAATTTCTTTTGTTTTTGAAGCTGAATGTGGTATATATGACAGTATGACATTAAGTGCCTTTTACATTCTCATCGTTGCCAGTGACTTCCTTCTGGAAAATTCTATCTATATTTTAAATCTCTTTCATGAAGTTTTTTATTTAAAGAAATAAACCTTTTATTTTAGAATAGTTTTATATTTGCAGAAAAGTAGCAAAGATACTTTCTATCTGCCTCCCAGGCAAAAAAATTGCAAAATGCAATTTTGCCTGTTATTAACATCTTACTTTAGTGCGCTGCATGTGTTAGAATAAGCTGACATTGATACAGTATTATTAACTAAAGTCTATATTTTCTTGAGATTTCCTTGGTGTTTACCTCATTTCCTTTCTCTATTCCAATATCCCATCTAGGAGACCACATTACATTTAGATGTCGTGTCTCCTTAGGCTTGTCTGGATTGTGACTCTCAGACTCTCTTTGTTTTTAAAGACCTAGGTAGCTTTTCAGAATACTGTTCAAGTATTTTGATGTTTATCTCATGGTCAGGCTAAGGTTATGGATTTTTTTGGGAAAAACTTCAGAAGTGCTGTTCTTATCACATCAAGGGTATAGACTATCAACATATGTTATCATTGATGATGTTAACCTTAATCATGTGGCTTGACGTTAGTGTTTGCAAGGTTTCTCCACTGTCAACAAACTAGTGAGTATTTGCCAATTTTCTCCACTGTAAAGCTACTTCTCCCTTCTTTCTATACTATATTCTTTGGAAGCAAATTCTTAGGTGCAACCAACATTTAAAGGATGCAAACTCCTTGAGAGAGGAATATCTGTGTAACTTCCTTGCAATTCTTCTGTACAAAAGACTTACTTATTCCACTTTATTGTTTGCAATTATTTATGTCAGTATGAATAAAGCCATCTTTAGCAAAGTAAATTATATCATTTAGTGTTTGCTATGCCCCAGGACCTGTGCGAACTAAGTATCCATTAATTTATGTAATTTTAGCCGTAACCATATTAGTGTGTGTATGCGTAAGATTACATATATGTATATGTGTACACATACGTGTGTGTGTGTGTGTGTGTGTGTGTGTATTCCCTTCCTAATACTGATGAATAAGCCAAATCTCTTGATTAGAAACTTCAGTTCTCTAAGAAACATTATATATCTAACTACTTTGGCCACATAACTGAAATTTTAAGTTACTCTATGACTCCAAAAAATGGATGGAATTTTGTAATTATTATTATTTATTTTCAGTAACACCTATGTTAAGAGCTTTAACTAAGAGCCTCATGGAATTTTTGAAAATCTGATAAGGCCGAGATAATTGCAGTTGCGGACCTAAGTAGTTTTGCTAATCAGTACAACTCATAACTGTCTGGTCTATGGCAAGACAGGTTCGATCCCAAACCTGAATTTATAGGGAAGTGAAAGCTGTAGGCTTGAGTCCCTTGGCTAGCTGGGAATCTTGGGGATATCACATTCCCACTCAAAACTTCTGATTCTGGATCTTTAAGCTGGGGGGAGGAAGCAGGGATAACAATAGCTATTGTAAGTATTAAGGTAATTGATGATTGCTTAGAGTTGTTTGCATGGTGCTTGTTACAATGTAGCTACTCACTTTATGTGAGCCGTCATTATCAGTATCACTGTTGTGTTCTTTACATGTTCCCGTGTTTATGTGAGATAGTCTTACAGTTTTGGTTTGTCTTGCTAGAAGGCAAGCCTGGGACTGATTCCTCTGCAGTCGATTATGGTTGCAAGCGGGCAGGATAGGAAAGAGAAGAAAGTCAACAAGGGTATGATTGGGTGAAGTTGAGCCTGAGCTTGATCCCATTGATAGTTCTGGCGTATAAATGGCTCTCCCAAGATTGTTGTACTTAATGTTTATAGAGCTGGACTTCTGTAAGTTGTACTAGTCCACGTATGGATTGTGGAAAGGGGGGTGGGGGGAGATCATGGCGGTGTAAAATCTCAGCAACAACCGGGAGGTCCACAGTCCATCCTCAGAAGAATGTTGTCCCTGGTGGGAAGCATGACGAGCAAAGTAGTGCAGAACCAGTAAGAACTCCTAGACATCTGCTCAGGGCACCAAGCGTGGTCAATATAGTCTTTTCTCCTCAACTGAAGAGCAAATTCCCTACAGATAAGACATTTAGTGGAATTATAGCTATCTCTTAAACTCTGTAGACTAGAGCATTGAATTTGCAAAAGGACAAGTAGGCATGATATGCTTGCTTGAAATCTTTTCCTTTTTAACAAACAATCCAGTCTGTTGTGGTTATTGTGTTTTGTACATGATTGTTTTGTTCACATTGATTTATGGTAGAGATGGCTCAGTTCTCTTCCTGAAAACTAAAATAGTTATCAGGAACTATTCATGCAAACATGTTGATAGAGCTGCTACGTCCAAGAAAACATCGCAGAGGTTATAGAACTTTGGTCTTCCAGCTCGTGACACATAAACACTCCTTGCCTTGTTTAGTACCTCTCCTTTATCCCCGCCCACAGACGCTCTGATTCATTTGGTGTGGGGTGAGGCCTGGGTTTCAGTTTGCTTTCAAAGCGCCCCAGCCAAGATTGAGAACAACCAGATTGCAGTAAAAAATAGCCAGTTGGAAAATTTCAAGTTGCCTAACTCCTACAAAATGCAAGCAAAGAAATCTGTCTCATCTTGAGATTGTTGTATTGGAAAATGTCAAAAAGGTGTATAATGACCATTTAGAAGCTAATGGTAAAGGAAGTATAGATTACTTCAGTATGCAACCGTGTCCGTTCAAATGATCCTGAAAGTACAGGCGTTCCATTACCTCTCCTACTCCCTCCCAAAAAGGAATCCTGGGTCTAAAAAAATAGTAGTTAAACCATTTTGAGTGAACTGACATGTTAACTGAGGAATGCAGACAATGTAGTTAAAATGTTAGACAGGTATACATGTAAACACAGCCAAAGTGCAATTTCAGTATTATATGTAAATAATAAATGAAGTACTCAGAACCTAATACAAATCCCTGAGTGAGACTCAGTCTGGTATTATTTAGATGGTATAGTTAAACCAGTTCTAACATAATTTTAGTCAGATGGAAAAGCAGTAAAAAGCATGTCATAATATTTTCCTTTCTCTGGAATTAACATTAAAAGCTTCAATGGCACATTAGAAACAAAAAACGAAAGCAAGTGAAGCAGTTTTAATTACTTTATTGGCTACTAAAGGCAAGGCAACATTTTCATTAGTTTCTAAATAATCTGCAGTTTTCTTCCAATGTATTAATCTGTCAACAATGCCTCTTAAATAATATCAGCACTTATCAGAAATAAAATTCATAGCATTAACAAAGACTAAAACAACAACAACAACACATGTTCTGTGCCCTCTAGTTACTTTTTTAAAACATTTCAAGCTCTAATCTTTTTAGGGAATAAGAACATTGGTGATGATAATACAAAAAAAAGAAAAAGGTGTGAGGTTTAACTATAGAACCCTTCAACTATGTATGACCTTCAAAATGAAAAAAAATCTACTCTGTTGATTATCGCTATAATTCTATGAAGATTACATTTTGAAAACACCAGTTTTGTTTTCCCTGGCCACAAATAGTTTTACTTAAAAAAAACTCAATAGCGACTATGAGGTTTCTGCTGGCTTTGCTAAGTTTGCCAGAGAAATGCCTCAATTGAAAGCTGTAACTGTGATTTATTGGGCTTGAAATATGAAGCATATCTTTCATGTTGGAACTTTAAATATCTTATTAGGCAACGGTAAGTTCTATTTGATTCTTAATCAAAACAAACCACAAAACAAGTATGTGTGGTACTTCGCCCTCTCTCGGGAACCACCGGCTAACAGAGATAAGGGAAGGAAATAATCTCACGTTCTCTACTGGCCTCTTTCCACTTTCCATCAGTATTTCTAAAACTACCATCTCACTAGATTGATACACCAGGCAAACATTTAGACTTATGTGAATATGTATGTTTCCGATAGCAACTATTAGTGCACAAGACTTATATCAGAAACTATCTGACAGGGGCACCTGGGTGGCTCAGTGGGTTAAAGCCTCTGCCTTCGGCTCAGGTCATGATCTCAGGGTCCTGGGATCTAGCCCCGCACCGGGCTCTCTGCTCAGCAGGGAACCTGCTTCCCCCTCACTCTGCCTGCCTCTCTGCCTGCTTGTGATCTCCTCTCTCTCTCTCTGTCAAATAAATAAGTAAAATCCTTAAAAAAAAAAAAAAAGAAACTATTTGACAAAGTGTTCTATGATTATCCTCAATAAAATGAAGAGAGAGGGCCTCAATTATTTTGGGGAGATGCCAAAATGCAGGTAGCATATGTTAATTCCATTTTCACCAATGTTTCAAGATATATTTTTCAAATCTTATAAAAGGGAAAATGTTTGCATACTTCTGCAAGAATACTTCGTGGATATTTTAGATATTCGGAAAATATTGCTGATGCTTGTATTTCTTTTTTTAAAGATTTTATTTATTTGAGAGAGAGATCACAAGTAGGCAGAGAGGCAGGCAGGCTCCCTGCTGAGCAGAGAGCCTGATTCAGGGCTTGATCTCAGGACCCTGAGATCATGACCTGGGCCGAAGGCAGAGGTTTTAACCCACTGAGCCACCCAGGTGCCCCTGCTGCTTATATTTTTAAAATGACCTCCAGCCATTTAAAAGTATACACTCCACTTCTGATTTTCTCTTTTTCTTCTCTGTGATGACAGCGGTGGTAAATGATCTAAAGGGAAATGCATTTTAAAATGATGGTATCAGACACTAATCTGTTGGAAGGAAATGGATGGCCAAGAAAACATGCTAGAAATATCATTATAATATTAACAAATATAATAAACTAAGAACTCTTAGCTCTGCAACATACTGAAATATGGACAGGACTGAATAAAAATGAATGTTCTGTTCAAAAAAGCCATGAGCCACCCTGGAATGTTAAGTACAGAATTACACTCACCTTTCTGTGAATTAGAGTTTAACCACAACTGACTATTTAATTGATCTGGTTGTAACACCTCTGTTACCTCTCTCCGGATGTGCAGAATTGGATAAATGGAAATCCAAAGCTTTTATTAAATTTTAATTGTGTTTTATTAAGGCACAGAAAAACAAAGACTTTTTTTGTGGTTTTATTATTATCATGGTAATTTGCCAAGAGAAGGACTTTAGTGGTTTAAATACTAATTATTCAAAGATAGATTAAGCTCTACAAAAAGAGAAATGGTTGCTCAGAGAGCTGGACATGCTGAAGAATAAAAGATAACATTTGATACAACAACCCATGCTGTCTTTTTTAAAAAGGAAAACAGATTTTTTAAAAAAATCTGCATTTCATGAAAAGCCACAGGAACAATAAAGCCAAAACAAAGACGCATACATATTCATTCATTCATTCATTCATTCAACAAATGTTTATTAACTGCCTGCTTTGTGTGCCAGTAACTTTGAATCCCAGAGTATACAAAGTCCAATTATACATGGTCCTGACCATGAGGGGGTCGGTGGGAGGCAGGGAGAGGTGAATCAACAGTGGCCTAGGACAGTGCTGTAAAGGACTGGAGTTCTGTAGAATTTCAAAGAGAGGGACATGTGGGGGGGAAGGGAAGTTTCTCCAGAAACTATTGTATTACATTGAATTTTGAGGCAGTAGAAGATAGTTAAATGTAAATGAGGCAAGGATGTTCCAAGCACTACTATGTAGTGAAGCAGAGAAAGAACAGAAGCTAGAGAAGTAGGCAAGGGCCAGATCACAAAAGGTCCTATTTTCCAAGATAAGGTGTTTGAAATTTATCCAAAATTTTAGAAGAAGCTTAGGAGGGGTTTCCTATCCCTCCTTAAATTGAGGTAAAATTTACATAGAGTGAAATATATTCATGGGAGGATTCTCAGTAGTCCAAGGATATGTAATGAGATTTGCATGTTAGAAAGATTACTTTGGCAGCATTATGGGAAATAAACCAACTACCACCTGTCTTTATAGCACTCATCTTCATGTACCAGGTGTCAGACATTTGTTGCTCACGAAGTAGCTGTGTGTTCCCATTCTTTACTTAGCCCTTCTCAGTTAGGCAAGGCCATGTGACTAGTCCTGGCCTATGGATTATGCCAAAGGATAGCGAGCTCTGTCAAGGACTCCTTCAGCTGTCTGCCTCCCCTTTGGTACAGACTTAGAACCCTGTGCTCTGTATGGTGTAGCCTCAACATGGAGAGCCTCCGGCAGCCTGACTACCCGGATGATGGTGCGGAGCAGGGTGCTGTTCACCTCTCTTCCACCAGCCACATACATACCTTGTCAGTGACCATGTGAGCTGAAAAAAAAAATTATTCCTGTAACATAATCTAATATAACACGAGTGCCACATTCTGGCCACTTCCTTTATTTTTTGAAGACATCATTCCTTGTCACTTCCTCCTTAGGGGTGTCCTAATTGGCAATTTTAACGCCTATGCTGATGGCATTTTGAGTATTCTAGCCTTTCTGTTACTGGACTTTTTCTCACCAAAATTGTCTTGTCCCCCACTCTATCTCAGCCGTTCACTCCCATGATTATACACTGCTTTTCATATGATCACCCATAATTTCAATTTTGAACATCTTCCCCTCTAATTCTTAGCTTCTGTCTTTCTAGCCAACTTCACATAATATCCCAATTCATGTCATTCTTCACCTTCATTGGGACTTACAATCTGTTATTCAACTTTTCACTAACTCTCAGTCCTTTCATGTTCTCACTTTCTTATCTCTCTAGATCCTGAGAGCATTATTATGATCATTTCTTTGCAAATTCTTTTAACTCATTTGTCCCTTTTTTGTTTTTGATGCTCCCAGGGAAAAACTTTCCATGTGGCTGAATTCAACTCTGCCTTTGCAAATAAATATGGCTAGGAAAAAACCAGCCTAACATGCTTTAAATTCATGACTTCTACATATGCATTTCCCTTGTTCATTTATTTTCCAACAACTTTTAACTCATATTTTAAAATTTCTCTTCTCTCTTTAAATCTCTTCCGCAACACTAAACTCACTAATAGATGAATACCTTGCTTCCTATTCCTCTAGGAAAATTGATTTGCAATTAAAAAGACTTTTCTCAAGCTATAGCCACACATGTGTGCCACATACTCCACCTTCCATCCTATAGTTGTAAATTATCTGTAATGCTTTTATAGACTAACTTCTCCACTATTGCCCTTCATTTCAATCTTCCTTGCCTATCCATGACTATAGTTCCAGAAATACTCCCAACTTTTTAGGATGATCAGATTTTCCCTATTGAGAAATTCTTGCAAATGTGAAAATGTATCAACATTAAATACTTTTTCTTGACCCTATATTTTCTTACTGTTACTACACCCACCTCTTTTCTTTATGGCAAATCTCCGCAAACATTTATCTATACTATTTCTCTTTAACTCCCTTCTTTCCATTCTTAATTGAGTCTTATTAGCATTTACCCTATCATTCTGCTTGAAACTCTCTTGGCAGGCATCTCCAAAGATATTCATATTGCTATACACAAGACAATTCTCAGGTCTCAGATTTCCTGGCCACTTTTGATTCTCATATTTATTTCTACAGTCTGAATTATTTCCTCAACTCCACATTTTTAAAATGAAGTTGTCCTCTTGTTTTTTTCCACACAGTGCATTAAAAAAAAAATCCCTCTGCTTTTCTCCATCTCTATCCTCATCTTGTGCTCCTTATTGAGTCTGCTAATGATTTTCCCTAATTCAGTGCTTGGCCTGCTTTGGTTTATTCTCAAAATGGACATCAGAAAGCATGTTTTGAAAGTCAAGTAAGTCATGTCACTGTTCTATTCAAAACCCTCTAAGGGCTTTCTGTCTTTCTCAGACAGAGAAATGATCTATCAAGCTGTATATTGTCTGATCCCCAACATTTGTGATTTCATCCTATTTACCCCTCACTCTCTTTGCTCTAGCAACACTGGTCTCTTTGCTGTCACCATAACACGCTATGAAATCTCCTACTTCAGGACTAATATACTTGTTGCTCCTCCCATCTTGATTATTATTCTGCAGGATATTGGCAGGTCTGCTTTCTTCTCTACTTTTGGATATCTGCTGAAACATCATCCTCTTAATGAAGTCATCCCAGACCACCCTAAAAAAACATTTTTATTCTCCTGGCAATCTTCTGAGTTCGATATTATTATTCTATACTAAAGTTGAGAAAAAAAATTCACAAGATTTCATCCCCACATTAAAAAGGAAGAAACAAAGGCTCATGGAATAATGACCATCTATAGTGTTACTTTGTACCAGGGATCTAAGCTCTTTACATATATTAACTTATTTAATCATAAAAAGTCTATTATCACATGTATAAAATGTCCAGAATCAGAGTCATTGAGCTGCATAGATAATTGAGACACCTTCTTTGAATCAATGAATGAAATAAAATGAAAATAAAATAAAAATAAAATGAAAATAAAAATGAAAAGAATGAATATTCTATTCATCGTAGTCTATGGGCACTTAATATTATCACTCAGTTATACAAAGATCCCCTCGTTGATCATAAATAAGTGCTTAGGAATTAGTTATATGCATTTTTCCTGTTTAATCTCTTCTGTAATCCTATAGTTCTTTGACCAGAACTTTTTTAAAGTAGTGAAATACTAACACCCAAAGTGATTATACATTTTGAGTTGTTGGTATCTCCATATAGGCTGTTTGCTGTACTTCAGTCTATTATATTATGAATTTTTATCACATTTATGATCTCCCCAACAGATAGTCTATTTCTTTTCCCAATATAGATTTGTTAAGACATGACTTCTAGAAAACAGTATCCTAGACTTTCACACTACTTTCCATTTTTGGATCTCTTTTAAAATATTACTTATGCATTTGGTTCATTATCACAACATCAACAGTGCCCAACAAACAATAGTTGGGATTTCACAAAACCATAAAATATTAAAAAATGAAGAAATGCAGGGGTGCCTGGCTGGCTCAGTCATTAAGCATCTGCCTTCAGCTCAGGTCATGGTCCCGGGGTCCTGGCATCAAGCCCCCACATTGGGCTCCCTGCTTGGCAGGAGGCCTGCTTCTCCCACTACCATTCCCTCTGCTTGTGTTCCCTCTCTCGCTGTGTTTCTCTCTGTCAAATAAATAAAATCTTAAAAAAAAAAAATGAAATGCAAATATCCTAAAGAAGAGATTTGTAATCTCTTTAACCTGATTATAGGTACTGTTAGGTAAAATTTAATTTTCATTAATATAAGTATTAATATATTAATACTTAGTGTATTAATATATTATACATATATATCACACATAAAATAATTATAATTATATATGTGCATATACATATTATATACATATAATTATATATACATCATATATAATTTATATACATTTTATACAATTATACAATGTCTAATTATATACATATAATTATATATACATATATAATAAATGATGTAATTAAGACAGTAATTAGTAATTAATGAGTATTAATATACATATTTATACTCATTTAATAAATGAGTATAAATTTTAAAAGTGCATCTCAAATTTGTAATAATTTTAAATATCATTTGTATGTTCAAATTTTATTCGTAACTTGTCTATTAAAATTTTCTTGTTCTACTTCTCCTCACTTATAAAACCAATACCTCTCATACACAGGAAATTGAGTTACTTATACTGCTCATTAGTGTCTGCACTTGTTCTATTTTCCCTTCACTCCTGAGCTCTACTTTCATTCTCATCAATTGAATCCTGTTCTATAGTGTTTGACCTGTCTTTAAATATTCATATAATCTTATAAAATATGTAGCATTAATGTTCATGTGTTTTAAATTTTCATATGTGATATTGAGGTATAAATCTTGATCTGCTTTTTATTTTTTGTTTAATTCAATGCTGCTTTTAGGAACTGTCTTTTTTTTGCAGGGTGGGGGCAGAGTTAGGGGAGGGGCAGAGGGAGAGGGAGAGAGAGAGAATCTTAAGCAGGCTCTCAAGATTCTCTCTCTCCCTTTCCTGAGTGGGGCTGGATCTCACGATCCTGAGATCATGACCTCAGCTGAAATCGAGTTGGATGCTTAACCCATTGAGCCACACAGGCACCCTAAGAACCATCTGTCTTTTTACATGCACATCTTGTTGTTTCTAATTGTTGTGTAATATTTCACAAGTATGTGTACACCACATTTTACTCACCCATTCTTTGAGTTGCCTATGGCTTCTTGCCCTTACAAAGAAAGCCACAGTAAATATCTGCCTTTTTGCTCTGATACAGACCATGTGAGAATTTCTCTGTGACATGCATCCAGTATGCCCTTTGCCCTGGATCAAAGGGCATGCTCATACATAATTTTACTAAGTACTGTCAGTTACTTCCAGAATGCCTGTGCCAATATACACCCTCAAATATAACTCCTATTCCTCACTTTTCAATCTCCCTGCTCCCCAGTTTTTTTGCTCTGGCCATCCCTACTTTTCTACATTTATATCTCCTATCTCATGTATGTTATTGTAGTAACACTTTACAACAGGATGATAGAAATTTGGTTTAGATCAAGATGTCTGTCTTGTAATATTAGGGTAATATAGAGTAAAATAATTTGTGAGATACGGCTGTACTTTTATCTGTAGCTATTAATCATTTTTTTCCTTGGCTTGATAGTGATTTATTTGTACATTTGTTTTAGGTCCTATAATTTTGAGCTACACCTTTAGCTACACTAAAGATAGAAGCTACCCCTTATTATTCCAGTATTCATCCATGTATTCAGTTATTTACTAAAAAAATTTTTATTAAACACTTCTTTAATGACAATAGTTTTATAGGTACTAAAAATAGAGAAATGAGTAAGACATAGTTCCTATCCTAAGCATCTCAGCTCAAGAGTGCAGAAATGCACACAGATAAATTACAAAAAATGCAAAATGGTAACTGCTATCATAGAAGTATTTGCACATATATAGAGTATCTCTATATTTTATTTATGCTTCTCTGGCCTTGGGGCATGAGAAAACAGAGCAAGTGCAAGCTTTTACTTTCCTTTTTTTTCTTTATCTATCTCATTCTTTGTTACTGCAAGCTAGTACTATGATAAGAAAACAAGCAAAACCACATCTTAAATGTGAATGAGTCAGAATTGAACTCAAGAATGTTTTCTTTGAACATGAACCTAAATATTGATTCTGAAAGCAAGCTAAAAGAGGACAAATAATAATTAAATACTTCTAAGGAGACATTCTGGATATTAATAAGCCAAAGGAGAGTAAAATCCCACTTTTGATACAAGTTTAATGGAGTTTGGCTTTTGTGAATCACATCTTGTTTCTGGCATGAGAGTTGATCAGGAAACCAGACCGTCATAGTACCTGGCAGTTTGTAAAGAAGATATGTTAAGTCTTAGTTAGCCTCTTAATATTTGAAATTTGTTGGAATTGATTCCTCTGGCAGAGACCAAGTAAACTCAAGTCATGGTTTTAAAATGGTCTTTGTTTGGCCAGCCATATGCATTCCAAGGTGAAGAGTTCAGGGAAAAGAAATAAAGGAGGGTAATGAAGGATACCACTAACAACTTTTCCCAGTGAACCTGATAGAGACCTTTTTTCTCTTTCATGTTCCCAATTTGACTGACACATGTAGGTGGCATGAAGTGGGTAGAACTGAGCTGTTTCAAATTCTAGAACAATAAGAAAAGTCACAAAAGAGAGGAAAAAAAACATTGTCAGAGTTCTCTCTCAAAATGTTTCTCAGAGGAAGAAATATTTGAGTGGAGTCTTAAAAGGTGACTCACCCAGTGAGTTCACCAGGTAAAGGAGGGAGACAGGGACATTTCTGATAGACTAGGATCTGCAGTGGCACAGGGGCATGAAGCAGCCTGTTTGGTTCAGGAAGTTAAAAATAGTTCATTAATACCAGAGCACAGACAGTGTCCAAGGGCCAAGAAAGCAGAGTTGTGTGAAAGGAGCCTGGAGGGTAGGTCTCATGAGAAAAAAGTTATAGTTTATTTTAGAGCAATGGGAATCCTCTAACATTCTTTTTTTATTAGAAAAACTATATTTATTATAGAAAATTTAGAAAATGAAGAAAAGTAAACAAGATTAAAATACATTTACTCACTATTCTCATTCTGAGCCAACTGCTGTTAACATTCCTTTCTGCATCACGAGCCCCATCCATATAATGCGTCTATCTATATTTTTAGTGTATTACTATTATTTTAGCTTTTTACTATATTTTTAGTTTATAAATACACTTTTAATTTTTAAAAGTGTTAATTTTAATTCTGGTTAGTTAACATACAGTGTAATATGAGTTTCAGGTGTACAGTACAGTGATTCAACACTTCTATACGACACACCTGGTGCTCATCACAGCAAGGGTATTTCTTAAAGTTTATATATATATTTTTTTGTTTACTAAATAAAGATTGCAATGTTTTGCAGTCAGCATTTTTACTTAATATAGTGTATAATTCCAGTCACTATACCCCTACAGCACACCATATTCAGAATAAATCTCATTTTATCTAAAAGTTTAATTTGAAAAGTGAAATGATGAATTCCCGCATTGCTGAGTTTATTTATTTTGAGAGGAGAGAGGAAATAAGCATAGTGTGCAGTAGTTATTTCTAGGGTGTGATAATATGAGTAATTTCTATTTTTTATTTAATTTTTCTCCAAATGAATTTATTACTAGGTTTTATTGTAAACATTGTCTCTGGATCTTTAGTCTTGCTACTCTAGTCACTATGACCATTTAACGGGGAGGTCCAAAACCACTCCAATGCCAATGACATTCCCCCCCCCTTTTTTTTGGTCGCTCTTTTTTATTTTGTTTTGTTTTTTAAGTAAACTCTACTCCCAACATGAAGCTCAAAATCATGATCCCAAAATTGAGAGTCACATGCTCTACCAATTGAGCCAGGCAGACCCCTCCCCACAATTTTCTTATGAAAGTACTCCTATCAAAAAAAAAAAGAAAAGAAAAAAAAAAAGAAAGTACTCCTATCATTACTTTCTCTTCAAAATGCACATGGAATTGTATTCTTATTGAGATTTCTAAGCACCTTCCTCAAAAATTCATTGTTTTGCCTTGGCTGCCAGGATACCTACTCTTCTAATTTTTCTTCTATTACACTATCTACACTTTTTGAGTCTTTTCTGATTCCTCATATCTTGGCTTCTGAGCTTTGAAATGTCCCAGAGTTCAGTCTTCAGATTTTATATATTAAATACAATTGTTTTTATTTTTCTCTAGATGATTTCCCTTAGTCTTCAGACTTCATATACTGACTATATGGTATATATGACCTGTAAACTCCCAAATTTGTTTTCCTAGGTCAACTTTTTCCCATTAATATGTTTCATGTAGTTATTTGTCTATATCTCGAAATCACCTCATAGGCATTTCAAACATAACATGTCTACAATCAATTTCCTCTTCTTACCTACCAAACTTGCTCCTTACACAGTCGCCCAGCCTCAGCTGATGACAATCCCAGCCTTGCTCAGGTAAAAGATCTTCGGGGGAACACATGGCTCTTCAAATTCCATGTACTATCTATTAACAAATCCTCTTGGTCTACATTTAAAATCTATCCAGGACTGAACTGTTTCTCATGGTTTTCACTGCCATGACCTAGCAGCCACCGTCATCTTAGTCTACACTATTGCATGCTATTGTAGAAGTCCACTAACTTATCTACCTGCTTCAGGCCGTGGTGTACACACTCTCCAGTTTGTTCACAACGCATCAGTGGTTTAAAAACACATATTAGATTGTTTCATTTTTCTGCCTAAGACTTTTCAGTGGCTTTCTGTGTTATTCAGAGTAAAGTTTAAAGTTTATAGAATGCTCCACAAACCCTTGCATAACCTGACCTCTTTATATCTCTGACCTTATTCTCTATGCTCCTTATCTTTGCTTTTGCTATTTCAGCCATACCCTCCTCTGGAAATAAGCCAGATATACTTTTGCCTCAGGGACTTTTACATGTTCTTCCCTCTCTTGGATACTTCTACATAATACCTACAGGACTCCGTCTCTTACTTGCTTCTGTGTCTTCCCTTCCTTCTTTTCTCCCTTCCTTCTTTTCTTCCTTCCTTCCTTCCTTCCTTCCTTCCTTCCTTCCTTCCTTCCTTCCTTCCTTCCTCCCTCCCTCCCTCCCTCCCTCCCTCCCTCCCTTCCCCTCTTCCCCCCTTCCTCCCTCCTTCCTTCCTTCCTTCCTTCCTTCCTTTCTTTCTTTCTTTCTTTCTTTCTTTCTTTCTTTCTTTCTTTCTTTCTTTCTTTCTTTCTTTCTTTCTTCTTTTCTTTTTTAATGTTTTTTCAGAGAAGGTAATAGGCTTCTCAGCCTGTCCTGGTCACTATATTTAAAATAACTGCTTCTTTTTATGCTGTATTTTATTTACTATTATCAAATAATAATAAAATTTATTCAAAGTTAATTAATATCTCCTTGTGCCTCAGTGTAAGCTCTGTGAGGTCTGGGATCATTTTGTTTGTTTTTTGCTATATCCCCAGCCATACATAACTGCTATGTATGTATGTCAGTATATTTTTTGCTAAGTAAACAGATAATTGAAAAAAAAGATTTGTATAAATTAGGTATTCAAAATGTTAAAAAAATTATAGGTTTCTGGTATCTGACTATTTTATGATTGCATTCAATTTATGTTTTATCTATAAGTGTATTTCTTCTAAAATGAGCAACGTTGGATTCCTTATATCAAAAATCCATTGCACTTATAGGGATGGATCATAAAATGTTACAGCTCATACAGCATTAGAAATTCTTATTTTGGTGCACCTGGGTGGTTCAGTGGGTTAAAGCCTCTGCCTTCAGCTCAGGTTGTGATCTCAGTGTCCTGGGATGGAGTCCCACATCAGGCTCTCTGCTCAGCGGGGAGCCTGCTTCCCCCTCTCTCTCTGCCTGCCTCTCTGCCTACTTGTGATCCCTCTCTCTGTGTCAAATAAATAAATAAAATCTTTAAAAAAAAGAAATTATTCTTATTTCACTTAGACAAAAAGTATAAGATTCTTTTAATGATTTTCCGTAAATTGTTATATTTATATAATAAGATGACCCTTGAATCATGTTGAATTTTTTGTAGTATTTCTTGATACCAATCACATATTTTATTCCAAGTCATGTGGGACTGAGAAGTAAAAAGGAAGAAAAAAAATCAAAGTTGTTTAAAAAATTAAAAATACTTAAAACTATTATGTTGAAAGAGGTTCAGAACACACTACTCCAAAATACAGCAACTTGTCCTACAGAATATTTTAAGTTCAAGGAATTTGAGAAATGGCAGGTGCAGGGAAAACTCTCTGACCTCCACCTTGTCCCCTGAAGCAGATCATAAGACCCTCATGTGAGAGGTTCCTTCCCTATACCCGGAGGAAAGGAGCATCCTTATCTCCAAAGATGAAGGGATGCCAAAAGGAATCTGAAGGAACAGGCATTGTTGTTTCCCCATTTACTACCTTTAGTTCATACCTTTTTGTCTTATCATATTTTTCTATGACTTTCCACTCTTCATCAAAACTGGTATGAAAAGCCTCAGACTTAACCTTTTCTTCAGGTCTTTGTTTCCTTATGAAGGCTTTCTATCACACAAAACTTCTAGTAAATACATTTGTATGCTCTCCCCTTGTTAGTCTACCTTTTGACAGTCTATTTTAAAGAGCCATAGCCAGAAAACTGAGGAGGGTAGTAGGAAAAGTAATTTTTCCTCCCTTATAAAAGTATTTAAACTTTTCTTGTTCTAAAGCAGAATAAGGTGTTTTAGCTAATTTTACTGTGAAATGACATGAAAGACAATATTTTGTTTTATATATTTAATATATGTATATAAATGACTAACATATGTAGCTAGTTAGAAAAAAGACAGGTAGATGTACTAAATTTGAGACTTGGTTTTTTAGCTGACACGTATATTTCAAGGTTTCATATTCACTTAGCACATATTTCTGTGTCTGAAGACATACTGATTTTTTCCCCCTCAGGCTATCCATAATTCAATCCTTTTTTTAAGTTAGGAAGTTCAATTATGCTTTAGTCTTGGCTTTTAGTCTTGACTGTGAAACATGGGCTCTGGATCAAAGGGCTTAAAATCCCATCATCCTAAAGCCAGTAAGTGACAGAAAGGCTTTTCAATAGCTCTATAGAAACCACTTAACATTGGGTAAATTCTATGCCACAGTAAAACAGTTTTCAGAAAGTTTTAGACCACATAATGGGCACGGGAATTCCATCAATTTGGTTTCTTCATTCAGGAAAGATCTGTAATATAATTTCTGTGCTGATGTTTTATTTAAGACTCAGATTTTATTACACCATCATATTTGAAGTATAGATGATAGTCAAGCAACCAGTTATGGAATGTACAGTCCCAACAATTAAGCGACAAACAAGTAAAAAAAAAAAAAAAGGAAAGAAAAATAATGACTGTTGAAAATGCCAACCTTACAGGTAAATCTGTCAGTTTACTGCCAGAGATATCTTAATTCTACTCAGCCAGTTTTTTTTAGCTATAATAAGAAACACTAGCTTTGATAAGAAATCAAAAAGTTTAAAGGAAAACAGTTGGGACACAATAAAAACAAATAATTTAGATCTCATTCTATCAATATCATCTTGAAAATATACACTGTTAAACCCTTCTGCTTCGTATAAAGAATAATAAGATGAAATATCTTAATGTTAGGAATGCTTATGTTCTAACTTATAGACTGTCACAGCATTCCACTCTCAGTGACCCCAATCCACTTCTTATTTCTCATATAACAACCACTTCATAGCCCTACAGCTCCATAGCTCTGTGGCATCTGCACTGGAAGGATAGGAATTCTTGTTCTTCCTCGAATGACAATAGTCAATGTGAAAAGGAATGGGGAACCTTCAAGGCAGCAAACAGATGTAAAAATCTCCTTGTCCTGCTTCCCAACAGCTGTCAGTCACAGGATATCCACAACAAGACACCCCCGAGAACAAAAGTTAGCTATCTCTTCATGTTTGTCATCTTCATAGAAGACTCACAGCAGGCAGGATAGCAAGACTGGCTACCTGGGAAATCCAAGCTCCGGGGATATAGAACAATAAGAATGGCATTCAACAAATGAAGGAGGATGTAGGGCACTTTCTTCATTGGATGCCTGTTTAGCACACGTGACTCCAGTCTCTAGGAGAATAATGGAGATCCCAAGAGAATTAACAACCAGCTTGTCGCAAACACTCAGTTTTGGCTAAGGCATGTGCTCTTTGCTTTAGATTGTCAAAAACATCCAAGTGCTGGGTGTCCTGCTCTACAGATTAAGACAATGGCTTGTTCTTCTTTTTCACAAATAGGATTACCATACTATTTGTTATCTTGCTTAAAACACTCTTTGTTGTTGTTGTTCCTGTTTTTACCCTCAAATGCTTGATTGACAATACCCTGGGAGATGTCATAGTTTCTGTAGCAATCATTGCAGTATTCTTGAGCAACAGAGAAGCTGCGAAGACTCTTTCCCAGGTATTTTGTCCATGAACCAGAAAGATGGCCTCTTCTACAGCTTCCTCATCCAACATTAATGTAAAATGATGTCTACTTGAAGAGCAGAGACACTAAATGGTGCAGGGGGAAAAAGAAGGAGACTAAGTTCATTAAGGGTCTCCATCTGAAAGCAGCATGTGCGGAATGTCAATTTAATAATAGAATTGACAGCTCTTCTCTGGTGTCACTCTGTCACAATGGCTTCTTTGACAATTTATAAAATAGAGTCTTTGTAGATGTCAGTGAGTGGCACTGCATACATTTGTGAATGCCTTGCATAACTAACATTCTCCCTTATGCCTCATTTTGAGGATCTGTCCCAAGAATCTTTTCAAACTGACCCAGGGCACTGGTACATGAAGATCTGGGGAACCTACCCTATCCCAAATTTAGTATATAATGTCAGAAACCTATCATCATCAGGTCATTAATCAAAAATGTTAACTAGTTTGAAAATACTCTTAGGCTAGAAGATGTTTTTGAGCTATGTTACTCTGCTAACATGAATACAAAAGTCATCTGATCACTTATTAACTTTGGGATGAGCTTAGTATAAGCTGATTTAATTATTTCAGGCTAAATTTGGCCTTATGAATTGAGCCAGCCAATACTGTGTATACCCAGAAATGGAGATTTTTAAAAACCTTGAGTAGCACTGACTGGAGAAAATAAAGAACATTGTAGAAAGCAACAAGAAATTCTCAGTACTCAAGTGTAGAATATATCACTGAAATTATTTTTTTGTTGCTTAAACATATTTTCTCGTCTGGCTGATTAGAATTGAATTAATCTGGAAAACAAACAAAGCAAGACAAAAATACAAAATGGATTTCACAAATATCCAAAATTTCTATTTAAATTTCAGTCATTTACTTTATGTATTGAAATTATTTTATGATTTTTGTGGTTTTATCAAAAACTGTTATCCCTAAATGAGTAAATACATACAAATACGTACATACATCTTTTGAATAAAGATGGCAAATATATAAATTTCATTTACTATAGTCATCATCAAAAATTGATTTGACCAGATCAATGAAAATTTTATTCATTGTGCTAAAACAAAAATTATAAAATACATAAACTATTTTTTCAAGTTACGAATATTGAGCACTTTTTTTTTTTTAGGGACTGGTGACAGGAAAAGAGGTGTATTCCTTTTCCTCAAAGGAATATTCGTTGATTCATTGATCCTTTCAACCATGTTTGATTTCTTTGGAGAATAGTTTTACAGTATCTTAATTAGTTATGTTACAATTGGAATATATTGGTTTTATCTGTAAGTAATAGATACAAAGTAGAAGATATTGAAATAGCTTATTTTATATCTAAATTATTTTTGTTGTGCTGATATTACCTATCTATTCAATTCAGTAATATTCAATATTTCACTATGCATAAAATTAATTTTAATTTTGGGTGGAAAGAAGGGAAGCATAACATAAGTCTACAGCTAATTTATAATGTTCTGGAGATGGAAGGAAGCTTAAAGATCCATGAGACTAACTTTATTATTTAAACTTTGAGGAATCTTAAGCCATAAAGTTAACCAACTTTCTGAATTTGAGGACAAAATATCTGGCTGATCACAATATAACATATTGACCAGAAATTGTTAAATAATTTAAAGATTTTTGTTTAGTAACATAAAAACACAGCTCAAAATATTTGACTCTGAAATATCCCAATACTGCATGGTTGTTGGCTCTGTATATAAGGACTATTTGGGCATCCTGCAACAAAATAGACATATAGGAACCTATCCTATGGAAATATTCGATGTAGGGGCGCCTGGGTGGCTCAGTTGTTAGGTGTCTGCCTTCGGCTCAGGTCATGATCCCTGGGTCTTGGGATCCAGCCCCGCATCGGGCTCCCTGCTCTGCAGGAAGCCTGCTTCTCCCGCTACCATTCCCTCTGCTTGTGTTCCCTCTCTCGCTGTGTTTCTCTCTGTCAAATAAATAAAATCTTTAAAAAAAAAAAGAAATATTCAATGTAAATTAAATGTAATACAGTTAACCATCCATTATTTACTGTATTTTTTAAAAGATTTGACAGAGAGAGAGACAGAGAGATCACAAGTAGGCAGGGAAGCAGGCAGAGAGAGAGGGGGAAGCAGGTCCCCTGCTGAACAGAGAGCCCCATGTGAGGATTGATCCCAGGACCCTGAGACTATGACCTGAGCTGAAGGCAGAGGCATTAACCCATTGAACCATCCATGTACCCCTATTTACTGTATTTTTAACACTGATTTTTCATCAGTTAACTGATGAAAACATACTATTACCTTAAGGGTATATAAAGAGTTAAAAGTATTTTTAATTTGGCTTAATAATTATGGCAATCTATAAGATGGGAGAAAGTATTTGTAACTCATAATCTGGTAAGTGGTTGAAATCCAAAATATATAAGGAACTCATAAGTTCAATGGCAAAAAAATATCTGATTTAAAAATGGGCAGAGAACATTTTCTAAAGAAGATATACAAATGACCAAAGGGAACAAGCAAATATGCTCAATATCACAAATCATCAGGGAAATACGAAACAAAACCACAGTGAGATATCATTTCACACCTGTTAGAACGGTTATAGTCAAAAAGACAGGAGAAAATAAGTGTTGGCAACAATGTGGAGAAAAAGGAACCCTTGTGCACCTTTGGTGGGAATGTCAATTGGTACAGCCAGTATAGAAAACAGTATAGACAGGCGCCTGGGTGGCTTAGTGGGTTAAAGCTTCTGACTTCAGCTCAGGTCATGATCTCAGGGTCCTGGGATGGAGCTCTGCATCAGGCTCTCTGCTCAGCAGGGAGCCTGCTTCCTCCTCTTTCTCTGCCTGCCTCTGTGCCTACTTGTGATCTCTCTCTCTCTCTGTCAAATAAATAAATAAATAAAATCTTAAAAAAAAAAAGAAAACAGTATAGAGGTTCCTCAAAAATTGAAAGTATAGTTATCATAAGATTCAGCAAGCTGACTTTTGGTTACATATCTAAAGGAAACAAAATTAAAATGTCAAAGAGAGATATTTGTACTCCCTTGCTAATTATGGCATTATGCATTAGTCAAGTTATGGAAATAACCTGTCTACAGATGAATGGATAAAGAAAATGGACTATTATTTAACCATGAGAAAGAAGGAAATCCTGCCACTTGGGACAATATGGAAAGACCTTGAGGGCATTATGCTACCTGAAGTAAAGCAGAGAAAGACAGTTACAGTAGTCCTTCCCTTACCCACAGGGGATATGTTCCAAGAACTCCAGTGAATGCCTGAGATTACTGACAGTACTGAACCCTATATGTACTATGTTCTTTCCTACACATTCAGACCTATGATAAATTTGAATTTATCAATTAGGCACAGAGATCAATAGCAACCAATAATAAAACAGAACAATTATAACAACTTGTTGTAACAAAAGTTATGTGAATTGTTTCTTGCTCTCTGAATATCATCTGATATTCACACTTCTGATAAAATGTCTGGGTGACGAGTTGAAGTGAGATGAATGACATAGACACGGTGACCTAGCACAGAGTTACTATTGACCTGCTGACCACACGTCAGAAGGAGGATCATCTGCTTCCAGACCGTGGTCGAACACAGGTAACTAAAACCTTGAAAAATAAAACTGTGGATAAGAGAAGACCATTGTACTCTGTGATAATATTTATATGTGTAATCTAAAAAAGCTAGACTCATAGAACCATGCAAACAGAGTAGAATGGTGACTGTCAGAAGAGTTGCTCTAAGGGTACAACATTCCAGTTGTAAAATAAATAAGTTCTGGGGATATAATGTACAACACGGTGGTTATACTTAATAATACACTATTAGAAACTTGAAAGTTGCTGAGAGAATAGATCTTAAGTGTTCTCACCACAAAAAGAAATGATAATTATGTGAGATGGTGGAGGCATTAATTAATGCTGGTGTGTTCATCCTCTAGCAACCTGTAAGCATATGACAGTAATGCGTTGTATGCTTTAACTTACACAGTGATATATGTCGATTACATCTCAATGAAGCTTGAAAAAGTAAAAATAAAAAATACATTAATAAATCTAATTTTTCTATTATTTATCTAAACATAAAATCTGTAGTCTTCAGAGTATTAGAGAAAATTGTTGGAATAAGCTTATTCCATGTTGAAAATGGTTTTTTATACTGATGATGTTATGAAAAATATGTTAACCCATGATATTGTTTAATAAAATGTATGTCTGGAATACTCATAAAAAATAAGACAATGTAAAGTATATAATACAGTGGGAGTGATTATAGGTTTTCTTTATTTTTGACTTATAAAAGTTTTTTTAAAATACAGAAATAAAATTCTGTATTATGAGATTAGATCTTGGCTCCAATAAGACACATCAATTTCACTTAAAATTACCGCTGTTCTTTTAAAGACAAACAGTTGAATTCAGTGATATAGCCAATCAATCCTTTAATCTTTCAAATAAATCTATTTGACTACAATTTAAGTGCTGATTATTTTCTTCAGACTAGTGTATAGAGATGTAAGTTAATGCCATTTTTTATCATAGAAAACCTGAAACCTGTACCCTTAACTTTGTTAAAACAAGAATTACAAGATGCTTTTATGAGTCACATAAATATTGAATATAGAAGATCAAAGACCAATGAAAGACAATTCTAACCGGTCAATAAATCTTTACCAGGGTGTGAGGTCAGTAACTTATCAAAATATCACCTCTTTGAAAATTAATAGTATGAGTTCAGTTTCAGTGAAAATATTTCAAAAAATTGTTTTAAAGTTACTGAATTAATATTTGGAGTTGACAGTCTTTGATGAGAGTCAACATGAGATTCATGTTACCTATCTAGTAGAGCATTTAACTTTCTCAAGAGAAGTAATATTTGTAATATGTCACATACGATCACATATGTGGTAATCAAATATGATATGTAACATGCCATGTATATATATATATGATAGGCACAGTTACCATCTCAGCAGTTTCCTATGAGGTTTTTCTAAGTAGGCCCTTTGGTTTTCATCCTAGCCATAGACTTTAACCAAAGAGAATCAGGTGCACTGGTTTGCAATGAAAGAAGTCTGTAGGCAGAGGTCCTTGCATGATCCAAATTTTATAAGGAATCATGCTAAACTAATTGGATCATAAGAGTACTAAATAAGAGAAATGTTTCTATACTTACTGGAAAAGTATTCTCATTGTTGAGCAAACTTTGAATATACACAAAAATGAAATATACACATTTCATTTTTATTTTTCTTTTTGTAAATTTATTTATTTGAGAGTCTATGTGAGCAGGGGGAGGGACAGAAGGAGAGGGAAAGAAGCAGACTCCTCATTGAGCAGGGAGCCCATCTCAGGGCTCCATGACAACCCCCAAATCATGATCTGAGCTGAAATCAAGATTCAGATGCTCAACTGATTGAGCCACCCAGGCGCTCCTACACAGTAACATTTTATATCATTTTTTTACATCTGACTCTGAATAAAATCACAATTCAGTAGTCCTCATTTATATTGGAAAAATGTGTTTTTCCCACCATTTAAGTATCCTTTATGTGGATAATTCTATGTGATTCAACAGTTTAATTTATAGCTTCTTCTTTGCTCAGAGGCCAATTTTACTTGAGCTTATCCAAGTGAAATTATATTAGATTCCATTTTAAACCTGATTAGGCTGTCTCTGTGACAGAGTCATGGCACAATGTGGGGAAATTATCAGTTTCTGCTTTGGAAAATAGATTAATATTAAAGTGGAAACTGATGCAGAAAAAAATCAGTCAAAAAGGATAATTCACCTATATTCATCTCCCAATATCAATTTTTCTCTAATTTAACTACAAAGTGAAAAAAGTGTTACAAAATTTTAACATTTAAAGTGTTACAAAATTTTAACATTTAAAGTTTAAAAATAAAGATAAATAAAAGAAACAGAAGGTAGATTGGTGATTACCAGGGGCAGGGGAGTGAGGGAAATTGATGAAGGTGGTCAAAGCATACAAACTTCTAGTTTTAAGATAAATTATAAGGATCTAATGTATAGCATGGTGACTATAGTTTACAATACTTTATTATATGTTTGAAAGTTGCCAGCAGAGTAGACTTTAAATGTTTGCACCACAATTAAAAAAGAAATGGCAACAATATGAATTGATGGATGTGTTAATTAATCTTATTGTGGTAATGATTTCACAATGTATACGTGTATGAAATCACCACATTGCACATTTTAAATTTAAACAATTGTATAAGTTCATTATATTTCAATAAAGCTGAGAGGAAAGTCCTCTATCTCTTCACAAAGAGAGAGAGAGAGAGAGAGAGAGAGAAAGAAAAAGAAATAGCAATTTGAAGAAGCTTTTTATAGAACCAAAGTAAATTACAGATTTTACCCTGAACAACCTCTGGAAAAACCTGAGTCTCAGCAATTATCTACTATTTCCAACATATTTTTCATAGGCACTGATAGCAATAACAGCCTTACTAGCCTTAGTGAAAGTAGTTTAAATGTGTATACATAAAAAACCGTATCTGTAGCTATATCTATATCCACATCTGTATCTTTACCTGTAACTCATTCTATCATATAGCTTCTGATGTAATGCTTCCACAGAATGGATTGAATTATAAAATGTAAGAAATTAAAAAGAAATTAGTTTAACAATGTGTGAGCCTTGGTCCTATGTACTGACTCTTACTGTACAATTAACATTATCATGGGAAAAAATGACATTCTCTTGAATTAATTTTAAAATATTTTATTAATATGAAATACTATAAAGAATTTTTCCTGTGAAGTCATCTTTTTTTACTGATGTGTAATTGACATACAATATTATATTTGTTTCAGGTGTATAAGATAGTGATTTGGCAATTATATATATTACAAAATGCTCACCATGAGACCTATAGTTATCATCTATCACCATACAAAGTTCTTACAATATTATTGACTGTATTTCCTCTGCTATCTTTTTCAGCCTCGTGATTTATTTGATAACTGGAAGTTTCATCTATTTTCCTATCCCTCCCCACCCCAACAATCACCTGTTTCTTCTCTGTATTTACAAATCTATTTCTGTTTTTTGTTTGTTCATTTGTTTTTTGGATTCTACATAGAAATGCAATCATATGACATTTGTCTTTCTCTGTCTGACTTCTTTCACTTAGCATAATGCTCCCTAGGTCCATTAATGTTGTTGTGAAAGGCAAAATTTCTTTTTTTTTTACAGTTGAGTAATATTCCATAATATAGACCACACCTCTTTTTTTTTTAAGATTTTATTTATTTATTTGAGAGTGAGAGAGTGTGCATGAGCAGGGGGAGGGGCAGAGGCCAAAGGAGAAGCAGACTCCCTGATGAGCAGGGGATCTGACATGGGGATTGATCCCAGGACCCTGAGATCATGACCTCTGCCGAGAGCAGACACTTAACCAACTGAGCCACCCAGGCACCCCTGTATACCATATCTTTATCCATTCATCTATTGATGCACACTTAGGTTGTATAATACCTTGTATTATAATCTTATAATATTTATAATATTTGCAATATATATTGTAAATAATGTTGCATTGAACGTGGGTATGCATATATCTTTTCAAATT